>VZTM01035550.1:46856-66876 GCA_013400555.1 Jacana jacana
CCACCCCCCCCCTTTTTTTTTTTCCACTAGAGATATTTTACTGCTGGGGAGAAATCCGTGTGTCTCTCTTGATCACCGATGAGCCCCCCTCCCACCCAGCCTCTTAGAGCTAGATCCAAAGAACACATTTTGGAACAAGCACACTCTTGTCCCTCAGTTTGGCTGACATCGAAGGCCTCCCTGCAGCATATCGCACCATCATCCTGCACCATCGCTGGTCCAGCCAACCCTTCTGCTCCCAGCAGCGATGAACTGAAATCAGCGCTTGTGCACTCACAGCGGTGATGCAGAGGAAACACACTTCTTGCTGAGCTCTAGGGTTGTGTTTCCAGACTCACAGCCTGGCTCAGGAAGCCTGGCTGTATCCCACCATCTGAGATGCCCAGGCAGCCCCCAGATAACAGCAGTGCTGCTCAGGCTCTCAGCCGGGCTCACTAAGCCTCTCATACACCTGCTTCCTAACACAGCCAGTTTTCCCCATTTCTGCTGTTGAAATAAATTATTTCTTTACAATTTTGACATGATTGCATCTAAACTATTTTTCAAAAGGGATTTCCAGAGAAAAAGTAAATTTACAAGGCAGACAAATATCTGAGAAATAAAAACTAAGTCATCCTGCAAGCATCAGCAGCATGGTATCTCTGGTGATTTCAAACACCAGTAAATCCATGTCAGGTGCCTCTTTCACAATATCTGTGAAGCTCTACAACTTTCCTGCTTCTTCAACAGTAAAACTTGATGTCCATCGGCTGCTCAGTTACGGTAGCCACACTATCTGCCTTCTATATTGAACAGTGTAATACAAGCATCCCTCACCTTCACAAATGCTTTCAGTCAGACCATGTCTGGTTACAGACCAGAAAACATCCAGCTATTAAAAAAAGGGCGGGTGGAAAAAAAAGGAGGGGGGGGAATATCTTCACACCTGTTGGCAGAATACAGAGGGAAGGCACTTTAGGACTAATTTCCAGTTTGGTACGCTCCCGAGTGCAAAAATTAAGTTCCTTTTGGTTTTGCTACCCTGATCGTTATTAAATATTCCATTTCTATTTGCATCCTTGAAGCACTGACATGTTGCTGTCTATCAATCTTCGGTTGGAGACAAATTAAAGAAAAAAAAAAAACAGAACTCATCCTACTGGGATCTAATTACCACAGCTGAATTATGTTTTATCAAGCAAATGCTTGTAGATTTTCTCCTTCACTGTTTCTTTCTGGAAAGGCCCTCTACTACCCTTTTGGTAGTTTCCCATACTAGCTGTGTTCTGTCTCGTGTGCTCCACTTGTGAAAGTTTTCTGAGCTTAGATATTTTCAAAGTATCAAGACAAGCAGCTTTTTCAGAGAGCCCTTGTTCTCAGCAGCCTGCCCTCACAGATCAGCCCAAGGCTGGGGCTTTGCAGAGTAGCTATTATGATATAATAAATCAGCAACATGAATGAGGTACATCATTAACATAATCTTGTTAGCTTACAAAAAATCCCACACATTAAAATCCTGTTTCCCTAACAAAGCAGAAACAAACAGCCGCAGGCGAGTCCTCACCTCAGCAGCCCTCGTGCCTGCAAAGAGTCGGGCCAAGGCTGGAAGGCTGAATCGGGGACTGGCTCTCACCCCACAGCAGATGGAGGCTCCTGAACTACAGAATCAGCCAGAGCCACAGGCCAAAGACTAAAAGGTGAGGCAGCTATAGAGCGTGATGGCTTTTGCCAGAGAGATGACTACGTGATGCTCTCCGCAGAACCTTGATGCTGCTCTGGTAAACCCAGAAGTCCCATCTGCTTACTTCTACTTTTGGTCACACCCACAAGTTTTTACTTCCAGCTCTTCTCAGCCAGCACATCCAAGTCTACCATCAGTACAGTCACCACCTGCACTCACAAATAACACTTCTCTGTTTTTACCAATATTAAGGAAAAGTAAGGTTTCAGGAGAACATGATCCCTGCAGGATTAAACGCACCAGCAACATCTCTTTCCTCTCTCTGGTTATGAGTCTGTGCTATAAGGTTTCCCCCCTCCACCTCTGGGAGGCATCAAGCAATTCTCCCATGCGTTGCTGGGTCCTGAACTATGACACTGAGGTATCACCAGTGGTCTAGAGCCACCAAACTCCAGTTACTCCTCCTTGCAGGAGCTGTGGTCAGTTGAAAGACCAGTAAGAGAGCTTTCTTATAATAGATGTGCTCTTCAGTGTTAGATGTGGGAACAATACATAATGGTATCACCAACAAGCATTTCCCTTGCAGGGCAGGTACACCATAGTTGGTTGATAAAGCAAAGCTGAAGCTGATGTGCTGCTGGCTGGATCACAGTAAAAAATAGAAGATTTCAATAAAAACAAACTGAGAAAAAAATTGACAAAAAGATTATCTATCCCCTGCTGTTCTCCCCTTCATTTTGAGTGCAGCCAGGCTGGGCTGTCTAGGCTCGACAGTAGTGCACTTATCTCATCTGCTACTCATGGTTTCAAATATAACAACAGGCATAAAAATCACTAATCTTAGGTCAGCAGCTGAAGTTTACAGTCTTCATATCCATCAATATCTTCCAGCTCCAACCATTAAAAGCAAAATACCTCAGAGAAACTAACAATGAATAGGGTAAAATGGGAACAACTCCCAAACTGTTGACACTCCTCCAAAAGTGTTTTCCCATTGTTTTGAGTTACAGACACGGACGGCTTCACCAGATCCGTCTTTGTAATGTGACCATCATCTGACATCACTTTCCATATAACAACAGATATAGCCGCTGTTAAAATTACAATAGAGCTCAGAAATTCCTACAATTATAATTGTGCAATGCACTTATTAAAAACATACATACACATTGTTACCATCGCAAAAGACTGTGCTGAGGAGTGGAGGGGGACAGGGATTCACATCAGCTGACCTACAGCTCTCTGCACTCCCAAATTATCATTTTTTAACCCTGGGGAAAAAAAAAAATGAATTCTGCTACTGAACAAATTTAGCACAGAGTCAACTTAATGATCACATTAGTCCCTGTCTGTTCTCCCCATACCCATTCACTATTTAATTAACCTATTTTTGTAGGTTACTCTTGGAGCTATTTTTAGGTAATCTAAGTTGTCCCTTCTCTAAAGATGGTTACACGAGTTACCTTTCTTCTACCGTGTCAACCCCCTTCAGATGTTAGCAAGAAAATGCTTATGCCGAAGCTTCCTTTGACTTACTTTCCCAGCTTACCGCTGCCCAAAATTCATGAGGGTTTTTTTTTTTTCTGGTCCCTACCTAGGACAACAGAAAACATTCCTGCTACCTTACCAGCCTGCTAGAAGATGGATTTTCTTCATTCATGCCAATAATGCAACCATCATCCCGGGCTGATTTAATTAGAGAGGGAGAATAAAAGACCCCATACGTCATTTTCCTGGATGCAAGACCCACACATGAGAGATCCTATGACAAAGCCCTGGCATGCCAGCCTGCACAGATTGTGGCTGTACCAGCCAGAGGGGTGTCTGGTGGTGAATATGCTGACAGAAAAACCTCATTATACAAAATGGGGAAGTGACGTGTACGTTGCTTTTGTCTGCAAAGGGTCCAGGGTGGACACAGACTACCAAGAGGGAGTTGTTTTTGTGGGCTGTTTGCCACAGTTCACAGTCAACTGTAAAACTAGAAAATAGGCAGCTAAAAAGCTACCCAAAATCCACCTACTAGGACAGAAGACCAGCAAGGGCTTAAAAATGTAAACAATTGCTGCTTAGAGCCTGGGGTTTGCCTGAACTGAAAAGGGAACCTCAAAAGTGAGATCCTATTTCCCCAGCAGATCCATAGAGAGAATGAGCATCCTTTGGAAGGAATTTATAATTACCAGGGTAACATTTTGAGCGATTGCGATACTGGCTGTCAAGATGCCACATGTCTTTAGCTGTAACAGATTGCTGTAGTCTTTCCCTTTGCTGAAAGTATCATGTCTGAGGTTTTATCTGGAAATAACAAATCTGTTTTGTTCTGTATTCTTAGTGCATCCTTGACTAATCTGCTATTATAGCAGCCTTTCCACTCTCAATCTCTCCCCATTGAAAACACATCAAACAATTCCTTACACCTGTAATGGGTAAGAGATGATGTCTAAAGCTTTCAAGCTCCTCTTCCAAAACATTCCACCTTTGTTTCAGTGAAAAAGCAAGCTTACTGGAGTTGGGGGGAGGTCCCTGCAGAAGTCCTTATCTCTCTCTACTATTTTAATAAAGTCAGTTGAAGTCCCACAAAACTAAGAGAGAGATACAATGCAATCTTTGTACTGGAGAAACTAACTCCATATTCCCTAGGCACTTCCAGTAGTTGAAGAAGCAGAAAATAAAGGTTCAACTTTAAAAAGCTAAGAGGATTAAAAAAGTTCAAGCAAAAGTCAGAGGAGTGTTCAGCAAACACAACAAAAATTTCATGGAGAAGGACAACAGTACCAAAATGACTAAGTAATCAAAAAGATTATTAGCGATCACCAAGCCTCACCTGTACCTAGATACTTTCAAATTAACTCAGCATAAATATCAAACATTTGCCTTTTTTAGCCTTCATCTTGCAAAAATAAAGTTATGTTCTTTTCTTCTGAAGTGGTCCTATACATAGAATAACAATTATATTGTTAATAATATAGTTATTATTTTCTATTACGGTTGCTGATTATACACCATTGCTAATAAAATAATATATAATTTTTATTGTATATAAATGTAACATCTGTTAGCAAGAACAGAGTTATGCTAAATCTTGCTCCAACTTTATTTACCAGTATACCACTTCCCATTATGAATGAAACCATATAAGTATATAAAAAAAACCCTGTACAACTACATATAAAAACAATGTTGATGTATTATATTATTAATGATGATCTATGTATTTTAATATATACATTATTAAAACCATGCTCCTAATATAGCATATTTTCCACCTTATGTATATCTTCACCAACACTGGAGGAACTGTACAGCACATGGTTTTACAACAAAGATTTTATCAAATAAGGACACAATCATCTGTTTGGTGTTCTTTAAATACCAGCAATGCTCTGGTTAATAGTAAAAAAAGTTAAATACAAGGTATGTGTGGTATAAATAATTAACATGTACAGTTTACTCAGGCTGGGAAGTTTACAGGAGAAAAAAAAACAAATCAGAGTCTGTATACCATAAGTATCTGCTCCTTTTGTATCGACTTTAACTTCCAGTGTTCTGCTGGGATCTTTTTAGACTGCCACACTAATTCATCTTAGGAGACAACATAGTCATTAATATCCACAATGGATCCAGGATTCGTTATTTGGTTTGCATACTAACTGCATAAAGCAAGAACTGGTGCACAACCTGTAAAGCTCTTGCGGAATAATTACTCCAAGTTTTTTGTGGTTGGGTTTGCTTTTTTCCAGGAGTAGTGGAACATGTGGCTGTAGCTTCTCAGGCATCTGACACCACCAGTAATGTTCTGCAGCAGAAAACACCCTTATTAATGCAAGATCTGCTGGCAGATACAATCACAGTTTCTTTTTTGCTATGCCTAGGAATAAAATTAGCTCTTCAAAAGGACGTCTGCAAGAATGAAGAAAAGTTGATGCAAAACAAAAGCCGAAAACAATAAGGAAAAGTGGAAAGAAAATCTGGACTTTGTGATCTTAACCTTCATGTTAGCTTACCAACACAGGGTTGTCGCTAAGTATTTGTATCTCTCCACCTCCAGAAAACATTCTATTGAATTTGATGAAGACAACTAATTAAGGAAAGTTAAGTAACATTTAGTTAAGGAGCACAGACCACTTTTACCTTTTCCAATTTTTGTCCTTGAACATCTTTCCTCTTTTAAATATATACTTCTTCCTGATAACCGCTTAAAAATACTGTAAATATCTTGTAAAATCCCCATTGAGCTGTAAGATTACCTTTCAGCTCTGCAGCAAGTTGATATGCTAACAACCAGCAAGCAGTAAGCTTTCTTGACCTTGACGGGACAAGCAACTGCAACAAAGCAGAAGACTGTATTTCACCAGAAGCATAAAAACAACTCCAAATCTTTGTTTTCCCACTCCCAATCCCAGATTTAAGGTGTTGTCCCAATGAAATTTGGAAATTACATGTCAAAAGAAGTTTGCTAAGCCCAACCTAAAGACAAATATCTCTTTTGCAGGAATTGACAGAGAAAAGATACAGTGTCTGCAGTGCCCAAACTGATATGTTCATTCACCATCAAGAAAATCAGTTAATAACTATTTGTTGCTCATATTTTCAGAGCTCTTCCAAATGGACTCATTGAACGCAGATTTTTATAAAGGCGGAGGGGAAATCCAGAAAGCAAGGACTGAAGGTCCAACCGAGAACTGCAGTGATGACAAAGGAATCTTTCATTCCTCTTACAACAATGAATGTAAGTGTTGATCAAAATCCTCTATTCAGGGTCAGCCTAATGACTGTGACTATCTGTCTTCCAGCCATCAATCTAGCCTGTGAAGAAAGTTAACAAGATTAGGACTAAATTTGTCATGGTCGTGACAAAGTCATATTCAGTATGCTTCTAGAGGTACTGGGAGAGCTCCGGCCTTGTTCGGTGTTAGCTCCTTGTGGCTAGGAGAAACTTTAAGTGGATTACTGGGGCTATTGGTTGATTGAAAATAATGATTTCGTTCTATGGGGCAGAAATTGTTGAACATATAATCGTTTGGTCCTTACTCAAAATGTAGTATTCTGGATCCCATACACTTACCAAAATGCCTGTTCCTACTGCTACTGTGTCCTTTTTTGATTCTGACTATGGGGAAAGGCTGCAGAGAGAATGAAAAGCCTTCACATCCTCACCTGATACCACGTGGCTCTTCACCTCTGCCCATGCACAGATAACACAGATTCTCTTTCCACCTGGCAACACCCAGGTGCTGGTAGTTCTTATTTTCTGCATTGCTCACTGAGCAACATCTGCACATGCCTGACATTATTATCAATTCATTTATGAAGTTAAGCAAAACATGGTACTATGCTGGAGAGCTGGGTGAGCATTGCCATTGCTACACGCTCACCTGACAAAACAGGACCAAGCTCCTCCACAATCCTCAAGGCTCCTCTCTGCAGAACTGCCCAGGGCCTGCTCCATCATGCCGCAGTTCAGAAGGTACATGCGACGCCAAAAGGCAGCAGTGAGAAACTTCAGGCGCTGATACATATAGTCTCCACAGCATGAAATAAACTATGGAGTTTCATGGGGAAAACCATAGTCACTAACGTACAAACCACACATTTTAATTTCTTCCCTTTTCCATGCCCTCAAGGCAAATTACTTTTATAAAGTTTACAGTAGTCCAAACTCAGAAATAACCACTATAATAATGTATTCTGGACCATACTGCAACACATCCACAGTACTTTGTCAAGTAATATTTATTATGTACTCAGTAATTGTAGCTACCCAAAGACATTGCTGGAAAGACACTGCATCTTGCTTTAAAAAATCTGAATGACTAGAGCTTAGAGAAACACAAAACCTAATTTGAAAACAAATCAAAAGCAGGTTTGGCAGGGAGTCATCCAAGTTCATTTTATACCATTTCCCTACCTCCATGTTTGAGACTCCTCTCTTCACTCAGCAGCCTGTGACTTCCAGTTATTCTAGTCATTCACATTGCAAAAGTCTGCTGTAGAATCCCACAGTTGGACCTGCATCGATTTCATTCTACAAGTATTTTTTGCTTCAAAGTTTGTTCCTAAAGAAAAGTTGAGGGCAACATCCGATTCTTTCCATGCTGCTGCCTCCAGTGATTCGGGTTTATGTAATGAATGAGGGTTTAGTTCATAAAAATCTATCAAAACAATTTGCAATCTCTATGTCAACCAATTTGCCCTATCCCCTGAAAGAATCAGCACAGAGGTTAGAATGATATTGCGCTATTACAACAACAAGAGTTTTGCCGCTAACTTTAAGAGGGACAGATTGTACCTCTTTTTCTCATTTTTCCCAGCTTCCCCAAGGGGAAAAACACAAAGCCATGTAAAATTTCAGACAACTGGCCTTATATAGACAGCTAAAGGAGAGAGACAGAAAGAGCACAGATGTTTTACAGAAAGCCAAATGCAGCAGCAAACTTATCCCTTACATTTAATAACTGGTGGGTAAAAATAATTCAATCAAATATAAGGGTTTCCAGTACCCTGAGTTGGAAAATTCTACATTTAACAACTTCTTTTAAAAATTACTCTAGTTGCAAAAAGATGAAAACTAAAGTAGGTCCACAGGATGCATGTGTGACTCATGCTCTGAATCACAAGAACCACTCATAACAGGACAAAACGAAATTACGGTGCCTTTTATCCTATTTAGATAAGACTTTACTCCACCAACAGTCCTTCCAATGTCCAAAAGAGGCAGAGTGATGATGGAATGAGTACCCCAAATGACAGGGAAGGCATTGAATTTCTAGTCTGAATAGCTCACTATGTACATTGTCTATTCTTTAAGGTAATTGCCACGGGACCTCTCCATAAGATCACTGCACGAAGCCTTTAGAAAGCTCACCAGCTCTGACCAATACATTAGCTACAAATTCAATTACCCTGTTAACGGGAAATGTTTTTCAGCATGCAGCCTCACAGAAACCAGTTAGCAACACTAACTTCACACTTAGTGGGTGAAAAACTGAAAGAGATTAACATTAAAGCAAAGAAATGCTTAACGGACTTATAAAGGTAACAATCATGAGCACACACTTATGCCAAATGGCAAAGAAAAAAAAGAACACACACAAGAAGTAGTGAAAATGCCAAATCTTTAAAGGAATTCAATAATGAATAGTTAGGCACAAGATACAGTATTTGTAAGCAATTCCGGCAAACAAATTAAATGCACTGAAAGAAAACTGTCCGATATGTTGTGCAATTGGAAATGTTGGTAAAGTACACTCCATGAATTCATGCAAACAAAAGAAATCATTAAAAACAACTTACTTTATCAAAATCAACGTATGATAATATATCTCCATTTAGACAAATTCTCCTTTTGTAGAATGAATAACTACATCAGCCAGCAATACAATGTGGAAAAGAACACTGTAATCTCTCCGACCCAAACCTCACTGTTCTTGTAAAGTAAATGTCCCTTTAGAACAGATCGTATTTGCTCTCTATAAGAGCAAATTTAAGATGCTTTTTATGAACTAAAATATTCTTGTAATAAGTCTTCGGAAGCGGCTGTATTTACTGTAGCAACTGAGTAACTCTGAATTAACAGAAGCTCCTGTTGGGTACTTTTTTTCTTTTGGTAAGGAACAACGTGAGCTGTGATTGTACAAATGAGTTAAGTTACTGCACTATGGCCCACTGCTGAACAAAGCATTAAGGTTCTTATGTGATTTGCTAAATTGCAATGAAGTTAAGCACATACTTAAATACTTTGCTGAGTCCGAACACAATGTTTTGCTAAGCCCAACTGCACAAGATTGTATACTCTGCCAAGCTAGTGTAAGCTGGCGTATAAAACTTTGCTTATGTGCCAAAAAAGGTTTGCTACAGTGTGAGCCTTAGACATTTCTTTAGAAAACTTCATGTACCAAAGACTAGGTCTCTCTAGCTGCAGAAGGCTTTTGGCTCTTCCCAAAGTAAACAGGAACAGATGACATTTGAAATGCAGTCCCTGTCTTGCAGATTACTAGTACTGAATCATGTGGGCACAAGAACCTGTTCAAGGGAGACATTTCCCCGGAAAGCCAGAGCACCATTCAGTTCAGGAGACCCTGACGAAAATTCACAATTCTGCCTGGACACTTCACCTTTCTTGGTTGCCATCATCCTCTTTCTTTTGTAGGTGGGAAAAGTCCCTTGAGCTATTTCTTTGATGTCAAGGGATGAACAACAAAATATAAGACATCTGTAAGGCTGCTTACAACAAGGCAGCGACTGTCTAGGATTTGCCAGAAGACATCTCTAAAAAAAAGTTTTGGACTCATGGCACCACCAGGGTAAAATTCCAGACATTTAAAGAGAATGCAGGACTGAACTACTCTCACCACTCAAGGCAGAACTTTCTAGTCCTTGGTCTTCTGGGATCTCCTGGGTTGCAGAAGAATTCAGTTTGTGGCACACACTGGCTGCATGATGCTATGACTGCCATCTCCCATGTAATTTCTTATCTCTCTACATACACAATCTCATTACCCTAATTTCTTACCCTAATCTGTCTGGCAAAAATGCTCAATTCATCCAGAATTCAATCTGCTCTCTCATTAATATACAACTCTAAGTTTCACCATCTCAGCAAACCCAAGCTCGGCATGCTGTGGAAACCTGCTGCCTGTACCGGGAGGGAAAGACAGACTCCAGAGGAAAAAGGGCTGCCTACCAAACCATCCAACCCACTCTTTGTGTGTCTGCAAGTACACAGATTTTTCCTTGGAGGACTTCCATCAAGGCCTCCTTCAGCTAGGTTGGTTAAATCACTGCTTTGCACTCCTGCTACAGGCCATACGCTACACAGGAAGCTACAGAACATTTCTAGGAGGCAGAAATCAAGCAGAATTGTATTCCTCTAAAAAAAAAAATTTTTTTTTCCTGTCAGCGAAACACTTTCAAAATGTCTTCAATGCTCCTCTCCTCCTGCCTGCAACTCTGTTTTTTTGAATTGGACTTTCCAGATAATTTGGATGCCAGCACAAATTATTTGGCAATGGCTGGACTGCTGGCAGGTGGGCTGCTACTTTGGCAATTTCCAGTTTAAAAAAAAAAGAAAAAGAAAAAGAAAAAAAAAATCAATCTACAGAACACAAAACGGCCAAACAGATTACTCATTGGCTGGTAAGCCATATCCCCTCGAGGCTGTTGATCAAGCTCTACCCCTGGCTGCCAGCCTGCTGTAGTACAGATGGAAAAACTGGCTGCTAAAACGCTTCTCTCGCCCACAGCTCAGCAGGAGAAGGGATCCCAAGCCCTACTGGAGAATATTTCCTTAGTAACTTATCTTCTACTTATCAGTGCCTTTCCACTGCAGAAGCAGCATTTCTTTTTCTTATGTGAGATCTGAAGGAGATTATTAGTAATTTTCGGGTATTTCATTCAAATCAGTTACTCCTTGCAGAACACTGAGCACAGTTAATTGAAATTGTTTCCTTGCTCAAAGATTTCATTTTCACTGCAACACAACTGGAGACATTAAAGATAAAAACTTTGCAGCTGTTATTTTGTGGGCTAAACTTTTTCATTTCCAAATATCACACTATTCTCTTTCAGTAGTTTTGACAAGGTCTTACCTGTGGTTATACTGAATTTGCAGTGTTTATATCCTACACTCTACTTAGACATTCCTGTAATAAACAATAAGCTCAAATCCAAATAGGTTCTATACTGCATCACAATGAATCAATGCATTCAAATCTAATTCTCTTCCACAGTTCCCTAGGTGTATTTAAGGAGTGTGATATGGTTGGTTTCAATCACAAAGCTTTTTTCACAAAGCATTGGTATCATACCATATGCACTCTGCTGATGAAGAGAATGAAGCAAAACCAATCCCCAGTTACGATATGCCTCTGACACTGGGCATGACTTTGGTGCGTGGACCCAGAGATCAATCAGTATTTTTGATTCTGAATTTTTTGATTCCTGCAAATTTAAAAAATAAGTGAAAGACAATTGGAAGTGGTGATTAATGCAAATAAAAATAACATCCAAATGAAATACAAGCCACTAAGTGAATCCTGCAAGCACCAAAAGCAAAATCTCACAGACTTTAAGAGTTAGATGTGACATTGCTTTGTTGTATCATCCCTTCCATTTCCTTAGCACACAGTATATAATACACAAAATGCAAACAAGAGTTTGTTTTTAATTTTCCAGGTTAGTGAGTTCTGCTAACAATCTCCCCACTTCTCATCCCCACCAACTCGTTTCTCCTCTGGTCTCTGACAATGTGCCCTGGAACAAGTGATCAGCACACAGGGAGTGTTACGCAGGTCAAAATCTCTTCTCCCAGCCCCATCGTTTGTTGACTGTCACGTTTAATCTCCATGCACTGCCAAGGGCATGATATTAACTAGCTGTTTGTATAACACTTGCTCCTTAAATTAGATTCTCTGCTTTACCTGAACCTGCTTCAGCGCTGGCAGTTTGGTTAGGTGGCAGCTGGTGGTCCCTTGCAAGCGATGCAACTCTGTGAGCCCTTCAGCCCACCACTTGGCAGTGGGGACACACTGGGATGCAGGCACAGCAGGATACTCTCAAAAGCCTGGAAGGGACTTGCCAGTTATTTTGCTGACAGCAACAGCATGTCACGTTAACATTGTCTTGCAACTTTATTTTCAATCTCCTACCAAGCATTTAATCCTTACTGCAATCAAATCAACTTCATTTGTCTTTACTTGCAATCCTGAGTAACAACAAAGGTGTCTAGGAGGAGGGACAGGTGGAGAGGCCTCAAATCCCATAGGAGTTATCACAGCTCCTCTTACTGAGGATGGCCAGGCAGCGCCTGGAGTGCCTGCCACTCCACACATGGCGTGTAGCTCTCCAGAGCCCCAAGCACAGCATCCCCACCAGCTGCCAGGGCTGGGGACTTCTGGTACCGAGAGCCAAGTGGGTGAACAAGAGCATCCCTGTGCAGATGTCAGCCTGGGCCCCTCTGGCAAAGAGCTGGGGGAAAGAATTTTACAGATCCAGGAATACTCACATTGAGTTTCTCCCTGCCAAGAGATGCAAAGTTTGTTAGCAAAGGAGAAAATGCTTTGAATTCCTGACTAGTAGCGGCATGGCAGAAGAAAACAAGCAAACCTACCAGAAATTGCTGAGGCGGTGGTATTGGAGAAAGTAACAGTCCCTATTTTCAAAGGGCAAGTAGAAGGGGGCGGAAACAGGGGAGTGTCATAACCAGAAAGGTGAGGAACATCATAAAACACAGGAGAAAACTTTTTCTGTACTACAACTGTCATGTCCTCAAACCAGGACAACAACTCAAACTGAACCCAGGCTGTAGTAGATCTCTGGGGAAAGTGCCCCGGAGCAGAAAGAAAAAATACTTCCTCCATCATTTTCATCAGGAAAGGTAACATCAGGACTGGATAAGGGCATTTTTAATTTTAGTTTTACTCAAACAGAATCAATTGTAAGGAGTAGGGGGGAAAGCAATATAAAAAAGGAAAAAAATAGAATTCTTTAAAATGGTAAGGAAGCGCCAACAAGTAACCAAATGATCAGCACAAGGAGAGCTTGGAGTTCACAGTGAAGCAGAAGGTCAAGCCAAAAAACCATTAATTTCCTCTTTAATAATTTTAAAGGTTCAAAACCACCATAAACAGGATGTCAATCAATATATAATTTGATCCCTTCCTAAGTGGTAGCTTCACACCGAATTACTAAACTGGTTTTCTTACTCCTTGAGATTTTCCTCCAGCACCCACGTTTGACTCAAGTCATTGCAATAAATACACAGCAAGCTGGGGAAAATATTTTTGGCACATAATGTAACTTGTAGGTACTTGGCAGGCACAGCAGACAGTTGCACTGATTGCCTCAGTGTTGCCTCTGTCACTTAGTAAAGTCAGTGATAGATTTGGCGAAGCTGATACATCCTCCTAATGCCGTGTTCAGATTGCTCGCTCTCCATTCATTCTTAAAAACAACATACTCAAAACCAGTGTTGAAGACAAAATGTATCACCTAAGATCTACACACAATGTACTTCTGCTACTGAGCATAAATGTATTTCACCATAAACCAGCAACTAACCGCAGCTCTCGGTGTGCCTTGCAATTGAAATGCCAGAGCTGAAAATGAAGTGGAGGAGGAAAAGTGGTTATAGAAAAGACAGAAATGAAATGGGACTGTTATTATGAAGATCTTTTAAGATAACTTGTAAACCATAAACAATAAAGCATCAAGCTGGTTTAAAAGCAGTCTGCCGTTACTGCCAATTAGGAAGTTGCAAATGTGTTTAAGGCTGTCCTTCTGCTCCAGATGCAAAAGACTTTTCCTCTCCAACTATTTTTAAAGCTTTCAAGTTTTCCAGGTTACACGTTTGCCCTTACTGCACAGTCAATCAGATCCCGCATAGGCAAGACAAATTGTTGTAAATAACCTCTCAAACTGTCCGGTATACTGTCATTTCCCCTCCCTTTTTTAATAGGGTAGAAGAGTGAGCCGGAGAAGCATTACACAATCATGTGCTGAGATGTATCCAGTGCAGCAGAGCAGAGCTCAAGAATAGGCTCTTTCATCATTTTAACACCTTTAATAAGAACAAAATGTAGTTGGGCACCACGAGCTTGACTCTTGGAAAATACATGCAGAGGATATTGCAGAATTTACTAGTGGCAAGTTGAGGTAAGCAGGAATGTCTAGTTCAAAAAGAAAAGCAAAAAGAAAAAGATTTATATTCCTACTAATGTATAGTGGCATTCCAACAGGGCTAAATATGTACCATAAATCAAAGCGAGCTATAAGAAAATTTCAGTGAAGCTCAACAATATAGGTGCTTTATGGAATAAGATAATTATAGCAACTGCCTGACTGCATTTCCATAACAGTAACAGAAACGCCCTACACTCCTCAACGTTCCTTTCCAATAGCAATCACTTGGAATACACTATTGACAAGAAAGATACCACTTCAAAGGAAAATCCAACATATCAGGCACTGATCTATTCTGCAAGTAGGAAATGCACACGTGATGTCGTTGTCCCACGCTGTTCATGCAGGAAGCCTTTGGACACTTTGCATCCCAAAACCAACACATGTAACAAAATATGATTTTTGGAAGAGGGGGAGCGGTCTGTTTTAATTGAGCTGAACGCAGCACAAGCAGTCTCTTGCCTTAGAGATCTGCCTGCAAGTGGCTCCTGCTGTTGGTTTGGACTGCAAACATGACGTAAGTCGCGTGCCAGAACGGGAATTGTTTTCACTCCCCGATTGCGATGCTGCCGGACAGCACGGGAGGCAGGGAGAAAGATGAAAGCACGCAAGCTGCAAGATGATATAAGAATAAATTACAGAAGAGATATGTACTAAGAATGTCTAGTCTCTCTCAGAGATCAAAGTGGCAGCAAATAAAACGGAAAAACAGTTGAAAACGCAGAAGGCATATCTGCTTGCTTGTTTTTATACAACACAGAATTAGCTATGGAACCAAGTGCATGAGAATTTAACTGAAAAAAAAAACCCAAGATAAACAGTATACAAAAATATCGAACAATAAATTGGAATGCAAATATTTGGCATTATAAACATTTCAGAAGAGATGCAACATCTTCTTGAATGTGGGGTTAACAGCAGGTAACGGGCAGGATGTCCCTTAACCGTGTGCCACAGGCTTTTTCCCTTGCTCTTCTGAAGAAGCTGTCAGAGAGCGAACTTTGAGCGAGACGGACTCCCACTCTGATCTGCGACAGCACTTCCTACACAGCCCTAGGCAGAGCGCCAGCAGCCATGGCTGCACTCTTTGTAAAGCCTCACTTGTACATATAAACCTTGATCTAAAGCACACCCGCTATTTCAGTTCTAAATTGCTCCCAAATCAGGCAAGCAAAAAGTGTCAAACTAGGTGGTTGTTCTGCAATGTCAACAAATGCCAGCCCAGGCTGACATTGCTGAATTAGTTTTCTCTTCTGATCAAAAGATTCACAGAATCACAGATTTGTCACAATCAGAAAGGACCTCTGAGATCACTGAGTCCAACCGTGCACAAAACCACAACCGACAACCTGCGATCTCAGCCACTAGAGCGTGCCCTGAAGTGCCACATCTCCATGTTTCTTAAACACCTCTTGGAATGCTGACTCAACCACCTCCCTGGGCAGACTCCCCAGCGCCTGAACACTCTTTCAGTAAAGTAATTCTTCCTAATATCCAGTCTAAACCTCCCCTGCTGCAACTTCAGGGGAACCATTTCCTCTGGTCCTGTCATTTTTCACTTAGGAGAAGAGGTCAGCTCCTACCTTCCTACAACCTCCTTTCAGGTAGTTGTAAAGGGCAATGAGGTTTCCCCTCAGCCTCCTCTTCTCCAAACTAAACATGCCAAGTTCCCTCAGAAGATTTAGTTTCTTTTGGTGAAAGACAAACAACTAACATGGTGGTACCATGTATCATTTTGGTAGCTTCATTGCATCAAAATTAGGCTAAGCAAAATGGGAGCAAACTGGAAAAATCATTATAGGCAATAATTTCAAATATAAAGCAGAAGCCTGAATGAGGTTATTTCTACATATTGCACGTCTCACTATAATTCTACACTAAATGTTCTTCTGTCTATATGTAATATAACATAAACCCATACATACATAATATCCATGTATGTGAGGATTTATAGTTCCACGGTAACTGGAAAGCCTCAAATTGATGCAAATGAGGAATGCAGTAGTTATTTTAATAATGTGCATTTCTCTGGCTGACTGCAACAGATTAAATCTTAAAAAAAAGCATAATTCTTTAACCAACGCATAACAAAATCATCTCTTTTGCCCACAAAAAAAGCCATTAAAACTTTTATTCTAATTCAATCAAAAATTTCAGCACTGACAATGCTAAGACCAGCATATTCTTCAGATCTTTTCCAATTTCCTAAGCTATCACAATCAATTTCTTTAAGACCTGAAACATCCTAATTAAGATCTTTGCTTTGATATGCTGAAAATGACCTCGAGGATTCATTCTAATAAACAGAAATGATTCTTGGTCGTCTGCAGTTCTCATAAGCCTTGCATCAGAAATTGGTTAACTCATTCCATGACAAAATAACTTGTGGTTGATCGTTCTGCCCCAACCAATACCAGTAATGCAGTGACAAAGAATTGAAAGACAAGACCTGGGATGAAAGGAAAGTTTCTCAGAAAGAACTATTTTGACGACTTCTTCTTAAAACACAATTTTGACAAATAAAATTAATCAGCCTCATCAGTGGAGAGGAAAACAAAAAATTAAATGCCACCTTGCTGAAGTAGGCAACCTGATTCATGGCCCCAAAAGAATATGACTCGGTTATCTCCACAGGCTCAAAACTCCTGAGCTCACCCAAACCAGCAATATACGAATATACGTTTCACAGATTTCATCTGGAGGTAGCTTAGAGTAAATGACCACAGTGAAGATGTTACACAGGTCTGAAGAATTATTTTTTGTTGTGGTTGGTTTTTGTTTTGTTTTGTTTTGTTTTTTTAATACAGTCTGCACTGTTTTCCCACCCACCCTAAATTAACACTTTCAAAAAATGTAAATTTTGTATAAAAATTCACTGGTTACATGCTATAACAACATTCACCTACTGTAAGGGAGGTCATACAGCACAACAGGTTGCCCAGGAAGGTTGTAGGGTCTTCACCCTTCAAAATATTTAAACCCCAATTGGACATGCTCCTAGTGCAACCTGCTCCAGGCGGCCATGTTTTGAGTAGGGAGGTTGGACAAATCAATAGCCAGGAGCCCTGTCCAACCTCAACTATTCTGTGATCATGTGGAAAATATTCACAAATTATTGAGTAGGAGATAACTATGCTGTAGTCTGCAGAAGATCACATTAATTTTGGTCTGCATGTGGCTCATTAAAAACTAACTGCAATTACAGAATGTAGGCAGATTTCATGGGGAAAAAACCCATCGACACAGAAACATCTTCCCCTCTCAGCATAAACCAATTTTNCACCCCCGAAAATAAAAAACAAACCCAAACCCACCAAACAAAAACCTCACATAGTCTTATTTTAGAAAAGAAAGCCAAGACAGCGCTGAGGAATCAGGCTTTTGTGTAATTCCCAACCCCCATATTATCAGGAGAGCATACAAATGTGCTAATATGAAAAATCACCTCCATTTTCTACTGCCTCACAGAGAAAAGCAATTTTATTCTGAATACTCCACTCAACACTTGGGCATGTCCAAGTGCACAAGCGGGCAGTAGTATATTCATCGATTGAGTAAAAGTGCCAGAACTGCTTCTGGATGATAACATGAATCTTATGGTCATATAAGTATCAGGGAACAAGGGGAATGCAAGTCTTATGCTCATACTAGTGCTTATTTCTCATGTCGATCTCAACAAACGTAATATTTTCCCCAACTCTGTGCTTGGTCACTGAATTATCTTTTATAATTTTCCATTTTCATTAGTGACAGTTATATAAGTATTTTAAAAATAAGTAATTTAATTGTCCCTTAGACAGAGAGATAGTTCAAATAGCTCTGCAGATAGTTTTTCAGACTTTCAAGCCACTGACCTCAATAACGATCTATAGCAAATTTACCATAAATTGGAGAAATAATGCCACTTCCGTAAGGGCTTATAGTCTAAGTTTCTAATGGACACAGAAATTCCCTAGTTCTGTGCAAGTATTGAGGTAGTTTATCCAGAAGTCAGAGTTGTGATCTTCTAGCTCATTTAGCATGGTAATATATATTAAGACACAACCCACACATTTGTCATTGAGAGAGGGTGCTATACAAGTCCATTCATGCTCGTGTTTCTGTGGGGCAGTTCACTTATTGAAGCTTTACCGTGCACATACAGAGGAGCCTGACAACAGGAATCCAAGAAACTAGAACCCACTTGGATAATAAAAAGCTCAAACCACCAACCAAGCCAAAAATGAAGTACAGATTTCCTTCCCACACTCCAACAGATTAAAACCCAGATTTGCCGAAACCCATTTTGAGATTTCAGCAAATTCAGTTATCTCCATTATGCACCCTGCTGTCTTCCCATCTCTCTTACTCCAAGGCCTAAAGCTAGGGTGAGGAAAGGACAGACATCCTCAGATCTCCACAGAGTTTACTATGGACTATGTAGAAGACTCCAGCCCTGCAAGAATCACTGCAGAATCAAATGCCCACCGGTAACATTTAAGAGAGCATTACCCTTATTGACACAAGGGAATTTCTGAAAACCTCATATTCCCCACTGACCACAGAAACATTCAGCGGAAGATTTTCAGTAACTTCAGAGCACTACTCTGTCCATTTGTTAAAAAGTCAGGGTACAATTGCAAATGGAATTCAGTGAATTTAACAAACTTTAAAACCTTTAACCAAACTCTTGACTAAAACTATTTTCTAATACTGATCTAAGGTAACACATTAATGTTCATGCACGTCTTCTCATTCTGGGTACACTGTTTTTTTTAATTTTAATGTTCTTTCTCTACATCTGTAGTGTCTACTACAGCTTGAGCAAAACAGGTATACAAGGATTCCCCAGCTGTGCTTGCATCAANTTCCCACCCACCCTAAATTAACACTTTCAAAAAATGTAAATTTTGTATAAAAATTCACTGGTTACATGCTATAACAACATTCACCTACTGTAAGGGAGGTCATACAGCACAACAGGTTGCCCAGGAAGGTTGTAGGGTCTTCACCCTTCAAAATATTTAAACCCCAATTGGACATGCTCCTAGTGCAACCTGCTCCAGGCGGCCATGTTTTGAGTAGGGAGGTTGGACAAATCAATAGCCAGGAGCCCTGTCCAACCTCAACTATTCTGTGATCATGTGGAAAATATTCACAAATTATTGAGTAGGAGATAACTATGCTGTAGTCTGCAGAAGATCACATTAATTTTGGTCTGCATGTGGCTCATTAAAAACTAACTGCAATTACAGAATGTAGGCAGATTTCATGGGGAAAAAACCCATCGACACAGAAACATCTTCCCCTCTCAGCATAAACCAATTTTTTCTATCAAGAAGCCTCTCCATGCAGTTAAAACTTCAGTTTGCTTTTTATGCATGTAGAAAAAAAAATCAACACTGAACAAAGCTTCATCAAATATCTTTCATATGCCACTGGAAAGGATAAGGTCGTATTATTAAATAATAAATCTTATCTGCTTTTACAGATTCCAATANCATCTTCCCCTCTCAGCATAAACCAATTTTTTCTATCAAGAAGCCTCTCCATGCAGTTAAAACTTCAGTTTGCTTTTTATGCATGTAGAAAAAAAAATCAACACTGAACAAAGCTTCATCAAATATCTTTCATATGCCACTGGAAAGGATAAGGTCGTATTATTAAATAATAAATCTTATCTGCTTTTACAGATTCCAATAT
>VZTM01035550.1:70154-90293 GCA_013400555.1 Jacana jacana
TGAAGGGACAAAGGCACTGGCAGAGAGAAACACCTGAATATACCCTATATCAGCCACATCTTTGTTTTTAAAGGACTCCATGCAGGAGCTCCCTCTCTCTCCAAAGCTTCTAATCTGCTGGATCAGCAGTTCCCACTGATGGTCGGTTGGCAAGGTACAGCCAGTGGCTTCCAGCTGCTCCAGCAAATCAGTGACTAGTAAAACTGTCACATCTGAGCTCTAAAACATCCAACATTGAAGAACAATGATGTTTTTCCTCAAACAATGAGGCCCTGAAAGTAGCCATTTCCTCCAAAAATTTGTGAATCACCATCTTGGGTGTCTATTACATGCATTAAATGAAAAGTAGAGGGAATTAATGTACTTCCTTTAGCTGAGAATAAACTCCATTGCTACCATCATTCTAAATTCAAACCATAGCACTTCAGCCTAACAAAATCTTTGCTCCAAAGCGAAGGTTTAATGCCTCAAATGAAGGTCATAACTATTTGCCCATTTCTAACCTAGATTCAATATTTTCTCCATGTGATTTGAAAAGATCAGAACAAAGGTTCTAGGGTATATTGTAAAAAAAATGCCAGACATCACTAAGACATCTGCCCTTTACCCAAACCTATCTAATCTTCACTTGGATACAATATCTCCGTGAATTAATATTCTGTGAAAACCAAAACAGAATCCTACCTTAATTGTTTTACAATAATCTGAAAATATTCGCCTAGAACCAAAAGCAAATGAAAGCATAAACGAAAATCGGATTCATTCTTTCCCTGAAGAAAAGGTTTTCTTAAATGTCATCAAAACTGCTTACTGCAGTCAAGATAAAACACCAACTCCTCCCAAATTAGTAAAACAATCAAGCATCACATAATTTTTAGTAATTAGAGTCATTAACATTCCTTAGAGACTGATTTGATTCACTATATGAAACACACTTTCTTCTTACAAAGCTTGTTTTTTAACCCCAAAGGAAAACTCTAAGCAAGCACCAGAGGTAGTGAATACTCCAGTTTAGCATCTTAAAACTAACTTCCAGTGAGAGTAAACCAGCGCCATTAATATGCAATAACCTTCAATTAAAAAGCAACTCAACATCCAACAAAAAACTTTACACATGCTTGATGGATGCTGTATTGAATTCAGGAGAGACATCCGAAGCTGTCTTGATGCTAGCAATCATATTATATTTAGCTTTGATACAAAATAGGTGGGTTTTCCAGCCATCATGTAGCACACCGCAGATCAATATGGTGGTTTACTGAAGTAGCCCCATTTCAGAGGTGGCCTGTTTGACATCTCTTCCCAATTTGTGTGTTTTTTCTTTTTCCTGTCACACAAAGGATAAAGCTTTCTGCTATGATTGACTGGAAGCTTAAGATATACAAATCAAATAACATGAAGGAAGGGTCTTCTAAAACTTAGTGAGAACCAATAACTATTTCTTGCATATTGTTTCTGTAAATGTTCCTTCATTGTGATAGAAAACCACATGTGGTATAAGGTGATGAAAGCAGTTCGGTTTGAATTCCTTTTTCCACATATTTCAGGAGCACATCCCTACCCAGTAGATTGAGGAGTTGGGGTCTCTCAATCAGTCTGCCCACTGAAGCTGCTCCGATTTATAGAGACAGGTCAATATTGTTTGCTCAGAAAGGAGGGGACAGATTGTTACATGGAACCTGGGTCTCCCACATAATGAAAAAATCCCTGCTCTTTAGCATCAGTCTCTCTCCTTACTCCTATTAAATATTCATCCAAATGAATATTTAATTATCTGTAATACATAAAACAGGGACATTGGGGAAAAGCTATGGAAGAGGCTGACAAAACCACCTGAGGTTTAGAAAAAAGGTGCAGCTCCAGGGAGGCAGGCGTTTTCCCCAGCAAAGATTACCCTGTCTCTGAAGCTCTCACCTGGCCTAAAGCAGGGTTCCCACACCTTGCTTTGTCTGGGGGGAAAAAGGTTTGTCCGGTCATAGAAAGATTTTTGTTGCACTCCAAACAGACCTAGAAATTCTTTGCAAAGCTGGTCTTTCAAGCAGTTCAATTATTAACAACATTTCATTATCCAAGTGTTTTAACTAACCAACCTTCAAAATCAGAGAAAAAAGTACTAATATCCTACCTTATAGCTAGAAATTGTTGGCAAAGAGGTTTACACAAACTAATAGATTTGTTAGCAGGAGTAGATCAGCTGCCCAGTTACCTATACATTAAATAGTGTCACGTTTGGAGAAAATGCCCCTGCAACTCTATTTAAGAATAAAATGTAAAGCATGAATATCCTCAACTTGCTCTCCCCAATCATTAGCAAAGGCTTTTGTCTCCTTTTCAATAGCTCAGTACTAGAACTGCCTCTCTGAAGCACACAGACCCAACAGTTTTAGCGTTGGGGATGGTGTGACATCAGGTCTGATGCAGTTCAGGCAAGTCCTATCACACTTCTGAATCTAGCGTGAGAGCCAACAGCTGAGCTATGACAGCCTGGTTGGGCTTCAGTAATAAAAATAATTTTCAAAATCTCTCAGGCGTTACAGTGTTGAAGGATGTTAAAAAGAGAAATAAGATTAGGAAGAGGTATGACAGAAAATATGTTAAATGGTACAGGCTGGGAGACTGCCTTAAAGGTCAACCCCAAGACATGTTCAAGTTATGCAGAGTGATTTAGTGAAGTATCAGCAAGGTAATGCTGTTCTGAAGAGCCTCCAGTGCCTTTTTAGTACTGGCAGTCCATCCTCTGTTGAGACGCTGGAAACATGTCCTTGTGAGGACAAGTCTACAAATACAAAAACCACACAGGTTGACTAAAGAAGCTTTCATTCTTTTCAAATAGGATTTGCAGTAACATCTACAGTGAGGTAATGATTTAGCACTGAAACTATGTGGGTAGAATAGCAAGACGTATCTCATAAACATACTGATGTCACATAATCCAGCAGGTAGTAGAGCTGGATCCTGCAGCTTTTGCTCCTAAAAACCTGCATTTGCACCAGAACATCAGCCAGCCTTGCAGGGTTTTATTTTTTCCTAAACAAAAGCTTCTTGCAGTTGTGCAGAGAAATGGTCCAACTATAATTGACGAAGCAATTACCTGCCTGTGACTGCAGATCCCCCAAAAATATGAGATTTGACATACTTAATGTATGTCAATAGGCTGGTAACACTACAACCTACTGCTCAGGTGGTGCTTTGCTAATCACATCAGGCACCAGCAAAGTAGATTTGGGCTGAATTGCTCACTTAAGTGGGTATATCTCTAAAGGTGGGGATAAATGGTGTAGCCTCCTGCTGTTCAACATAAACCCCCAGGAGCAGGACCCCCACCTGCAGACTGGAGTAGAAAATGTAGTATTTTGTTTTTCTAGTGATTAAAGAGTTTCAGGGTGTAAAGTCTGTAGGCACTGATGAAGTTTCAGCTTTTGAGGTAGAGGAATCCTCCGCTCTCATGAGATCCCACCTGGAGTCCTGTATCCAGCTTTGGTGCCCCCAACATTAGAATGGCATGGACCTGTTGGAACAGGTCCAGAAGAGGGCCANGAGAGAGTTGGGGTTGTTCAGCCTGGAGAGAAGAAAGTTCTGGGGAGACCTTAGAGGCCCTTCCAGTACATAAACAGGGATCTACAGAAAAGATGAAGACGGACCCTTTATCAGGAAGTATAGCAATAGCATGAGGGGTAACAGGTTTAAACTGAAAGAGGGGAGATTTATATTAGATATCAGGAAGAAATTCTTTCCTGTGAGGGTGGTGAGACACTGGAAGGGGTTGTCCAGAGAAGCTGTGACTGCCCAAAATCCCTGGAGGGGTTTAAGGCCAGGCTGGATGGGGCTTTGAGCAACTAGCTCTAGTGGGAGGTGTCCCTGCCCAGGGCAGGGGGGGTTGCAGCTCAATGATCTTTAAGGTCCCTTCCAACTTTAACTATTCTGTGATTCCGTCAAATTCACTTATTATAGGACAGATATACCATGAAACTACAAAAAAGCCTGTAAAGTTCAGACAATTTCAGTAAGTAGAATCTGTATGGCCCACAGAACTACTGTATCAAGGAGACATTGGCAGTTTCATAGCAGGCTGCAACTGGCAGAAAGAGGGCATAAAAAAAAGAGTTTAAGAGCTTACCCTACATCATCTACTGCCCTTGTTCATTTTTAACACATTTAAGTTAAAAGAGCTAGTTTTACTTAATGTTTGAGTCCCTGATTCAGCAAGTTTTTTAGCTTAATACAATCCCTTCACAGACCTACGCTCTTGCTAAATGGATCTTTACAGATTAGTATTACACCAAAGTCTCTCAGACTTTATATAATAGATGGAGGAACATGCAGATCAGTAGCTTTAAGATTGTCTAAAACCCCAGCATTTCTATATAAGACTATTTCAGTTTTAATATGGTCTAAAGTTTCCACCTATCAGGCTGCGTTCTAAGCCAATTTTTTCCAGGTACTTTGAAGAGACTGATTCAACCATTTTTGCATTAAAAGTTAAAATATTTTTTTCTTAAGAATATAATTTTTAAAAAATCCTTGTTGTTTTTTTTTCCAGTTTCCTCAGTACCGAAACAACCAGGAGTTGAAAAAAAGATGTTTTGCTGGAAAGTATCCTTCAGCAATAAGTAATAAAGTTTTCCAGTCAACAGTATTTTCATTTGAGTAAGCTTTCTGAAACTATTAATGGAGGATGAATAAAATTCTAGAGAACAACAGTGACAAACCAAATGAAGTAATTTTTCTCAAGGAAGGAGCGGTATGATGCTCAGGTAGGCATAGGACAGTATAACAAGGAGAGGTTTTGCTACCTTGTACCTCCAGCATTGTTTTCGCCACTCCTTATAACACAGGCAAGAGGTCACTGACTGGAAGTCATGCAGTACCCACACTGGAAAAAAACATCACCAAGAACATGGAGGAAAGAAAAAAAAAACATCCATAGTGCATTTTGCCTTGATCCCAATCAGGTTTGCGTTGGTTTTTTTTAATAGTTTCCCAGTAAATTCAAAGATTTGTTTTTGAGATCTGGGGGGTTTTGTTGTTTTTCTGGCTTTAGTTTTTCATTTGGGTCTTTTTTTGCCCTTTAAGAGGAAGAACTTCCCCAGTGTGGGTATTTATGCTTTCTAGATTAGCAGTCAATAACATGTAATTTTATGTCTCTACTCACTTTAGTTTGCTTTCTATGCTTGTATTTCTATGCATTACATAGGAAGGAGCTTCCTCATCCCCTCCAAAAGAGAAAGAGGAGAAATGGACATAGCTGCCAAGTAAGAATTTATTCACTGTATGTCCAGATGCATCAACTATGCTGAAAAGCAGACACACAACCGTGACATGACAGGTCCAAACGTGTCATTGTGGAACAGCTACCAGTTATGCCTATAGCAAACCACCATGAATTTAAGAACTTACAAATTAATGAATACAAAATGTTAGAGGAAGCTTCCCCAAGAGTGTAAATCATCGTTCACTTCCCAAAAGCACAGCAACCCTTTAAGCACTTAATTAGGTTCAAGCAAGGCTTTAAGGCACAATAAGGAGACATGCATGTCCCTAAGTCTCAGGTTTCTGCTACTGTTGACCCACAAACATGTGACCATCAGCACAGAAAACAAGACTTAAATCACACAGTATGTATGAAAAAGATGTTTTTCAGCTCTCAGTGTTCTTCTTTTTGCAGACTGCTTAGGGCATTTGCCTTTGTGAAAATCCAAAAAGAAACTGGGAGATAAAAAGTATTTTTCCTCCTGGCTCCCAGCTTCAGGATAACTAGTCTACTGGGCAAACCTAACCACAGTCACCAGGCACTTAGAGGAGACAAAAGAAATTAAAATAGGCTTTTAAAAAGCTGGAGAAAGAAGAGAGAGAAGATGTAACACAGACAGAAAATTTTTGGTTTGGCCCACTCTCAGGAAAAAATTGCCTCTGTGATTCCTAGGAACTACCCCGGCTTCTTCAGAAGTCCTCCTGCAACCAGTCATTCTGTCCTACTCTGTCATCTGTCATCCTAAGCTGCACTGCGTTGGTATAACTAATGAAGAGAATGATTTATTCCTTCTAACGTGTATCATCAATAACATCATGCCGATGCAACTCTTGTGTTTCTCATATCGTTAAGTGGCCACAAATCATAATTACAAGTGTAATTCTTCCAAACTATCTATTCATACAGAACACTATGCAACTAAAAAAAACAAAAAAACAAAAACAAAAAAAAAAAACCAATCCTTCAAACCCATGTATTAACATTTTATGTGGTTCTTTTATATTTTTGAAAGGTTCTGAATAGAAAAATCCACAAAATGTTTGGTCGTAGGATATCCTTACAGCATATTAAATAACATCTCCCGTTCCTCACTTCCAAAGTTGTTCGAATATTGAAACAACTCTGAGACAAATATTCTCCACCTCTCCACACAAAATGTTCTCTGATAATTTATCTGTAGTGTCATAACTCCAAAATAACATGGTGTTTTCTTAGCAACAGTCAATACACTGTAATGCCTACATGCAAAAGTAGTAAGTTGGTGGACATCTACTTGCTTACTCTTGCTGTACCATTTCCTCCCTGTACAGAACACAACTAATACATTTTAAGTACATTTAAATAAACTTCTAAACAGAAAGTTAATGCATGCTATGATTTTTAAAGGACAAAGGAACTCAACAACATTCGTTACCGCCGTACAAACCACGAGAGATGGTATTTTTAAAAGAGTTTTGCTTTGACAATTCTGTCCTCACAGAAATCATAGTTTCATCTACCTAGGAAACTCCTGTTGTAGAAATACCGCAAATTGTGATAAAAGCTTCCTCTGTATTTCAAATTTCTCTAAATCTTAAAAACCCCTATCTTGACAAAGATGTTCCCTTTGTTTCCAGTCCTGCCCTGCAGATTTCTGTGTATGTGTAAGTTCACATTGACCTCTGAGTCTAGGGAAGTATCAGCTTTTCCAAACAACAATTTGGACACCACAGAATAGAAAAGAAAGCACATTTAGCCTTAAGGAAGGGTGAGAAAATAGAGGAATAAACTATCCGAGGATATTTGACCACATTAAGCATTCAACTAAAGTTCATGGACTGACATTAATAAAATCAAGTTAACCCAGAGTTAAAGATAACAAATATTTCATAACAGTTCCTATGTATTTTGATATTGCAAAAGTGTTAACTGGGATCACTGCCATAAGGAAAGGCCAAGATACTGGAAACACTGGGGCACGCAGTAGACAGGTGTCAGCATGGATCATTTGAGAGGTTATGAGCACACCAAGCACCACCAAAAGTACTCTGTAGAATTAGACAGGGTTTAAAGACTCCTGAACTGCCTAGAAAAACCCTCATGAAGAGCAACTGAGAAGACCGGAATCCTTTACCTTAGGCTGCATCTGCACCGCACAGGGTTATAAGCAATGGGGCAGAGCAAATCAGCCGGTGCCAATGCCCAGATGGCATGGCCCTACTGCTACGGGTGTCCCAGCTGGCTCATCTGAAACTGATTTCAATATTCTGTGTGCTAATATGTCAGAATGAAGATGTAGAACTATGAAGACTGAAGCACAAGAGTGATTAATATACAGAAAAAGCAAATTATGACTTTGTTTTCCTTTTTTTTTTATATTGTCACAAGCACTCTTGCCAATAATGCGAGACTGAACTGTGAAACTCACTGCCACAGGACAGTTTGGAAACAAATTTACGTGACTTAGCTGCCTTCCTGCCAATGGTTTCAATAAAACTTGAATTTTCTTAATAAGAGACGTGTACATCAGCTTTGAAATTTAGATGAGAGCTCTGCAAACTAATCAGGGACAGGGTCTCTTTAGGAGGCTAAGGAATTAGGAATCTCTGAAGTTGTGTTTGCAACTTTTGTCTCAAAATGGCAAGGAATAATAAACCCCAGGACATTTCTGAACTGAAATGGGATAGAGTGCTGACTGCCTCTTTCACATTTGAAAGAGACAGAGAAACACATCCATATGGGCCTCCCCCTTATTAGTAGAGAAGATTATTTTTTCTCTGATGCTTATTCATGAAATAGCACTATGTAGCAATTTCATTATGTCTTTCTTACTCTGCTTGACAACCACTTTCATTCTCCATATTTTTTTCAGTAAGAGACCTCAAAGGACTAGCATGACATTTTCAATCACCATTTTTCTCCTTCCAAAAACTAAATTAGAACTTGAAATAGTTGATTTTAAAAAATAATGAGGCCTGCATAAACCTACCCCCTCCCAAATCTTTCAACACAGAATTGCAAATCTATCCATCACCAGAATTGTGATGCAGTTAAAGCTCCCAATGCCTTCTGCTGGACCAAAATGTTAACTGTTAACATCCAAGTCCAGCGAAATGGGAGCCTGTAACACAAAACCAGCAAGACAGCTCTAACTATCCTGGTTCCAATGGGTAAAGCAGCAGTAGAGTGTGATTAATAAGGCAGTTAAACTGCTGCACCTTTCTGTGGTCCTTCAAAAATAATTCAGAAATAAAGAACAGCTTTTTCCTTGCCTGTGTGATCAGATTTCGAGATTTTTAATGAATCTTCCAAAATCAAATATTCCTGCCAACCAGTTTGTCACAACCTGTTTCTACTTCAAAACCTTCTGTCTATCACTTTCCGACAGTGAGCAAAGATTTATACGCATCTTAGAAAGCTGCCCAGTCACTAGTTTTGCAAGATTTGTAAGATACAGACAGATTTGAAACAGTGTGTCCTTGACTATGAGCATTACAACAACCTCCTAATTCTCTCACATCATTCCAGGACAAATTAAAAGTGTTAAGATTATGAAATCTGCATTTAATTATCAAGAAGCGTTAAGTGCAAGTGATTAAAAATCTTTATTAGAAGTTTGCAGTAACAGGAATAAAACCAGGAAAATTATTAAAACTATTATTTAAAACTGACATTTAAATTGTGCTTTCTGGCAAAAGATATATTGTCAAAAAAAATGAAGTGTAATAATTATTGAGAAAATAAGATGTCCCACAGTAGTCACGTAAATGACTAAAGCACTCATTAAGTTTTTTTTCTTCCAAGTAAATCCTCAGCTAAAACTTGGTATTTCTCTAAACAACTCGTACATAAAAATACATACAACAACAACAATACATGCAAAAACTCTCCTACAACTCCTTGACAGTGTTTTGAAGCATCACTTAGTCTGGGAAGAGGAAGGACAGGGCTCTGTTTTCATTTGAAGTTAGTTATTTAAGAGCAAGACATCATCAGTTAGACACAGTCCCGTGTTCTTGTTTGTATTTTATATCCTGTCACTATTCATACATTTCCCTATCTACTCTGTACAATACTCCTTAAGAGGAAGTTTATTTTGAAGGCTTATAATAAAATAATTAAAAATACAAATATTCCCTACAATCCTCATCAGACTAACGGAATTTTCTCTAAGGACACAGAAGTGCTGCCTCTTCCCAGCACATATATTTCTCAAAACAGCCATATCTGGGCAGAAGATATACACAAAACATCTAGACCATTTAATGAGTAATATTTAAAATTAATTCAAAAAACCAACAAGCACCAAAAATCAACACTCCTTCCCCTTCCCCCCCAAAAAACCCCTCCAATCCAAATTAAGGACTCTGCCTAAGGTGTGGAGTTAAATTTTTTTCCCCAAGAATACATCACTGCGAACGTGTGGCATTTCTTCTCAGGAGACAAATAACCTTTTGATAGTAACGTTCTTAAGACAGCAATGAAAGACAAAGAAGTAAACGTTAAGCAGAACCCCTTTATTATCTTCACACCAGCATTCATTCATTGACTCGCACTCCCCGCTGGAAGCCAGGCAACCCAAAGGCTCTCACAGCAGCATCTATCCAAGGAAAGCTGACAGCAGATTAGTTTCCTACAACCAAAATTCACAGCCCATTTGCTATAATGAGCTCACCAAAAATGCCTTCAGCCAGTGCCACGGAAGAAGGATGTGCCAAGAAACATTGTTTTTATTATTATTTTTTTTGGTAATCTAATGAGAAGGGATCATTTATGAAAAAAGCATGGTTAACTGTAACAGCACAAACACTAATAGGAGTGGAAAAGGCACACTGATCTTTCAGAGCCAACAGCAGTGCAGCTGGGAGTACAACTTCTGCAAGAAGTATTAAATTGTAAAAGTTGGCAGATTAGAACTATGACCTGTCAAAAGGAGTGTCCGATATCAGAAGCCTTAACCCGAACAAAACCACCCACAACATCTGCAAGGGTGTAGTGTTTCTGATCCTAAACACGTTTCCTATAAAAGTGAAATCAGACAAAGCCAGCAGCAAATTCAGATGGGCATGTCAAGTCACAAGGACTTTGAAAAGCCAGTGAGCCACCTCTAACCCCATAAGAAAGCTCTGATGAACTACTTCAAAAACTGAAGCCAAGAAATGAAAGCAAAGGAAACTCGACCAAAGCTCAAAAGCTTTTCTAACAGTGCCAGCTGCATCCAACCCTTACTGAAAGATTCTGAAGGGTTACAAGCTTTAAGACTAATGTCTCAGGACAGTCCCACCACCAACACCACCACTTGCTGATTGCTCTAAAGCTGAGCCCAGATGGCCAGCAGCCACCCAGAAAGCATCTATATGCCCATCAAAACCCTGTCCTTTGGCAAGCACCTGCATCTGGGCAAAGTTATTCAAGACAGCAGAAAAACAAATCCCAATGCAAACAGCTGCACAAAGATGCCACAATAATTGACTGCTTTAGGTGATGAAATGGCAGATGCAATACTATGTTGACAAATGTAAATTAACATGCATTGAAAAAACATTCCTGACTTTAGTTACACAATGATAGGCTGTAATTTAGAACTCAGAAACAAGAGCTTGGAGTTATATGTAATTCTACAAAAACATCAGCTCAGCACTTAGCAGAGATTATGAAAAGCAAACAAAGATCAAAAATACTCATATCGCTACACACTTCTCCTTTGCTCAGACTTTTCACTAAGTATTTGAGATTGGCCGCTCTGAGAGCCAAGAGCGAGCGGTAGCTCCATCTCTGCTCTGACTCAGTAACACCTTTCTGGCATGCCAACCACAGGAGCAGTGCAATTTGATAAAGGGAATATGAATTAAAACATTATTAAATTTATAAGATTTTCAATTTGATAGCATCAACACTACTTAGGCTATTAAATGCCTTCTTGATCATTACATATTTTATTTACAGGAGGAGCCAGATGACTCAACAAAAACTGATATTAATTTGGAAAGGTTTATTATCCAATTTTGCCATTGCAGGTCTAAAGAAAGCAAAATAGAGCGTGTTAAGTTTCAAGGTGCCTCAACTCCCTGTGTAGTACTCTGCTTATTGTGACCAAAATAAGGAATATATATAGAGAGAATAGCTGCAGATCTCTTTGAAAAGACTTTTAGATTACTGCGGGCTGAAATCAAATCCCACTGAAGGCAACAGCAAAATCCCATTAATGAAAGAGGCTTCTACCCCAATATTGACATTTGTTTAGTTAATATTAGCAACATGCAGGGAACAGACAGCTTCAATCCACCTCAGAAAATTCATCCATTCCATACTATGCAATAACGTGATACCTAAGAACGTTACAAGGAGAATATAATATTTTAGTGCCAGTCCCTGATCTGATCTGAAATTCCAAAATCTCACACCTATAAGCCAAGTTCCAAAGTACATCACTCTTTCTGAGCACCAACACTGTGGCCATCCCAGAGGAATAGCTCATGAACTGCCTACAAAGAAAATGCAAAAAACACCAACAAGGCGGGCGGGGAAACTTTTCTACTTGTATGAAAATTCAAAACATCTAAAATTGTTGGAGGATTAAACTAAAACTGTAGTAAAGTAACTCACTCCAGTACATAAGTCAGTGTACAACTGACTATGGCTTCAATTTCAACCTTAGGTGTTCAAGATAAGTGCAGTCAGAACATGTATGCTTCCTTATAAATGTTCTGGAGAAAAGAAATGTGATCAAACAAAACTTTCCTTTCAGAAAACATCTACTCTATATCTTTAATATTATTTTGACTGTGGAAAAAAATATTATTATAGCAATTAGTTTACTTAATTGCAGTATTATGTGAATCTTCCTTACTTTTACCTGTTCCCCAAATATTTTACATATGAGACAGATGAGAAAATGCCTAGGAACCAAGGAAGCCCTCTTAGAAACAGTCACAAACTGAGGTCTTGCTGGATCTCCGAAAATGAGCATTTTAAGATAACATGAGAAACAGCTTGCTGTCATCCTGTTGCTACAGGTGCTGTTGCATTATTTGTTTGCTCAATAAATTATTTTCTTGCTTCCAATTTTACAGGACACAAATCTCAAATTAAAAATTCGAATCTCAGATTCGTAATGTAATGAGAAAAAAGACTCTGCAACATGACATGAACATTTTAACTGGCTCTCTTTTTTTTTTTTCCCTTCACCACATCCAACCACACATATCAAGAATGATAACTAAAGCATATTAGAAGCTACAATTGTCAAGACTGAACAGAATAGAGAAAGGTTTAGTGCTGCAATACTGTCCAGGAAAAAAATAAAATAAAATAAAAAAATATCATGGAAATCCTATCACATTCTTTAACGGCAGAGTTCTTGTGAACAGCTATTTGTTTTGATAATCTTCCATAAAACCACAAAACTGTATTTCTTACAATATATGAGAAATTAAGCAAAATTCCTAGGCAGAAGTTAGTCAAAGAGTGTGACTAAGCTTGATTAGCTTTCCGCTAAAGTCATTTCAAAATATACACTTTTTCTTGGTAAGTAATACTGCCAGTGAATTATTAAATGGATCACTTAGCTGTGTTACTATTTATGAGCTCAGGAATTCCATTACAGCCTTTACTAAACATTAAATTGGTCTAAAACGTCAAAATAATCTCAAGCATATTATGCAGACCTATGGGTTAGAACAATTTTTGAAAACTTTAAAGTTTTTAAGATTTGAAAAGTCCAAATTTTTCCTTTTTTTATAAAAAAAGGAAACCCAACCAACATACCAGTTGTCCTTGGGACTGGTATATTTAAATATTTTGATGTTGAGGGATTAAATCACATGGAAGCTCTTTACTCAAATCTCACACACTGCAAAACAAAACAGGAGACAAGAAGGTACTGCAGTCAGTCACACAGAGAAACACACGACCTCCTTGTGTGGGTGATCCGATATCCATACAGGGTGGTCCATTTGGTCTTGGAAGGGGCTGTTTCTTCGCAGCCTTCCTCAGTTTCACTGCCTCACCCAGCTACATCTGCAAAGCTAATTGCCCTTCCACGATGCAGAAATCAGCCAGCCAGCCAGCCAGCGCCGCATTAATCAAAAAGGGAATTTTCTAGGAGGGTTTTTGGCCTTGCTCTAGACAAAAGAATCAGAGCTGGGGTAACATAATATCCTGGCAGCGCCAACAGACACCCCATCTCCCAGGTTCAGATTTACAACTAGACTTGACTGGAACCATCCCTTGCTGAGTGCAGAACACAGAGGTCCTTAAATAGCTGATCTGGCAAGCGCCACTCATTCAGGCTCATCTGGCAGAAACAGCATCTGCAAAATCACTGGGAGTTAATAACGCATTCATCGACACTGAAAATGACTGAAAATTCCCTTTTCACTTATTATCCTACCTCTCTAATAAGTTTTAAAAGGAACTGTAATTACCATTGTGCACAGTTGTTAGAAAAGGGAAGATCAAAGCCGCTCTAAAGCAGCCGCACAGTCCCATCTCTCTTTTGCTCTCTGCTAAATATCAAACGTGTGCCTTGAAGTGATTGCTCCATGGCGAGAAGCGACTCGTGGGAATGAATTGCAATGACCTTGGCTTGTTTACTGGGGAACTTATCAGAGCTACCACTTAGGCAAGCACAAGAGAGATTTGATGGAAGCAAACCCAAAGAGTTCTATCTAGAACAAATAACACCGTATCTTCTAAAACGCCCGTGGTGCCCCAGCACATACAATCCCTGCTTCCAAACTTTATTTTGCTCAGAGTGATGATTGTTTGGTATGGTTCACAGCTGATCAGAGAGTGGGCAAAGTCTTTCCCAAGAGATGTTAAACCTATTTCCAATTTCCAAATAAAGTAATATATAATAAAAAATTACCCAAGCCTCCCCCTTCCAGATTCCTGCCACCAAGACTGCAAAAGTGCAAATAAAGTGGGTGAAACATGAAAATGAAACAACAAAAAATACTGTGAATGGAAGGCCTTAAGAAATGTTAAACGTGTCACCTATTTGCAAAACTTTAACAAAGCTGCTGCTGAGAAACAGCTATAAATATAGAAGAGTAATGGGACGTGAACAAGATCCCTAAACAACAACAGAAACATCGCCTGACGGGATGAGGAACTATAGCTTAACATTTTGTTTTGTTTCACTGGTAACGTATGGGTCAATTATCTTTATGAATATAGTAAATAATAGAAACCTTAAATAAAGATAACAAATGTTAAATGTGTGCTACTGTAAGCTCTGCTATACAAAATATATATATTACATATATATAAAATAATGCTAAATAGCCTGCATGCCAAAAATACTTTAGAAGCTTAGCAGCACTTTAAAACAACAAAAAAACCACCCCCACAGTTTCTCCTTTTCTTGTAACCACATATAACCTTCCGAGCAAATTAGGGCAAGACTAAATCACAGTTTCCTTGCTGAAAATCATAGGGAAAACAAACCTTTGAAGAATGTATGCTGTATGTAATTTAGGTACTGAAAAGTGCATGTGGTATTATTATAAAGTTAATAGCAGTGAAAGTATCAATAAGGAAATGATATATGCAGCAATTTTTTAATTTCCTCTTATGCCAGCGGGCAGAGGGGCAAAACGGATCCCATTTTCACTGTTTAATAATAAACTGGCAAAGCACAGCTCAAACAAGCCTCATTAAGGTGAGTAACTTGTGTGCTGTCTTTTATCCTTGGGTAGCCTGTGTGGTCTGTTCCTTAAATCAAATTACCAGACACTGTGTGAATTATAGATTACTATTACATACAATTATGCCAAAGTTGGCCCCACTATGAACAATCTGAACAGTGACTCACAGGCCAGAAGTAGAAGGGTGATGATTTGAGACTAGTAATTAATAGCTTCTAATAAGCCCACTGAATTAGTTATTTGATGGTCCCTTACTCCTCTTTTCCCAAAGATGAAATTGCTAGGAATATCATAGTATAGAAGGTTTTCTATACAACACGGCTGCATAACAAACCAGTATAGTATAAACAATTGATTGCCTACGTGATACAGCGTTAGTCCCTTCACCTCAGCTCTATTCACCTAGAAAATTAATTTAAAACCACACAGCTTAGAAGCTTCGTTTTCCTGGAGGAATAAATCACTACTTGCATCTCTGTATCAGATTCATACTTCTGCTCCATCTAGCTCTAGCTGGCTTACTTTGAATTACAAACAACTCAGATTCGGCGCGTTATTTTCCCCACAGTATTTAGCTGTCAAAGATACTGATCTAGAACATGCATTGTTATTAAGCTTTTTAAAACTTTCTATAGTTGTCCTTCCCCCTAAAAAACAAGGCTTTCTTTTTCAATAGGATCCTTCCAACACTGAGTGCACACCCAGGCTGTGTCTCGTGAGTGGCAGAGCCACGCAAGGACCGGAGACAACCCCAACCCACTGCAGAAGGAAAACCCCACCCTGCAGCAAAGGCAATTGCCCCCATCCGTACAAGAAACCAAATGTACCTCCCGATGACAGGGCAGGATACCCCAGAAAGATGTATCCACTCCTGCCATCCCCAGAGCTCAACTTCCAAACACAGGGCTGTTCAATAGCACCTCATAACATGATGTTCTGTAAATATATCATTCCTGTTGAAAAAAGCTACAATCTCTAATATTTAAACACACACGTGACTTAACACAGCATTTTATGCCCCAGTGGTCAGTAGTTCAGATGGCATTTTATTGTCATTCAATCCTGTCAGCATTTTTACATCCTAACAAACAGAGAGTTGCTAAAAACATCTCTGGTGGGTTTATTTCAGCCTCACTTGCCAGAGCATGAGAAAGTTCACAGTTATATTTTTTTATTGTAGATCAATAGCAACAATTACAGATACAAGCACCTATTATATGTTACATTGTTAACATACTTGATAAAAAAACATATCTACTAATTGGTCAAAGGCTTGTACAAAAGAGAATCATTCCAGAAACAATGTAAACATAGAAAACTTCCAACAGCCTCTACTAAAAGTATTAACTTCAAGTGACATTTTTTTTTTCCCCCTCTCTATAGATCTTCTGTAGAAACTTTTTACTTCTTAACAAAAAAAGCTGCCTTTTCAAAAAACAAACGAAAAACCAAAACACATTAAAGAGCAGCAACAGAAGTCGCTAATAGTTATTGCTTCCATAACAATAAGAGTGAAATAAAAAATATTTGGAGGGGCTACTGCTTTATGCTTTTTCTCTCCGTTCCTTACATCTCACTCAGTTTTCTCTACTAAATCCAGAATGTGAATGGAAGTATCTAACTCCATCACATAGGAGATATTAGCTAATTTTGTGAGGAATTTCATTAGCCCACAGTTATCATAAACTGTATTCTTTGGACATCAAACAACTAAATTTCATATTTCAACCAGTTAACTGTTCTTAGAACCATTTATTTTTTTAAAATGTATTGGTAACATACGCCTTAAAATAAATTCTCTCACATATTCTCAAACCATCATGCAGAAAATAGCAGCTATACAAATTTATAAGGACTTCAGTCTTTCTTTCCAGTGACTGAGCTAATGAAATGTATGGCATACCAAATAAAATGGTTTGCTTGGTGAAGGCTTTGAACAGTGAACCAACTGGGATTCAATATTCTAATTCTCAATCATATAAAACACCGTGATGGACAGCTCTGTCAAGCTCATTAATACTAAAGCAACTGCTGATAATTGCTCCAGGTTTCAACCTCTAATTAAAGCTAAGTGGCTAGATTTGCATATAGTAAACAATTGAAGTTTCTTGCAACCACACTCCCAGAGGCCTTATCAGCTTCACAAATACAATATCATTAAAACTTGAATGCTAATTACGGTTAATTTCTCAATGCAAATAGGAGTAATTCACTGGATATTTAGGTCTTTCTTGCTCAGACTTAGCACCGTAGTTTATCTAAATGCACCCTAGACACTTACCAAAAATAACACACCAGGAAGAACAAAACATTCCACCACTCTCCCTTCTCCATCACGTTTAATAAAATGATGTCAAGTGTTATCAAAGCATTCTGATAAATTGAGCGAGGTAAGTCAATTAGCCTTTCTCTATTTGTTCTGTTTATCTGAGTAACAATGTTAAAAAAAAAAAGCCCTAATTAAAAATACTTCTGGCTAAGCTACTGAGCTCACGTTACAATCTCTGTTAATATCATAAAAAGGCTTTTTAAAACAACCCTTATTTTAAACATTGTCTACATAATGACAAAAATAACAACAATGTGGAAATCTACATCTATTAGGAAAACACATGAGATGCATTTAAGTGTCTTACAATAACTCTTTTCTAATGCATTTGTAATCTCTCCTTTAACCTCCTGTGTCAACTGTGAGAAAAGAGGGAGCAGGGGAACATTTCTCCCACACCCATGAAATAGCAGCCTCGAGAGCAGGGGAAGAAACAAGCCCATGGCACTGGCAGCCTAAGAAACCACTGGGAAGTTGGGCTGGGTCTTTTATGAGCAGCACAAAGAAGTGAATCCTTCTTACTCAAAGAGTGAGCCTCACTGCCCAGCGGCACAAGCCATAGTTGATGCTCAAGATGTGCCATCCCCTTCACTTGGGCTTTTCCTATCCATCTGCTTCAGACAAGTTTCGGATTTTCTCCCATCTGCTTCATCTCAAAACTCCACACGGACTAAAGAGCAAATTTATACAATGGAACAACGAGTCACCCAAGAACAGTTCATCCGTAGCTACTATAAAAATACTAGTACAACACTGACAATGTCACTGGCTAATTACTGGCTCCAGATGTACCAGGGAAAAGTTACATTTTTCTTCCCACTGCTATGAAGGCTGAATTAATGAGTTGCGTTATGATTTCCGTTGACAGTCTCTGCTATTTTTACACACATCCCACACGTAAAAGGACTTCCACACTCCTCCAGCCTGCATCAGTTAAGTTACAGGTGGAAAGTTAGTAATTAGGATTCAAGAGATACCTGTTTCACAACAGCTGCATCATGTACAGAGGAGTAAACTGCACTTTCCATATAAATATTTATGTACATATATACCTATACGGTCAGCAAGTACTCATGCCACTGTGTTGCATGGAACCATCTTCTCCTCTAGCCTCTGCCTCTGTCCACACCTGCCTCTTTGCTTTTCCAAGGAAAAAAATAAAGCTCCATGTAGTACCATGAAAATACTTGCTTGGGTAAAGTTTATTGTCTTCTCCCCCTTCCCTTTCAGAGGGTTTCCATTTTCCTTTTTTCTTCACCAGCCTCTTATACCCTGACCTTTTTCGTAGAGGCTGCACCCTTCAGGTCACCTCCCAAAGCTTCTCCCAAAACAGACAAGGTTTTGTTTCACCTTGACCCAGAATTCATTAAAATAAATAAATAAATAAATCTAACACTTGTGATCTATTCTACCTTCTTCCAGTACACTATGCTTTCATTTAATCTGTTTCTGTCAGTGATCCCACAGATCTATTTATTTTCTTTAGATTTATTTTCCTATCCCTAAAAGCGCATCCTTTTCCATGCTGGACATTACTACAGGAACATCTCCAAGGTCACAGAGTGCTCAGGTGTTTAACCCCTGTCAGTTGATCAGAACAGGACGTAAAGCTCTCCCACACCAGTTTTGCCAACCAAGCGTATGCACTTTCACGTTGCTTTGCTAGAAAAAAAAAACATGTTAAACTTAAGGCAAGCAAAATAAAGCAAAGATAAGAACAGCCTTGGTTGGCTGTGCACACTCTACTACCTGCTGCAGTTTATGAATCCCAAATCTACCCACGTCAAACATTTCCTCCCAGTCAGAACATCACACCGAACCAAGCAGGCTGACTCCTACTGTTAGCCCTCAGTACACATCCAATTATTTGCAACTGCTGGAGCTTTGTCTGTCACTACTCCTTATGGCAAAAATTGCCTATTAGCTTTCAGTGTATACCAATGTTTTTGTCTTAAGTTATTATATACCATAAGCCTTTAATCATTTTCGTTACATTGAACCAATCGGATGCCAGGAACCATGAGCTGCAATAAGGATATCTAAGTGGCTTGGAGCAACCACTGAGCACTTCCACAGTGAAAGCCCAAGTATACAATGATTCATGTCACATTAGAAATGAAAGTTTACAGAAAATCATATAAATCTTTTTGCAGAAATTTAAGTTTTTGACACTCTGTTGCTGCATAACATTAACCCACTTTGATCATTTCCACTGATGCTGTTTTCTGACACTAATGCAGTGATTCATGACATACCAGAACATTTAGAGAGCCTTCTCTTCTCATCTGAGAGTTGATTATTACTTATGGATTGCAGTTGTTATGCCAACTAAGGTCATTCTGGGTGCTCAGAGTTTACGAGATTTACTTAGGAGACACACCATGGGAGCTTGACTCCAACAGATTCAGCCAAGTCCAAATTATTCATCCACAATGGTTGGGCAAAAACACACTTACAGTCTGTCAATTTGAAAGTCAATTTCATATTTTTTTGATTTTGTAAAAACAAACATTTCCTAATACGTACCCAGCAATTGCTCAATGTCATAGTGTTCAAGAGCCCTTGAAAGGTTTTATTTTTCCTGATAATAACCTCAGAAGAGGATAGCGGTGTAGCTGCAAGCCTACTCCTCGCTATTAGAAGAGCCTGCTGCATTAGAGGGGTTTGATTTCTTTATTCTTCAGTATGAAACGCCAGAACAACATATTCTGGAACAGCTTCATAACCACACTACTAAGACCTTGGGAAAAATAGGAAGAGTGGCCCATTGGGGATACCCTTTACCTACACATTTCATGCCTTCTGAAATTTACCAATAAAAAGCCATTCTTAGTCTAAGTGAGCTATTGTTTGACATCAACTCAGCTCATTGACTCTAATTCCAAGTCTTTCAGGACTTTTCTTCATGTCCACAGAACTCGTAGGATTTA
>VZTM01035553.1:0-17107 GCA_013400555.1 Jacana jacana
TTAATCAAAATTAGGGAATGTTTCTCACCCACTTTCTTAGTTCAACATTAATTTCCTGGTGTACTTCTGCAAAGAGCTGTGAAAGTTCCTGATGTGTCTCTGTTGCCTGGCTAAGTGCTGGTAACCAGCTTCAGGACTTCTGGTGAAGTTATGGAGGGAGAACTTTTCTTAAGTTAAGCATGGAAGTCTATACTTGTGCTCTCTCTTCTGTGTGGTGTATTTCTTTCACTTTCTTGTGTGTAGCATATGGTAGGTAAATAACTATAATGCTTCTAATTGCAAATCAAGTCGTTGTAAAACTGTGTTTATAAAAATGCTTGCACCAGCTCTAGGGATAGGAAATAATATTTTTTTAAAAAGTGGAAGAATTCCAGTGTCCAAAACAGTGTATGTGTGAATGGTTCTTTTCCCCTTCCTATGGAGTTCCTGAAAGTGTGGAACTTCATAATAAATCAGACGAATACCATGTGCAAGAGCTGCTGTGCTGGATGAAAATGAAATTATCTAGCCTCATCTTGTTGTGGTTAGTGGCTAGCAGCAGATACTCCACAGAAGACTTTAAGATCAGTGAACATAGTGATACTTCCTGGGATGCTTTCTGGTAACAGTCCCTAAGTCTTTGGACTTCTCCAGCCCAGGAAGCGTCTAGCCTGACCATTCCTTTGGAGTATATTTTCTGCTTACTCACTTTGCACTGCATCTTCCACACTGGTCAGCTTGTCTGGTTATTTTTAAACCATTAAATTCTATTATCTGTAGCCTTTGATAGCAAGGAGTTTCATGGTTCAACCAGGCACAGTGGTTTTATATATATAAATGTAAGAGATATAAAGGTAAATATATACATGTTCTTTGTTGGTTTCTTCCATTCTTCTTGTGTACCCACAGTACCCTTATTCCAGTAGATCAGTGACACATTTGGTAACTCTTGTTGTTCCTTCTAATTCTTTCTGTGTCTAGGTAGAGGAGAGCAGAGTTGTTCTGAGGACAGGGTGCAGTTGCACTGTAGGCTTCTACAGGGACATCGTTTGGTGCTCTTTTCCTAATAATTCCTTGTATTTAGTTTGGCTTTTGACTGTGATTACTGAGCCTATGCTACGGGAGATACTTAAGACAGATCAGCTTGTTCCTTAAAATTACCAGGTAAATTGGCACATTGTGCTCATTGAGGGATCTTTTTTCCTTGGTTGCATCACTTGACATTTAGCAACAATTTATTTCATAATATTTTATCACTCTTCAATATCATGAGAGCCTTCATATTTCAAATGCTGGTCTTAAAAGGCAAGTCCTTTGGTGTATAGTACTTTGTCTGCTTGCTCCTCACTTTCTTAACTTTTTCAAATTGGTAATAAATAGAATGGTTTGTCTGTGATATCAGAGAATTGTGTGAAGCTTCCATGATTTACTTCCATTATTCCTTCTTCTGTTTCCAAGTTTTAAAAATTGATTTTTAATCCATGAGAGGGCAGACACTTCTGATAGCAACATTTTTTTTAGAGAGCTCAGCAGAGCCCTTGTGAAAACCTTTTTGAAACTCAAGGAGAAAAAGAATAATGTTCTGATCTACATGATCTGTGACTTCTGGAAAAAGGAAAAAGTGAGGGGGTAACTCGTCTCGAAGAGCTGGATATTCATTCTCTTCTTGTTTTCGCTGCTTGCTAGCCCTAGCTTTAACCAGCATGGTTATTGGACTTGATTACAGACTAAATCTTAAAAGCCACAAGCTTTGCATTATTTGTTCACACCTGGAGAATCTGATGTGTTTCTAGTTATGAACGGATGCTTCTTTGGATAGTTAGTATCTGGCTGGAAGTTGAAAGAGTGTAGTAATGAAAGTACCAGGTATTTCTTGTTCTGTGAAGAAATTCAACCTGCTTGTTTCCTCTGAAATATCTTAACGCTTTTTGAAGCACAGTGTTTCCTTCCAGTAGACAACAAGTATGCAAAGTTGCTTATAAAACTTTGTTGCTATCGATTCCTGTTCTGAAAAATGTGCTACTGGAGCTTCCTATTAAAAAGCATCCATGTAAACTCATTAGCAAAATTTTTTCAAGTACAGGCTCAGTAGGTGAGAACTGTGCTCCTTCCCAGAAGCCTGATCAACATGTATGACTGACCAGATAGAAAGTCAGCCTGCAAGCAACTTCTAAACTAAACTTGTAGAGGCAAACCCAGTCACTCTTAAGTGAAATGGCATTAAAAATAAATATAGGCTGGAAGTTGTAGCTCTTTTGCATAAAATGTTTGTGGAAGAGATTTACTCCTTACCCCACTGAAATGTGATTCAAAATTGTCTGATCAAGAGCAAATTGTTTGATTTAATAAATTTGCAGTCCTCATTTGCAGCAAGTAGAGCTTATATTGGAAAAAAGTTATCAGGTAAAGAATCAATGTGGAGGTATTGAGGGGGAAAACTTTTTTCCAGTTTTTCAGTCTGCAATATTAACACATTTGGGGTTTTATAATTGTATTCTAATAAATGGAGGCAAAAAAAGTCCAGTTCTAGACTACTGCTTGATATTTTATTGATCTATTTAGTGACTACTAATAGAAATTTGTATGTCAGTGTTCTGCAACTGGTTGCTGGTTGTAACTATCTTTCCCTAAACTGCATGTTTTCCTTGAAAATTCAAAATGTAACTTCATTAAGTTTGGCTTGACCCACCTAAGAGAAAATTCTGGCTTTGTTCTTCCAGTGCTGAGACAGGAACACTTTGAAATGGGGGATCTGTTTGATTTTTATTTTTTTTTTTTTTTCCCCCCCTTGCTTCACCCTTCCCCGAGCCCCATTTCAGTAAATGACTGGACAAAATTTATTGGCTTATTTTCACATCAAATCTGAATTAAAAATTTACGTTATCATGTATTGCAGTTGTCTGCATTATGTCTGTTGTGTACAAGTAAGCTCTAGACCACGGCATATTCAAAATAGGGACAAACTTGAGTAGAAATCACGGCTCAGTTACCTGATTTGAAAAAAAGACATTCATCTTGTTTTGGCCAGGTGTAACCAGAGTTATTAAAAAGCAAAGTACTTGATTCAGACTTGAAAATATTTTAAATGATGTAGTGCAAGAAAGCTGGTAGAGTAAACCACAAACTCTCTCAGAAGCTGTTATTGTTCCAGCAGTTTTCCCTGCGCTCTCCACTATGCAGAAAAATGACAGCAACTGCGCTATTGCTCATACACTGTATCGCTGAGTCCAGAAGTAAAGTAATTTAATAGTTTTAAAATTTAACTTTTACTATTTCTGTTCCATCACTGACCTTTTCAAGAATTAGTTGTGACTAGCAGATGGTTTTTGGTCATATTATTACTTCTTTCTTACTCTGCTGCAGTTGTCTTCAGTTAAAGCCAAGAGGTCTGTTAGTAGCCACCTGCGGAGGTTCTTGCTCCTAGGGCCAGCCTAGGTGTGGAAACTTTTGCTTTGAGGAGAGAGATATAAAGTGTGGTTCCTGCTAGCTTTCCATGGGAGCGGTTTCAGCTGTGGAGGAGAGGCATCTCTGGAGTTCTCTCCGTTTTCTGACTGTTTTTTAAATAATATAGATTTTTTAATATATATATACATTGGGCTATTTTTCCCTTACTATTTTTTTTTGTTTTGAGGTCTATAGATACCTCAGGAGTGAGGCATGTTTCCTGCTGATAGTGAATCTGTACCATTCAGACTATTCTGGTTATAGATCTTATTTAAATAACTCCTGTGAAGGCTTCATTGCTTCATGGTATCCAAGAAGATACTTTGATTTGTTAGGAATAAAGGTAGAGCCTGGAGAATCAGATTTGGGACCAGTACTGCTTAATATCTTCATCAGTGACATAGTGGGATTGAGTGCACCCGTGGCAAGTTTGCAGAAACCACCAAGCTGAGTGGTATGGTTGACATGCCTGTGGGATGAGATGCCATCCAGAGTGACTGGGATAAGCTTGAGAAGTGGGCATATGTGAATTTCATGAGGTTCTACATGGCCAGGTGCAGGGTCATGCACCTGAGTTGGGTCAATTACAGACTGCAAGGATTGAGAGCAGCCTTGCTGAGAAGGATTTAGGAGTACTGATGGATGAAACACTGGACATGAGCTGGCAATGTGCACTTTCAGCCTAGAAGGCCAACTGTATCCTTGGCTGCATCAAATGAAGTGAAGCCAGCAGGTTGAGGGAGTTGATTTTGCCCCTCTACCTTTCTCTGGTGAGACCCCACCTGGAGTACTGCACCCAGCTCTGGAGCCCTCAGCACAGGAAAGGCATGGACCTGTTAAGAGTGAGTCCAGAAGCAGGCCATGAATGTAATTAGAAGGGTGGAGCACCTCTCATGAGAAAAGGCTGAGAAGGTTGGGGTTATTCAGCCTGGAGAAGTGAAGACTCAAGGAAGATGGTATTGCTGCCTGTCAGTACTTGAAGGACGCTTATAAGAAAGATGAGGATAAACTTCTTAGCAGGGCCTGCTGTGAAAGGGGGTAATGGTTTTAAACTAAAAGAGGGGAGGTTTAGACTAGGTAAAAGGAAAAAAAAATTTACAATGAGGAACAGGTTGAGAGGTGGTGGATGCCTCATCCCTGGAACCATTCAAGGTCAGGTTGAACAGGGCTCTGAGCAACCTGATCTAGTTGAAGATGTCCCTGCTCATTGCAGGGCAAGTTGGACTGGATAACATTTAAAGATCTGTTCCGACCCAAAGTATTCTAGAATTTGATGATTGAGATCTTTGTCAAGCATCCATGTAATTCCTAGTTGAAACCAAGATCAGGAATTAGTGTTTGGGATTTTTTCATAAGTTAGCACTAGACTTTAAGTCTAAGCTGCTATTAGAACTGAGAAGAGGGGGTGATGTAAGTTTCTGACCAGGGAAGTGATGAAGTAGTTTGTTTTACTTGTATAAGAACAAGTGGGCGTGTTCTGTCTAGTGCTGTGCGTGGCTGCTGATGTGTTAATCGGTGTGTCATACAGCATACTTCATGCCAGTCCTGTAATCTCTGGCATCGGCTGCCAGGGAGTCTCAAGATAGAGTTGCAGGCACTGAGGAGCGCGTGGCCTTTGACGAAGAGTTTTTATTCTTCTGAGCTCAATGCTTTGCATTATTTGTTGATTAGCAGAAGCACTCAAGCTGGAATCGCTGCTCATCCAGAACCTATAGATGAGCTTATAAGGCTTCCTCTGTGGAGATGTCTCAGTTATAGACTTGTTTTCATGCTTCCCTTATGTCCCAACTAAAAAGTCTTTATTCTTCCATGGATTATGGAAAAACATGTGAAGCCTAATACCACTGTTGCTAAGAAAACAGTAATTAGGCTGATATGTTCGTGTTTGCTGTTTAAAATTACTTGAAAAGTGCATAATAGGTCTGTCATCCTTTTAATACTTAAAGGTCAAGTTATCCTTTTGTTCTCTTTTGAAAACATTTCACAACTGCAGGAGCTGAAATCTAGAATAAATATACCTTAATTGAGAAGGTGCAGAGAAAGCAAATCAACATTTAGTTTATAATCCATTTTCCAAAAGTTGGTTTAAACAAATTTTAAACCCCTACATAAAAGGATTTGATGAAACTTACTTAAAATGTGTTCTCTTAGATTTTTCTGGTATCTTAGGTTATACTCTCCCGATTTCAAGGATGCTACTGAGTGGTTCTTGCTAACACTAGCTGAATCTCCCATTATGGAGCTCTGAAGTGTACTCAGCTGTGTTATTAAGCTTCAGAGTGAATAATTCCTAGTTTTATTCCTGTCTTGGTAACACTGAAAAAGGGTTACCTGGTACATTCAGTTATAATCTTTCTGTTCAAGAGAAGCATCTCAAGCAGACAATGGTCAAGGGTGCTCTCAGCTGAAGGCATGGGAGGAGTGGGTGCTGAGTTCCCCCTGGTTATGTATAAAGTAGAAATTGTACTACTTGCTATGTGTGTTATGTACTTTCTTTTTAACAGTACTAATATGTGGCTAATCATATTTTTCTGTTTTGGTGTCACTTAATATTGCTGTGACATTTGAGCAATTTGTAAGGATTGAATTAAGGAATTTGGAAGATTGAGATACTTAGTGCCACAGCTTGTAATCATCCAGTCTTCCATGTTATACCTTCTTTTCTAGAAGTGATTTTGGAAATACTAATGCTTTAAAGGAATATGTGTGTCTCTTTATAATGCATGTTGCTACAAATAAGAATGTGTCTCTTTACTGCAATCAACTTTTAACCCCTTTTCCTGTGCTACTTCTTCCCATAGCATTAACTTTTAGTATTCCTAAAGTATTTTCAGAAGTGTGTGTTATCTACTGGATACAGTTTCTCTAACAGCAAAATATAGCACTGCATTTTTAACAATTGGAGATCCCTGAACGCAGTAATTTTCCTAAAACAAAACAAACCCCCAAGCAAAAGCCCAGAGAGACTATCTCACATGTAGTATGTCTTAGCTCAAAACCGTGTTTTCCTTACTTAGGCTTTCTGTAGAAGATAGTGCTTATGTAACTGCTTCTTTTGGGGCAAATAACAGATAATCCTTCTGCTATAGAAGCAGGTATTTATCTGATAGATGATAAAAATCTCTGGAGATATGTTTGCAGGAGGTTTAGTTGAATATTTTCTTCATTTGAATAACAAATTCAGGAATTAATAAGAAAACTGGTTGCAAGTTTTTTGCACTGTTGTAATTACTGAGTACAGGAATTACTGTACAGGAAAGCTGGGACTTCGGAAGATGCTGCAGTGGTCTTGTAGTGCTGCACCATAAAAATGTAAATGAGAGGGGATTTTTTTAATGTAAAAATGGAGCTGTATTTCAATGCAAGTTTTAAAAAAATCATAATTCATATGCTTCTTTTTGATCATACTGCATTGATGGTGCTTTGTGCTAGATTGTACTTCAGTGATTGTATGATTATGGGTCTTCAGGCATCCTTTCAAACCATACCAGTTGTAATATTAAGTGTACGTGATCTAATGCAACTGAAGCAGTGGATAGAAAATAAGTTCTTCTGGTAAATTATCCAGAAGATGATAGCTGCTGGCAGGATGTTGCAAAGTGGGGTATATTCAGATACACTTTTTCAACCTCAAGTGGGGTGACTTTTTTTTTTTTTCTCTGTGTGAGAGAATTTTTGGGTCCTCTGCCTTCAAAGGCTGTGAAGCTTTTCAGAGCTGAGCTTTTCTTTATCATTGAATATGGGAATACTGGCCATTATTAAGTATGCAATAATCTAGTACAACCTTAACAAGAGAAGTTTTCATCACAGAATGGCATGTTCTTACTTCTCTTTTTCCATGCGGAAAGAAACAGACTGATAAAAACTCTAGTAGCTAGAATCCTGGAGCAAATGCTGCTTTTCTTGTGTTTTGGATGAAGGTATCCTAGGAAGACATGAATAAACTGGACACCAGTGGGGAGACTGATGGGAAGTGGAAGACTGAGAGAGGGCTGCCTGGGGGACAGACAGAGAGCTGATCTTCACAGTCAGAGAGAGCCTGAACTGCTGAACAAAGAGGAAGGGTAGCACTGATGTGGCGACTTGGGCGGTGTCTGGTGTTTTTTCGTTGGGTTTTTTAAGTTTCCCATTGGTCTGTAGATCATGTATCTTAAAATAAGTCTATTTGCTTAAACACACACCCACCCCCATTAAAATCAGTTTAGTAGGTGTTAAAATGCAAGTCTTCTATCTTGTGATCTTCATCACTAAAATTAGCATTTCCTCTAGTAGTCAACACACATAATCAACACATATTGATTAATATTAGTATTGAGTTCTAGCATTAGTTGTACTATCAGAGTTCACTAGCTGAAGGACTGAGGTCTGTTTACCTGCTGTATCAACTTTTGTTAAAGGCAGAGTCAGGCCTTGTCATGTGAATTTACTAGTTCAATGACATGTTCACTTTTACTAAAGGAACTAATTCAGGTTCCTTCAGTAAGGTGAAAAAGCTTGGTTTTCTTTTTTTAACCTCAGGAAAGGAAAATGAGGATATTCTATACTGGTTCTGGAATCTTGAAGGATTTAGAGATATAACCTACTGTTCATGTTACTACTGTTAGATAATTGGTTTGAAATGTTGTGAACGTACTGTCTACATTACAAACAGTTTGGTATTACTTTTGTACTCTTTGCCAGTTGGAAAAAAATCTGTTTAGACTTTTTTAAAAGAAGCTATTAAATGCCCAGCAGTACTGGTTAAGAAGCAAGCTCTCAAAAGTCAGAGGACCATTTTACATACTGAAGCAGTAACAGTGTTGGTAGTGCAGCCTTGGTTTAAGACAGCCACAACCTTTGTTTAGTTGGAGATCAATGTTTATAGTAGCTATCAGTAGAAAAAAAATCTACTTTACAGTTTAAAAAGTTAAAATCGATTTGAATTGGAGGGAGGGTTAAATTGCAGTGTGTCTTAAAACTGGTGATTTTAAGTCATAACATGTGTAAACAAGCAGCAGAAGGATAAGAAAATCACAGATAAGTGAGCTGCTTCAATTGCAGTCACAGTTTAAGGGGTTGCAAGACAAGGTGAGTTGAAGTTTAAAGCTCTCCCAGCCAGTATCCCTGTGCTACGGTGTGAGTCATCTACAGTGAAAAGAATGTGGTAGTCCCGAAACAGACAAAACTGATATATTAGGATGTGGAAAGGAGTTTTCCAGTGCTAGTACTGCATTACAAATTTACAAAGAGGACAAGTGTGTGTCTACTGCCTTAATAAGGACTAAGTAGAACACAGTGTTATGGAAAAACTAAATCATGACACTTTGATCTGTAGGTACCCCAACTGCAGAATGAGTGTTTTTGTGCTAGGGTGCTGCGTGAGCAGAATAAAGACTCTACATTCCCCAAATAGCCTGTTTAATAGCTGCCTGTGGTTGCTGCATGATTGGCAAGCTGATCTATCTAGATCCTCTTTCTGACAGTGACTGGTAGCAGATGCTCTGAAGAAAGTACAAGAAATGGAGTAGCACCCCTTTTCCCAGAAATGAGAAATTTGGGGAATTCAGAATAGTTAGAACATATTTCTTGTTTAACAGGAGCTGATCTATTTTTTTGACTCTTTTCCATTATATGTTTGTGATCCCTCTAATGTTTCTCTGACAACAATCTGTGATATAATTTGCTGTATACCAATCTGCGTAGGTATGGCTGTTTTGTTTTACCTGTTGCTTGAGCAACAGTTCCTCTTGCTTGTGTCCTGAGGAGTTGGAAATAATCAGGCTGAAATACGTGTACCAATGCTACATGGTCAGTGACATAGGTTTTTATACTTGAACTAATAATTGCATAGCCCACTTCTAATTCATAAATGGTATCAGCATATTGTGTCTATATGTAATGGTGCTGTAGGTACAAAAATGAAATGACATGCAGAAAGAATAAGGAATACTGGCATTCAAGTTCTAATGTGAGTGAATGTGGGAAATTTAGACAATTAGAGAGCAGTATTATGCTTTTAATTTCATTGAATGAGTTGACCTAGATGCTGGGATAGTGTCGTTGTCTTGGATAATTGTGTGTAAAGTTTTATGTGCTTGTGGATGAACTTGTCAGAATCTTATTTGGCCTATTTTCTTTCTAAATAAAATTTAGTTGTTTGATTCTGTTTGTGAAAGTAATTTGAGTAAATAATCTCTTACTGGGCATTCCTGTGTCACTGACAGCATGTAGCCCTTTATGCGTGAAAGTTGAGTTCAGTAATCGTGGGTCTACAGAGACCAATTCTTGGCTCAGTTGAAATGAAAGAAAAGCATTTTTGGGATACATAACACTTCTTTTTTCACATAACTGTCTTGAAATAGTTTGTGTTCACACTGGGTTTATAAAGAATGATTAGTTCCACTTTGATTTAGCAGGTGGCATCTGACTTCTATTTTTGTTATTAGGGTGCCTTGAGGACATGAGATTGAAACTTACCTAGTGAATTCGTTGGCTGATTTTTTGCACTGTGGCTGACTGCTGCTTGAGCAGTTGCTCCTTTTTCGCTGTGCTGGTGAAAGCTGCATGATGAACTGGATAGAGGATTGATTTAGGTAAAATACAACCCAGCAAAAATAGTTATGTTTTTTTAGTCTTGTTCAAGTGACAGTACAATTACTTACACTGTCAGACTTCGAAGTCTGAAACCACAGCAGAACTTAAGCACCTGCAGGGAGGCTTAAAGCAGAGGGAGCCTGGACAGACTTCAGTTTTGACCTCTTTGAGCTAAGTAATTTGAGGATAATCCTAGTCAGTGTAACGCGGTGTTTAGAAATACTGAGATAGCTACCCAATCCTGGTCATACTTTAAAAATGTGAAGGACTTCATCTACCTCTTAGTTTCCTTATGTGCTGCTTGTACCATGATCAAAGTGCTGCTGCATACCACAACGTGAATAATAAACTTTATTCCAGCGAGAAGACACGAGAGAAGAATTGACTGTGCAGTCGCTGGGCATGGTTTGAAATTAGTAGTACAGTTTGCTTTAAATATTCAGCACTGTCAGGGAAAAGGAGTAGGAAGTGAACTTTCCCTCTGTCTCAAATGAAAATTAACTTGGATGAATTCAAGGGCTGCTCGCTTGCCACTGAGGTGTCTTTGTTCTCAGTCAGTAACAGCGCCATAAAACTTAGAAAAGCATAGCCTGCTTTCAGCACTCCTGCCGTCTCCTGTAGCGGTGCTGCTGACCAAGGGATTTTAAAATATCACTGTGTCTTAATGCGAGTGAGGGGCTGGTGAAAGGGATCACTCTCCTTGCGTAGCGCTTCAAAAAGTGACCGGCCAGCAGAGGGTGGCATGTCAAAGAGGTGGCCTGGGGAAATTCTCCAGATTTTTCTGGAATTGTGTGGATGCCTTAAGGTACATGGCTAGATAGATGTTTTAATGATTAGACCATCTGTCCATGATTTGGGCCTTGCATGTGTGAACTTTATCCCATGGGGGATCTCTGGGGCCTTGAAGGACTCACTGGCTGATCTCCCTCAGTTCTGCCTGCTCAGAAACGTGAAAATGGGTGTTTCTCTGCAGCCTGTCTATGAAAGGTTTTGATGAAAACCTTCCAGTGGTCACCACAGTATAATGAAGTGATGGCCTTCTTACCTTCAGAGGCTGTAGGAGCTGAAGGTTGCTTTCCTTTCAGCAGCCACTAGCAGGAGGAGGTAGTCCAAGCGTTGGGCCTCGGCGCGCTGTGCTGACACAATTGCTGCTGTTCCCCTGGTTTGAGGGAGGGGTAATCTGTTATAGCTGTTGGTTGTAGTCTGCTAGCCTTTCTGCCTCCAGCCTTCGTGTGGGGACCACCGCAGCGGTATAGAGTGGAAGGGGAACTGGTTCTTTGGTAGGGTGGGAATGGGCTTTTCAGGAGGGCTGCTGTCCCTGTGGCATCATGCAGGCAGCAGCCGCAGCATGGTTTTGAGACTTCTTGGGGCCGATGAGTTTCAAAATATATAAGGCCATGAAAAACAAAAATAAAAATAGGAGTTTGTTTGCATAAGTTTAATGAGCCCTTACTAAAGGTTTGATGCATAGACTGTGAGCTGTTTCACTTCAAGTGTCAGGTATGTTTGAACTTTAAGTGAAACATTAGCTAACGCATGTCTGGATTTCTTCCTTCATTAAGCCTCCAAATATTTTCTGGGATGGGAGTCCTTCACTCAGGTTTTTCATGACTAGATTTTGACCACTCTTGGCTGCAACGCTTTCAGTGTCTTTAAGTACCAAGGCTGGATTCAGCCCATTGTATGAGGGGGCGAATGTGTCTGTCTCCCCTGGAGCTAACTGCCCTTCTGAGGGAGGAGTAAATGCTTAAGAAACCCATTTACCAAAATGAATTGCTAGCAAGTGGAAATATTCTGGTGTCTGCTAAGAGGAGATGAGGAGGAGTGTATGGCAAGTCTCAAATTGCTGCACTTGAGGAAAAAGAGTGGGTAACAAAGTAGTTGTTTTTCCCCTGTCTGAACCCCCTACCTCTCCCCCCCTTTAAAATGAAATAGGGAAGATAAACTGCTGGAAGTTAAACTTACTCACCTGAAGTGAAAAAGGGAAAGGTGATGTTTGCCTCCTATATGGGCTGAAATCAGTACCTGTATTAGAAGTAAAATATTAGTTATGTGAATACCTTCAAATAGGAGAAATCTCTCTTTCCTGACTACAAAATTTGGAGTATTTCATCAAGAGAAATTATTGTACAGTGAAGCTGATTAGGCACAGCTGGCAAATCCACTTAGTAAGCTCTTTTAAAAAGTAATTTTTTTTTCCTTCCATTTTGCATATGTGTAAAAGAAAGGAACTTATTGGTTGGTGTGGTGGAAGGGATAAGATACACAACTATTTGTTTCTATATTTTAGTTATTACCTATTAAAAAACCCCACTAGATCTAAAAGATGCTGCTGGACATTCTCCACTTCTGCTCCATCCCTGTGCACGTGGATGTTTTGGCAGAGTCTCCTGTAAACAGGATGTGAAACTGTTGGATCCCAGTTTGACTATAGTTGCTAGTGTTTTTGGAAAGTGTGTGGACAAATTCTAGCTGGCTGTACCACATGTGTACACATGTGCAACCTTCCTTCTTTTCTCCTCCTGAGATGCTATTAATTTGGTCTCTTTGAACTTGATCCTAAAGATCAAATACTCTGGATGAAATGTGGTATGTAATACTACCTTTTGGTTTTATGCAGAGTTCAGAGACCCTGGTACATAAACCCTGCTGGAATGGAGATGCATTTCAGTGGAGAATCTTTAAATGGGATGCTTGAATGGGCTTTTCCCAAGTAAATAAATATTGCCTCCTACTTAGTTTCAAGAAACATGGCACACAGCTGCTCTTTACTCCTTGCTGTAAAATAACGGGCCATTTGCTAACTGAAGCAGGCTATTGGCATTATTGCTAGCAGCTGCTGAACTCTTAGTGTTAACTTAAACAGCTCATAAATGTTAATCATGTTGCAGCTTTGTTAGAGCTTCTCTGCATATCCCAGAGGCACTAGCTAATATGTCATGCTTTTTTTCACATGAACTGATGACATTCTTAGCACAGATTCCAAATAGTAACTTCATAATCCAGTAGTTTTACTGTGATACCTGAAGTTTCTTCCAAACTGCACTTTAAACTGTAGCTTCAGTAGTACCAGTATAGCTTTATTTGAATGTGTTTCAGTAGACTCTAAGCTGCTGAGCCTGTGGTAGAAAGAGTACACAGTCGAAGGCAATATGCTGTCTGGTTACTGATGTGTTGTTTGGAGGTCTGTGGCAAAGTCAAATCCAAATCTAAACTGAACAAAATCTGTGCAGTTTATCCCATGCTCCAATTTAAAGTCACTTTCATATTGTAATGTTTTTGCTGCTATACAAGTGTGAAAGCATTACAGGAAATCAAAATGCTTCTGTGGAAATGTGTGTTATCTGCATAATAAACAATTAAATAATGTGCTGTGACCTTTTAACAGTCCCTCCCACTCTTCAGCCAGTGGGATTGTGTTCTTAAAAACCAGACAAAGCTCCCAAACAAACTAATCCTTTCCTTCCTTCAGGTCAGATTCCGCTAATATTCTCTGTAGCAAGCACCGGTAAGGTCCCAGAACCTGGTTTTCAGGCTGTCAAAAAGATTGGAAATATAACATTAATGAAAGCATAGATAATGATATAAAAGCTGCTGTATTATTGTATGAGTTTAACTTTTCGATTTTAATCATTGTGAAGGTCAGAAAGAGGACAATATTAGTGCATGCTGTATAGAAAATTATGCTTACTGCATCTAAAATCTGTTTTCTCATCCTTATTTTTCTGTGAGCATCCAGTGGAAGGTTTTGTCTCTAGGGCATTGGTATATGTTTACCAGAAATGCAATTAATTCCCTACCAAACTAGTTGAAGTTGCAGATAGTCCAAGCTTCTGGTATCAGCCTGTAAATACAGGTTAACCTAACTACAACGCAGCCATTCCTGTACAAAGGCATCTGCTCTCTGCTGTGTATTTGGCTAGCGCTTTGGTTGTGCACGTGTATGCTGTGCCTCTTCAGGGCTCTCTCCTGGCTGCTTGCAGAGGAATTTCTGTCCCTGAAGAGATGTGCAGGACAGGGACAAGTGGAGTGATGCTAAATAGATCCTTGAGCTGGGACTTCTGGGGCTTTACAAGATAAACTTGATTCAAGGGAAGTATGATTTTGGGTGGGGAAGATAATAAACAGGCCTGAATTTTTTTGTGACTGTTAGAGTATCAAAGATACATAAGGCCAACATTAACGTACAGAAATTTGTGAGCAAGGGTTTGATCTCAAAACATTATCTTACTTCCAAGGACAGGAGTAAATGTCACTCTTTCAGTAGGTGGTGTGAGAAATTTTTTTCTGGGCTTGTTCCTAAAAGCCCAGAGAAAGATTGGATGGTATGTGATTTAGTAGTTTATGGTTAGAAATGAAACTGAAAACACTCTGGGAAAGTAGAGGGGACTCCAGATTATGTATGTGTGGTTAAATTACAATTGCATGACTGATGTTTTGGGAAAGGCATAATCATAAGAAGAATTCTGGATTTTTTAAAAACTTTTGAGCTCACTTAGTATGTATTCCGTTACAGATAAGATGACCATCCAACTATTGGTTCTGGTCACATCTTTTCCAGTGGGTTTCTTGTGGGTTTTGTTTTGGTGGGATTTTGTTTTGTTAGTATGTTTTGTTTTGTTCTTTTTTTTTTTCTCCAAAAGGAGAAAAGCTCTGCTGTTGCCCATCAACATGTGTATCTAATGCAGCAGGTCAGGACAGCTTGCTGAGAGTAGATACAACTTGAAATATACAAAGTGCTGCTTAAATGAAAAAAGAAAAAAAGGGGGGGAAAAACCCTCAGACTGAATATCTGTGACTGTATGTGCCTTGGTTTGAGTCTGAAAGTAACTTTATTGTGCTGCGTTCTTAAACTAACAGAAGTACATTCCAATGACTGAGTTCAAGAAATGAGTTAAGAAAACAGTGACCTGAATTTTGGTTCTCTTAACAATTCTGATACAGAAATACTTTGTTCTGGCCTCACTCTAAGTTAAAGCTTGGAGGTTTTTTTGATGACTTGCTTCGATTTGGGCTTTGGTATGAATTGGATGCTGGTGAAAAGCGTAAATGACTTGATGAAAGTTGTCTGACCCGTGTAGAAAGCTATTTACCTGACAAATCTTGGTTAGTAGTTCTAAGACTGCTAGTCTTGGCTCTAAGTACTATAGCTGATCTCTGATCATTCTGCTGATCTTTTCATCATTCTCTAGATGAAAAAATGAGATGGACAAAGAAACAAATCCTCCTGAGTAACTAGCTTTCATTGTTTTCGTTTGATAATTCTGCAACTCTACTGAAAAGTCTGTCTGGATGACCTAAATGTTCTTCCAAATCTGATTGTTCCATGTCTCTGAGCAAAGGAATAAATTAATCTTAAACATGAAGTTCTGCATTGGAAGTTTTGACTTGGGGTTTGTAGAAGATTTCAAGAAAGCAATGGTTAAAAGAGCTGGTACAACTTAGAAGCAAATGATGGTGTACACCCTTAAGCATTGCTTTGCATCTGTATGTTTAAAACTCACATAGGCTAGTGACTGCCAAAGTAATGCTTGGCTGTCCAGGTAGGGAGGTATGTCACCAGTACCGTCTTCATATTACGTGTGCGAGTTGTGGGTAGGAAGATACACTCAAGTTTACTAGAGGGTAACTTGTTAGTATATAATTTGTATGGGGAGAAGAAAAGCAGCGAGGAACTAAAATACTAAAACGTGCAAAAAAGAATGGTTGTCAAAAATATATTAATTCTTTTTTTTTGTAATTCTCTTGCAGACCTTCAAGTGCTGACCTACTTGGTCTATTAAGTTATTATAAACTTTTGCTGCTCTGCGAACATACAAAAATGTCTCGCAGCCCTGATGCTAAGGAAGACCCTGTGGAATGTCCCCTTTGCATGGAGCCTCTGGAAATAGATGACATCAACTTCTTCCCTTGCACCTGTGGCTACCAAATCTGCCGTTTCTGTTGGCATCGTATCCGTACTGATGAGAATGGACTTTGTCCTGCTTGCAGAAAGGTAAATACCCTGGAACAGCAGCTTGTCTTGCACGTATCACAAGGCTCTTGCATTGTGTTGGTACCAAAGGCATCCTTTTCCTTCGGGGAAACATTCTTCTAGTCATGGCCTAGATCAAGGGTGAGGTGTTGGATCTTTCAGATTCTATCTGCGTGTGTCGAAGCTGTTGCGCTACAGCTTGTCTTGGTTTGTTAAATTCAGAACTGAATTAATAGGGGAAACTGTGGATCAGAACCAAGGCCTGCTGATGCTGGGAGAACTGCCAGGAAAAAAAAAAAAAGTCCTTTGAGTTGGGTTGCTCATGCCTTGACAAAGTGTTTTCGGGAAAGACAGTGAAGATTCCAGCATTAGGGGTTTGCTGAGGTCCAAGGTTCAGCTAAATTAGCAGAGCTGTCTGAGGCAAGCTTATAAAGCACCTGCTTGTTTCATTTGTGGCACTGGAGCTTCTAATCCATATTTTTCTGGACAACAAACATGTAAAACCTTTGGAAAATACATGCAATGGTGTTAAACTTTAAAGCATTTAAAAGTCTAGGCTAAGTCTCTTTGTGTAGTGTTCTGATCTTGTTGCCAAATACTTAAAGGTAGTACTTTGAGAGTCACACTTAATTTCTCCCTGTCTTTTAATCTATGTCTGGCTGATACTTTGGCCACAACTATAAACTTCAGCTTCACTAAATTGCCTGCTTTTTCCGTTGAATTATTTTCCTCCTCCTTTTTAGTGTTTTGCTTAACCTCATTATTTCCTTATCTTCAGTGTTTAATAAAATTCTTTCTCAGTATCTTCTTCTTTTTCAATCTANNNTCTTCTTTTTCAATCTAATGACTTTTCTTGATTGTACCTTTCTTGCTTGGCTTATTTCTTTTTGTAATCACAGCTGCTTATGTCCCCTTTCTCCTGTTTTTCAATCGTGATCCTACCCTCAGCTTATGCCTTTTTTGGTTTCCTGTCTCACATTAGAGCTCCCCTTTCAGATCCCAAGTTAATCATAGTCAGTCTCACTATCTTTATTTACTGCCACAGCTTTCTATAAGCATTTCCAGTCATTTTCTTGCTGCTCTTTTGGGTTTTGGTTTACATGAGCTATTACTGCTAACCTGTTTTTGGACGGCTCT
>VZTM01035555.1:313-24858 GCA_013400555.1 Jacana jacana
GTAACTAAACAATACATACATAGTATCTACCAGTCTGGAGTCTCCAAGAAAAATCATTAAATTGTCAGTATGTATGATCAAGTCTGAAGGAAAAATAAATATTACTGATGGTGACAGCATGCTATTGTATCTCTGCATCGTTATGCCAGAGGTGTACATTTTCTAAGCATCCCAAGAGAAGCAGGCAGACAACACCATTAATTGCCTGTGGGATTTAGGCATGCCATTTTAGATGCAACAGCCTGAAAAAACATGTCTAAATCTTCTAAATGTTTTATTATTTTTTTTAAGCACTGTACATTCTGCCTCGGAGTATTTCAAATTACATTCTTCAGTGTAATTAAAAATCTACTCACAATTAACTTTCCAGCAAAAAAGGAAGTTTATCTTAATGACTAAAAAAAGATCAACTTTGATACTTTATAGAAAGTGCAGTGACACACAGTGTACAATGCAAAAGACTTCCAGGAACAGAGGTCGTCAAAATTTCCATTTTGGTTTCCAGCCATGTTATTATTACACATCAAAATCCATAGGCAACTGCCATCACAAAAATTACTATGCTAAAAATTTTTACTGAGGCATTAATTTCAGGGTTTCACTTTGAAACAAGGTTTCTGACATAAATAAAGCCTTACTGTGATTTTTTTTTTCCTCTGGTAAGACTGAAAAACCAATGCCCTGTGTTATATTTCCAAAATAAAGTACAGTGAGTGATTATCTTTCCAACAAGTTACCAGCCCTGTACCCTAAGATTCCACAAAGTAATGGGGAGATGCTGGTCCCCTGCCAACTCTTTTTACAACTGTCTTCAATTTCTTCCAGAATTTACTTTATCAAATATATTCACAAATTATTTATCTTGCTTTTATTCTAGTTAATTGGAGAGCAGGTTTACTACATACAAATACTATTTTGTAAAGAGCCATTCAAGATAAGTTGCACGATGCGTGTGAAAACACACACTGTGCATATAGAATCCAGATGTAACCCCATGCACAGGTAGCCATAAATAGAACTCATATTCATCGCAAATCCTGGACCAAGTAAGAAAGATCGTTCTTTACCATTATCAAAACAACCTCATTTCTATTTTCCTGGGAAATGACACTAAAGTATTTGTTGCAGGTATTGGCTAACAGCATTCACTACAAATATGTTAAAATGGCATATATTTCAATTAATTAGATTTTGAGAGGAGTAATGTGGCATTTGGACTTTGACATTAAATCAATTCAAGCTTTACAGATACTCTTGACAACCCCACCCATAAAATCAATAGTAAAACCTTGTATCCCTCAGAAAGGACAATGATAGCTGCGTGAAAATAGGAATTTAAATAAAATTGAAATTGCCTGCAGCAGGTAGCTTTGGGATTAGTCTAGCACTTGCGCAGTATTTAATACAATTTTATATTCCCAATCACAATCCAGAGCTTCTTTAAATATGTAATTGACTATTGTGAATATTTTCTGTATGACATCATATACATGGCACTTTTTTTTTCTTTCCCATTATCAAAAGAACATAATACAGTTTGGGGATTGGTTTAAGGCAAAATATTTATATTCTGTCAGCATTTATTCTACCAAAATGACTTCACAAATCTCACACTGATAACAAGAATCTAAATTATTAGAAAGAATCTAGGGAGTAGCTGTGAAAATCATTATTGGAACATTTTGGTAGGAGAAGCCAGTATCTTTTGCAGAGAGCTGAATTTGTTATTGTGCTATTTAACAGAAATCATTACTTTTTAAGATGGCTTTTGTTTGTTGTCATGGCTAATCTTCCAGCTTCTAATTATGTTAAATAACAATATCAAAGAAAAAGTGCTTTTCTTCCAGAAAGATACCATAAGCACCAGTCTAGGAACCAAGACCTGACAGTGACAGAAGGAACTGGTGAGATGCACTTTCACAATCACTGAAAATATTAAGACTTGAAATGGGAAACAAAATAAAAGAGTCCTGAAGGATGCAGCTACCACAAAACAATTCTGAATCTCCCAGAGAGGAGTGAGAGAATATAAATATTCATTGTGTTCAGTACAGAATAGCTCATTGCATGCTCACTGCAAAATAGACACTTCAGTATATGTTGAGGCCTCATAACAATAGGATTTGCCAATTAAATCTGAGGGGTGTGATCATTTCTGTTGTGATATGGTGAATAACATGCTGAGAGACACTCAGATAAAAGGATTTTGAATCACTGCAATATTCTGTTTCAGGCTTCTTTTATTTTTTTCATCCTGTGTAAATATGAGAATGAAATGTGGTAGACAAGCCTGGAGAGACTTAAAGGAAGGTTATTTTGAGCTTGTTTTTCTTTACCTAAGTCAGCTAAATGCTAAATTAATAGCAGCCATATTTACTTTTGTTTTAAAGCTTGTAAATTGCACCTAATTAATAAGCCCTGGTGAAGTAAAATACCTGTATTTCCTCAGATTTCCATCTACGGGAATTCTTCCCTGTTATGTCCCTTGATTAAAGCTAGGCATTGTGCTGTGCATATCTAAAGAAACAAACTCCTTTGGTTTCTTCCACCAATTAAGTGCAAAGGGCAGAGGATGGCTACTCTGCCACTACTGTAATTTTTAATCCCTTCATTTCAAGCAGCAAAAATAAATCCCTTCACTGTGACTTCCTGAGACTGAGGGGGGAGAGTGAGCTCCTAATACAACCTGACAGCATTCGCAGAGAGCAACACTGAAGAGCTCACTGCATTCCTGCAGGACTCACGGCTAATTATCCTCACAAGGGGTTCCCTACCCCTGGTTTCCCTACCCCACCCTTTTCAAAGGCTGAGTTAGGTGAGGCACTGATGTGACAGAACCAAGATTATCACCACCATCGTTTCTGGTAACATAGCACCTGGGAGCCAAGTCATGCAGCACGAACACTAGACCAAGTACAATTCAAGTAGAACATGAAACCATCTTGCTTAAAAAGTCTTATAACACATCAGAAGACAAGGAACCCTAACAGATGGAAACACAGAATAAAAAAACCTGCTGTCCAGCATCAATACAACAGTCTCTAACTTATTAACAACCTCTCTTGATACCCTTAAACTATTACACTTCTGGTGTATATACCATGGAAAGGGAGATATTTAAGGAGAGTTTTGAAGGAGAACCATTACCTTATGGGAAGCACATTGGGAGCTCTTCTGCCTGAGGGCATGGAACTAGGTGCTGGAAGCACTGCTGACAACCTGGTCTATTGCAAGCTGCATTTACTCTTTTTTTTGAACTGGTCTGAAGGTCATTTGTTTCCAATAGGGTCACTATTACTGTTTAACTGGCAGGTACATATATTTAAAGAAAACTAAAAGGAAAACTCCTTCATGTATATATTTAAATTGCATAAATCACATCCCTACTAATAACTACCAGAGTATTTCAACACTCAGCAGATTCTATAAGACACTGCCTGTCATTTTAATATGGTCTACACTTTTAGAAAATGAAGCCACCAAAACCTAGAACTACCAAAAAGTATCGATGATAATAAGTGGCCCTGTCTGGAGGATCATTTAGCAGAACTGAAGTAAATGTACCAAGCTAATATATTTAATTGACAACTTTTTGTCTGTTAATATGGTACCTTCTAGTAATTGACAACCAGCAAAGAGTTTTCACTGAGCATGAAGTATCTTACTTCAGGTCATATTCTAACAGTTCAGATTTGAATTGTCAGTCACCATTATGTCTACACGAAAGCAATCAAATAATTTTCATACAACAATAAAAATAATGTCTATGTTCATTTTTCTTGGTAATCTCACCCTCTGCCAGTAGCCATCAACTTCCCATGTATGTACAGCTATATGCTAAACCCCATTTGGTCTCATTGTCACAATTTTGACTTCAGCAAGATTTGGATTTGGCCTAGGGAATGTATCCCATTTATTTGCAAAGCTTTTGCTAAGTTTGTAAATCCCTGGAGTAAGGTTCATATTGCAGGAAGAGAAATTTCTTGTATGTGACAGAGTTGATAAATTTCTCAGCCATGGAAAAGTTTGGAGGATGCTATTGCTATAGTCTGACAAGTGACCTGGCACTCTGGCTGACAGCAACCTGGTTAATCCAGAGGACTTCATGAGAACATTCTATAACAATTTCTCCTCCACGGTTTTTTGAATGGCCACACTGTCAGATATTGTCAGATGCTGTATTAACATGAATTATAGGGACGAAGATGTGCATAAGTTAAGTGGTCATCTCCTTCCAGGCAGTTCTGCTGATCCATAAGCCATATGATGTGTACTATCATCCTTTTGGAGGTCGCTCAAAAAGTTTAATTTTGTGTAGTAATCATAAGAACATCATCACTTCAAAATAATTCAGATTCAGCTAGGAAACTAAGCTCACCAACCAGTTCAGACTTAGCTCTGGACTCTTCTTGTCAAGAGTAATCCAGAAAGGAGAGAAGAATAAAAACAACTAAAGAGTAATGACAATTTTCATAAGCAAACTAGAAACACCTGCTCCAAGGTCAGTAACTGGAAAAATGATGTTAATGATCCTGCATTATCTGGGTAAAGTGTCACTGCTAAAACAAATCAGTCCAGATTTGAACAATTGTGTGGCTCTACTTCAGTACCAATTAAGGTGGCAGATGATGTATAAAGAGCTTGGACAAAGGATATTATTATGTTACGAGCTGTATTGATTTTTACAAGGCCTGGTTGATTGACTGACTGATACTATCAAGTAATTAGCTTTAATCTTGGGTTACAATGACCAGAAGGAATCCTGAATCAGGTTATATTTGATCTTTGATAGTACTTTACTGATAGGAAAGTGCTTCAATAAAGCAGAACCTTAGTTTCCTTTGTAAAGCCAGTGTTTCACCAATAGTCTGTGCAGAACTTGGCACACGCAGGAGGTGCCCAGGCTGTGTGCGAATTCTGGTCACATAGACAGCAGTCAGTAAGGAACAACCTGATAACTGATTCTGGCACAGTTGTCCATAATTAGTTTAAGGCTTTGGCATTTTAAAAAGCATATACATAAAATAGTATGCAACTCTAGAGCTTTCCTAGGACAATGAGCATCAAGTTAACTTGGGTTTGTCTATATCAGCCCCAGGTGTTTTTATCTCCAATCCATATACGCCTAATTTTAGACCACGTCTGTAAGAAACACTGTGTTTTGATCTCTGAGCTCCTCGACATGTTGATCTCCACATACATAGTTGCCTTCCCTCCATTCAAAACAGTCACCAAGCATTTGTCCAGTGTGCTGGGCCCCTCTCTTTCCTCAGATATCACCTCCCTCCACACATTTCCCCTCACACTCCTGTCCTCCTGATCCCATACAGTTCAGCTCCATACTTGTGAAGGTCTCTACTTGCTTGCACTCATGCCTCTTTTTTTTTTTCCCTATATACAGATACTCCCCATTTTTCCACAGGCTTTTCCCCTCTTCCCGAGTAAAGCTACTCTACTTAAGGCATCTAGCTAGACCCCTCTCCTGTTTCAACCAGTAAGCCCAACAACTTGGGACTGGGAAACCAATTTGCTTGCTCTGGCTTTTCCACCTCCCTTCATTGTGTTAACTTGCTGTGTGATAAGCTACACGTGGCTGCAACCATGTCAACTTACTTGTTTGTAAAGCATCTGTCAAATCTTCAATCGCATCTCATTTATAAATAGTAGCATTGCAGATCATGACAGCAGATGTGCCGTGAATTTTGAAACGGGCCGCCCCCCAAAACTAAAACCCTGTACGGTGCTGAAGATGCCTCTCTCTAAGAGAAACAGATAATTACTTTTGCCACTGTGCTAGTTAATGACTTGCAGTATATCCAGGCTCAAATATATATATATATATATAAAACTTTATTTCATTAGGATAATTTTATATTCATATAATTTAAAGAGTTTGAAAAATAGAGGTCGTGTGAACCAGTTACAGCTCAACTTATATCTGCAGTGCTTAAATGTAAAACCCAGTTATTGGTCATCGGGGCGATGCGGGGGGTGTTGGTGTTGAAACACAGTAAGTTTTCTTGTTAAATCTCTCTTTTCCTCTTTTTTTATTGATTTGCAGATCTTTGCTCCCAGAATGAATTCTCAGTTCCTTTTCTGGTGACACATTTTCTGCATTGATATTTATTGTGGTTTCGGCTATATGTATGTATGCCCCAGGGCTTCAGTTCTTATCAAGAGAGAGATTCAGTTGCTCAAAGCTGCGGGTCCTGTTTTTTCTGGTTCAACACATCCTTGCTCTGGAAGTTTCTGGGTTTGCTTACCTCCTGAGAATTCACAAACTAAGCCAAAGTTCCAGAGTGAAGATAAATGTCTTTACGTGCAACAGGAAAAAAGGAAAAAGAAAAATCACAGCTGTTCTCATAAAATAATGCTGCCAGCTCATTTGAAAACTGCACTACTTTAGATTGAGACAGTGTAAGCTGATGCATGCAGGCAGATATTTACAAACACCCTGGACCCCAGAACAAAGCTTCCACCCCAAGGACCTGCCGAGGGCCAGGTGGCCTTCACAGCCAGAGACAAAACTTTGTTCAGCCTTACCACAGCCCAGCTCATGCCCTCATCAGAGTGAATGGGAGATTTGCCATTCTTTTTAAAAAGAACATATTTAAGTTTGCTAGGCACCACTGATGGCATGTGTAAGTGGGCAACTGATGTATTTTCACACACAAACAGCCTGTGCAAGTGCAAATTACACAGAAAAAAAACAGCATCTAGGTTTGGAAAACTTGACTCCACATAAAAAGGAACTTATTTTATGTGTTCTTTTAAAATGGAATTTGTATAACCTGCCATTGTTTTTACAGTCACTCTTAAGATGATGAGGCATATTAAAAAAAGCTTAAGAAAACAATGAAGTAGGCTGTTCCTTACTGTAACTTGTAAATGTCAAACTAGTGCTGCCTGGGAAAACACCACTGGTGTTGGAGATGGGGGAATGGGGAGGAAAAGACAGAAGGCATCAGTTATGAAAATAAGCACATAGAACTGAGATTTTTAGGTCTCTTGTAAAATCTGTCTTCACTTTGAAAATTCTCAAGGTAAATATGGCTTCCAGGAGAGAGTTAAAATGGATTTGAATTGGATAAAGGCTTCCACCCGTGGGGACAGCAGTCAGAAATGGCTGCTATGTATTCTCAGGGATTTCCTTCTCATTCTCACCCAACACTGTTTTCTTTACTAAAGCGAGATAAAACATCCACATAGCATCTTACGATAGCTGTCCTTCTTTTTCTTCCAATGGGATAACAGTTAAGCTAATGGGATAACCTTAGGAAGCAGAAATTCAACACAAGCCAGACAGCAGGTACTCACCAAGCAGATTGCTCTGAAATAAAAACAATGCCACGTGTTTCCCAGAACAGCATCAGCCTCCATGTAAAGTACTTAAAAAAACCAACCTAGTCCCTAAAACAGTTTTTAGCTTGAAAATTATGGTTGCAGAGTGTCTACGAAATCTAAGGTCATGCTGCTTTGGATTTTCTATGGAAGATGTAGAGGTAATAATATAAAATACAGCAATATAAAACCTTGTGATAAATGAATTTAAAATAAAGCCAGAAAAGACAAGGTTAAATTTGTACAAAATGAACATATTACATACTCAGCAGCAGGAGAATATCACATGTTCTTCCCATTTTGAGAATGACAGCCAAATTATTCTTTTTTGCAGTGAAATCCTAGCCCCACTGAAATCAATAGCTGTATTATCTGAGCTTCCCTATCATCTCAGTCTTTATGACTGCCAGCTCTTTGGCCAATGAAACAAAATTTCAAAGAAAAAATACTGTCTTCAAAGGATCTTTATTTACTTTAATATACAGGCATGTACAACAAGTACATTTTTTACTATTATGACAGACCTGATGTTCCTTTTTTGGTCATATAAAAAACAGCAGATGCCTCACTAGGCAAAATGGGAAAGGGAGGAAGGATAATGGTAGTATAACAATGCTATTTAGGAAGGGAAAATGTATTCCAGTGGGTTTGGGGAGCTTTCTTTTATCTGCTTTGCTGGAAAGAACTGTATCTTTGTGAAACGGCCAATATTCAATAGCTGTGGTTGTTCTTTTTCATTCTAAAATAACTAAGCCAAACTATAGATAAAATTGAAGATTTTAGATTTGCTCTTAAATTCCAGCTGTTGGACTGGCTCTGAATTTAGAAGCAGCTGTGATTTACAACCACTGCAAGAGTCCCCCACTGCCTCTGTCTGTCTCCCCCTAAATGATTTATATGCAGAAGCAGAGACTGGAATCAGAAACAGCAGATGCCAGATATAACCATACAAGCCACATGCTAAGGAGCTGTGAAAGTACAATCATAAAGGGAGATGCAGTGAACCACCAACAGGAATTGCAGCTCATTTAGCCCTGCCTGGGCTGGGTGCTCTAGTGGGACGGCTGCAGCACTCTGATGCCCAGTGTGGGTTGCTCACCACTGCTCCTGAGACAGTCTTGTCTGAGCCATGCCACTGACAGGTCTCTTTTACAAGTCTAAAGCTAATACAGCTCTTATGCAAGCTACAGAAGTGACTACAATGCAGGGACCGTTTCTCTTAGGACAGAAAACCATAAACTGCTATTGTGTTTTTCCTATTTCAGCCTCTATTGTCTCATTCCTACAGTCAAGATTCAGTTACAAAGCTGTTCTTTGAAGCTGAATGCTATTCTGCAATACTTGTTTTAACTGTAGATACCAAAAATGTCAGCAAGATTTCATATTATCTTACAGTGTCTTGAAAAAGCACAAAACCCTCTGAACACAAGGGCAAACCAGAACCAATTCAAATTCTTAAAGCCTGAGCTACTACCAAAAGAGCTTCCCCACATGCCGTGTATATTGAAGAACACAGCTATCTTTTTCCAATTTTAGTGGAATCTGATATGGATATTTTTATCATAGAAAATCTAACAGTAATTTCCTTCTTGTCGTTATTTTCTTTATAAAGAAACCTCAGCATTAAAAAACCATTTTAGCAAATTAGAACTGAAATGCCTTTGTTTAAGCAACAAAACCTGCTCTCTGATGATTCAAATAGCACTAAGAATCCGGTCAACATTAATAATAATGACAGTATGCATCCATTCAAGACAGCAATTAAAATAATATTATCTCCTGAGTTTTAAGAGCCACTTATTTAACAGGAAGAGACTTTATATATACACTGACACACAGATGGCACTTTAGTTCTTATGAAAGAAATAGACTCAAATACCTTTCAGAAACATTCAGAACCCAACTGGCAATTTTAGTATCTCTATTCCCAGGAGAATTGTCTGTATCTGAAGATCAATTATAAAAACATAGGACTATTGGGCCACAATTACATCTAGAATATACTGTAAAAAAAATCAAGCTATTTTTTAACAAGTCCATTACAGGCCAGAGGAGGGTCCAAATCCCAGCACTGTGTCCTGTGGCCCTGCATCTCCACTGAGAGCAAAGAGAGCACAAAATGGGACACATTGAGGCACTGCCACCAGTATGAAAAGGGGGGTGATGACCCTCCTGGGGATGCCTCAAGGCCTGTCTGTCTCACTTTTGCTAGTCAGAAGTACAGGGTGCCTCAGTGGCACACAAAGGGGAGGTGAATGAGGCAGACAGGGCTCTACAGTCCAAGGCAGCATGGGAGAGCAAGAGGAGATTGCTGCTCTACCAGCCACGGAAGAAGGGCTGAGAAATGATGTAGCCTGTGAGAGTTAGCACCAGTAGAACAGCCAAAGAGCTGATGCAACAGGTTGGTTCACATTTAGTTACACACACTAAAGGCTTACATATGAAGTAATTTACTATCCTCACCAAAATCAGAATGCAGAGAGATCTAAGACTGACTACAGGGACTTGAACTTGAAAGATAATACTAAAGTTTCTATTTCAATTATAAAAGACAACCTATTCTTAACATGAAATCTGAAGGTGTATGCACCTGTGCATTGGCAGAAAGGAAATGTTTGTATTTTAAATGTTTCCACTCCCATCTTAGGTTCAAATCCAGGAGTGACTGAAGGTTGTCACCGTCTGGGGACATATGAATGGTCCCTGTTAAATTAACTCCCAGCTTCACCCGGTGTTCTCATAGACAGCCATCAAGAGCACAGTTGCAATTGCCAGCCATTTTGGCGGTTTCATGGCTCAGCAAGATTCATGGAAACCAGCTTTGGAAAGAAAATGAAGTGATCTTGTAGAGAGTCGGCAGTTGTGCTGGCTTGATCTACAGCTGCATTGAGAGTTCCTCCTCTGAAACTGCTCATTCTCACCCTGTAAAACTGCTCAATCTACTCCTGCACAAGCACAGCACAGGCAGGTATACAGTGGGAAATAGTATTCTTTATGGCACAAAGAGGTTATGTACATTAAGAACTTAAAATATCGCTTTTCCAAGTAAAAAAAAAAAAAACTCATTCATTGCTGGCAGACATAGTGAGTTTCCAGACAGAATAAAATAATTTTGTGAATAAATACTTATTTACTCTGAACTCAGGCCTTCTCTGCCAGCACATCTGCAAAACTACAATTAACTCAGCAAAACATAAGTTTGCCTCCTCCACTGTCCAGCCCCATCACAGTGCCAGATGTTACAGTTACCTGGTGGACATCTGAAGAATTTCAGCAAGAAAGCCAAGCAATTGTAAACACCAAGATTTTAACAAATCTACACAGATGCACTGATTTGGTTCAATTTTCAGTTTAAGTTAGTAATTCTCAGTTCTGGCAAAAAAGAAGGCAGACAAAAAAATAATAGCGAGTAGCCACTGCTCACTGGAACTTTTAAAATTTCATCACATCACTCTGCCAATTTACTGCTCATCCTGAGCCACAAGGTATTAGGAGTGAAATGTGCAGATTTTCAACTAAATAATGGAAATGTGATTGAACCATGGTGTACTAAGGGAGAGTAAAAGAGAATCTGGGAATATGCATATGCAATAAGGAATATTAAAAAGTTTCTTGGGCGCTGCAGTATGACAATGCACTCTGATGATTATCTTTATTAGATAGCACTGGATAAAGAGCCAATTCATTAAAAATTAATGGGACAGTACTGCCATCCATACATTATACATACCCATAAAGTGGATGTGGACAGCTAAATGTTAAATCTGTTGGAAATAACTGCAAAGGGAAGTAGAAAAGTGTATCATAAAATAATAGGAACCATGTAAGAAGCCTATAGAATAAAATGGGGAGACAAGAAAGACAACCTCTCTGTATGACTCCGTAAAATCAAATGAGGAGATTAGAAAAACTACAATAAACCAAAACTTTTCCCTGAAATGGAAAAATTATTCCCGGAAAGTGTATAACAGCAAATAAAAGAATCTTATTAAAGAGCAACACTGGAGAGTAGTGAATACAATGACAAATGGCAGAGAGATGTTTGATTGCAAAACAGCAGAGCTATTCATGAAAAGAAAACAATTTTATCCTGTCTTTTGATGAAAGCTCAACAATGTGGGGCATTAATATCACTGAGACAGAACGTGTAATAGGTTACAAAATAGGCAGATAAACCTTTTTTATTCAATCACAAAATGAAAATTCTGTTTATACCATGTTGTATAATTAAATAAGTTTCATTTTAGAGCAATTTGAAAATATATGTTTCATTATTCTAAAATTTCTGAAAGTTTTTGATTACAAAATGAATGCCTGTGACAAATTCCATGACTTTGGATTAAAAGCACTAATCAGAATACTCATACATGCTAGAATGATTATTTCTACAGTTTTTAGAAAGCTTTAGTGTGGTCTTCAACTATCAGAAATAAACAAACATATAATTTGATTTGTACAGCTCTTAAAAGATGTGCCCTTAAGAAGCGGTACCATTCAACATATTTATATAGCAAGATACTTTTTGAAATGATTTTGCTACCAAATGATTCCTTCACAGCGCACTGAGAATTAATGTTGCTTCATGGTGGCGATGAAGAGGAAGAAATGGAACTTCAAAGAAAAACTGCTTAGCCCAAATACAGATGTATTTTCATAAACACTCTTTTAAATCCTAATATTCCCAAGACTTATTCACAAGGCACATACTCAAACAACTCTGTCTTTGCAAATCGAATTTCAAGAGGAAAATTATATAGAGAACCTCTCAGCGTACCTATGAAATCTAACAACCTGGTTTGGGAAGACAACAAACACACATCAGTGCAATTTAAGAGCACGCACAAAAGTTGAAGGATCTACAACAGTTAGGATGAGGCCGATTTTAAAATTTGACCAGGTTGGGACACAGAAACAGTGTTACACATAGTAAGACTACCCTTACAAAATACAATTAAACCAGGCAAAACTCCACTCATTTCTTCTGAACTGAACTGAAATTCTGAACCTGCAGCTCTAAGAATTACCAGCCTGACAGTGGCAGCAGGAACAACATCCCATGTCATCTTCAGATGACAGGGAGCAATTCAAGCTACCCTCAAAATGTGTTGATTCACCTCAGTGGAGCTCAACTCCCTGGACTGGGTCTGAGCCATGGATCCCACTGCTTTGCTGTTTGTAGACTTCTCTCTAATAAAGCCGTGTGTTGCACACCTGGTTTTACAATGCATTTATCATCATGGTTACTCTGATACTTTGATATTTTAAGTATATTTCCCTTAGACAACTGACAACCTCATTTTAGCATGTTCTAATGACAGTCCTTTAGAAGAACACAAACATTGACAAAGACTAGCAGAGCATTTGAAAAGCAAGTTTTGAGCATGGGGTAGGAAAGACCCCTAACACTTCGAGCTCTGGAAAACATCCATCCCATGCCTCAAAGATCCTTGTGGATTATAAATATGGAAACTACGAACAGAAAAGGTATTATTCACCACATTATTAAACATGACAAAAAGCTTCTGAATTGAAGCTTAAAACAGGCTCTTTAAGATTCCAGCAATCCCTGGGACTTTGGCAACAAAAATGTTCAAAAGCCTTTTATAGTTGCTGTCAGATTTATGTAAAGCATTTGAGATTCCTGTGAACTTATTTATATAACAACCTAAAATTTGAAGCCAACTTGAAAGTCTTTCTATTCTAATTATTCAGAATTGGAGGTGCTGTACAATATATGCAATGTTCTTCCTGGAACATCTTCTAAAACAGTGGCTAGTGAAACATAGACTTTAGGTAAACCTTTTATCGAATGACTGTTGTTGATGAGCTGCCATCATTCAATATAAAAACTATTTTATGAGAAACTATTTCATGAGATGTTTTCCTGTTTTCTATTCAGAGACAGTGGGGAGCAATCACTGCTACATTCAACTGGTCACGTTCTGCCTCACCCACCTTCCGTAATTGTTTTTAGGAAAATGCTGACATACGTAAAAATAAAATAAATGTTTCCATCTCTTTTCAGAAATACAGCACTAGAATACTTCCTGGGGTCAGGCTTAGGATGGACAACCAGCTATCACTGGGAGCTGAGGCCAAGCTGATCAGGATGCAAGGCACTTTCATTCACAACCATCTGGTTTATATTCCACGCAAACACTCTGCCATCACTCCTTCAGCTCCAAAATGGAAAGCAGCATCAGTTGTAAAAGCTTCTAGCATCTTGCCAATAGCATCCACACTGCAGTTTGGTGTCATGATGGAAGCAGAAGCAAGACATGACCTCACTGGATCTCAAAGATGCAGTAAGAACTACTATACAGTAAAAGAGCTCTCCCTCCCAAGAAGCCTTTCAAGGTGATTTGAACATGATTTCCCTTTCATCTTCCTCTGCCCAAAAGCTCTCAATGACATTTCCTTTCCTCCCAACTCCCAATTTTCCTGTTCCCACCACTTTGTTATCTCAATGAGGTCACCCAATTCCTGTTTCAGCTACCAACTTCATTTCTCCTTCATGTGCCACATCAGCAGTTCTCAACTATCCAGGCGTTGCATACTTTCAAGCACAGACTTCTCAAACAGACTTCTAATTAGCTTAAATGTTTCCATATAGATACTACATCAGGATGTCTGCAGCTTCAGAAAACTGTTGTGAAACTGATCAAATTGTTTCATCCTTGTATCTCTATAACACTCAAAGCCAAAACGACAGAACTTTCTCAGAAATGAAGAATCTCTTCATAAAAACCATATAGTTCTTTATCATTCTTCTTTCTTTCATTACTATACTACTCATTTAATACTTATTACTTTAAGCTTATATTAATTTTTCAAAGCAGGAGAAAATTTATGTGACCAGAAGCAATAGCACATAAGTTCACAACGCTTTCCATTTATCAAAATGTTGCCACGTCAGTCAACAACCAGCAATGTAGTTGCAGTGCACTTAAAAAGAAATGCACACATACAGTACTGCAAGTAATAAGTATTCTAATGTGCTCTGGTTGGAATTTTTGCTTGTTTGTCTTTGTGGTGTTTTGGGTTTGTTCGTTTTATTGTGCTGATGAGCATAGTTTAACAACCATGGATTGTTATAAGCCAATGTGGCTTCTCTCTCTTCCTCTGTTCCTTTCATATAGGATTATTCTATATACATTCTGGCTGTGGGATTTTTATGGATTAAGAAAGAAGCCAGCAGCATTCTTTATTCACTGCTTTTGGCATTAAAACACCACTTTGCTTGCTTTCCTTTTTTTTTTCTACTTAATCATGTTTTAGACAGACAGAATCCAGATTTAACTCATCCAGGCTCTGCTTTTCCCTTTAGCCATGAGAGCTCAAGACAGAGGTTACAAAGAGCAAGGAAAAGGTAATTTCATATTTAGTTCAGCGATGCCTATGGAAGAATCCTGTGCTGAGATCCCAGTGGCTCACCAGTGACATAAAGGGGTAAAATGTTCATAAAGTCTTTAAGAGTCTATTTGCTATCAGAAATAATATACTAATATCTCTAATACAAGCATCCTTAAAACATGCATAGTGCATTGCAGGCCCTGGGTAAATCTCATCCAGCATGTGCCAGTACAGATCCCGGTGAACATGAGCGTGGAAAACCTGTCAAATAGAGAACATAATAAAAATGAGTACCAATAATTTCCCCTGTCTTGCTTCAATCTCTTGAGTAAAGCAAAGTGAAGCCTCAAAAACTTGTTTGTGATGCACTTACTCTATCCACAGGTGTAAGTACAATCCTAACTGAAACTGCTTTGGAGGCAAAAGCAAAATCTGGTGCCTTTTACTTCCTATAGTAATTCCCATTGCCCATGGATCAATGAGCATTTGAAGGGAACGGGAGCATCTTCCATCTGCCATACAACTTTTCTATGAAAAATAAATCTTTGAAAAAACATCTGAAGACAAACCAAAAGGACAGGGTATATGCATCTCATTCTTCCTTGTGAAAGACCTATTTTTCATTCTGGCAGAGAAAATATCCAGCAATACTCACTACCCAAGACAGACAGGCATGACCTTCCTAAGCATGCTGATCCACACAATAAGTTTGCACTTGCTTCTAAGAAGGGCTGTTTTCATGCTTTTTGATCAGGAATGATTTACTTTGGGGGATTGTATGATACTAAGATCGCTAATAGGATACGGAGCCTTTCACCTCGAGGTCAGTGTCTTCAATTTCACCCCAGCTTATGAAACTTGATCTTGCAACATGCTGTGTGCTCCACAGCAGCTGCCCTCAGCTCCTGTAGACACCAGGAGCTGCTTAGGGCACTCAGCAGGGGACAAGAGCACTCAGCTCTGGGGAGAAGCAAGTTCCTACTGACTATAAGTCAATATGTGCTATACAGACTCCTAGGTGAAACGCAGTGCTGTTCTCAAGTTTATTCCTACTAAATTTATAAAAGAAAACACCAGGGCTGCCCCATTTGTTGCGTGAAATTGTGGTGACAGATTCAACTTCCCAAGGTATGCACATAGTCACTTCTGCAGCCCAGAAGAATCTGTTCCCAGCAAAGCAGCATGTGGCATGCTCCAGCTGAAGGCTGATGATGCCTATGATTAGCCAGAGAGTAACTAAATAGAGTGGTTCTCCAGTAACACAAATTCAGGGCTTTTTAAAAACATTATATTTCTTTTTTCTTATTCAAAAAACAAACAAAGGCTAATAACGTCTTATGAATAAACTAATGGCATCTAGTAGTTAAAAACAGGTCACTCATATGTATGCATTCTTTAGACTAATCTTTTCCCTGGGAAATAATAAACTAAGTCCCTAACAATTCCAACCTGAGGTACAATAGTGGAAAAAGTCACCATCTCACTATTTAACTGTGTTACATATTTTCAAGTGTCTACTTTACTCATTTGAAAATATACTGCAAGTCCCCAGGATCAAAATTTACAAACTTATATACCACAGTTGAACTGCTCAGTTCCAGATAATGGTTCTAGGACTAGAAATCATTAGAATCAGCTAGAAAAATATTTCTTTTCCATAGAAAAACCCTTAATGCTTTTCAGGGAAAACAAATAAGAGAAAATTATCCATGGGAAATATTTAACTCATCTGAAAATCTAATATGTTTAACTTTTGAACTGAGGTCAAAGTTGCATGGCACTGGAAGTCAGAACTGCAATTCTGACTATAAAATGGGATCTTGTTTTGTCTTTTAATCTCAAAAACTGGAATTAAAGTACCTTGTAAGTCAACATGAAATTAGTTCATAGCATTGTCTTCTATTTAGTATAGGAAAAAGTCTTTTGACCAAATAAATAATTTCTATTAAACAGAAAATTTGTTTGACACAATCACATTTTTGCTCAGAAAGTATCTTCCACAAGTAATTCATCCTACTCTAAAAAACTGGGGGGGTTGCATATGCTTGCTTCTGCATGGAACAGGTGGCTGCTCTTCAGTCTTTCAATTTTTCTACACTCTCTTCTATCATATGAATACACCTTTAGCACTGATCCATCAAAGGGCAGTTGGCAACTCACCAGCCCAGCGTTCCTCTAAAACTGACATATGCCTGTGCATGTTTAAATCTTGGTAGAATTTTATGAAAAAAAATATTTCTTAGCATCCAGAAACAAAAATTATGAAGAAAACCTGATTTCATAATTGCATTTTAGGCAGAGAAATGTACAATAGTTTTATTATGAAACTAGCCATCAGAAAACACAAAAATAAATATAAAATCTCTGCCAGTTTATCAATTTTAGGCCCGTGACTGCGATATTTAAGAGCTTTCCGCTTGCTGATATATATTCTGCTAGCTGTCACATTGTATTTCTAAATTGTTAAAAAAACCCTTACCTATCGGCCCCTAAGGCATTCATTTTTCTCTGGACTTTATAGAAACTAGAACATGTTTCCGTGGTATTTCTTTTACAATAGGAGGCCTGTTAAAAACAGCATCATGAATATTCTAGTTATGACAGTTATGAAAGGACATAATATCCAGGAAACAGTTCTTTCTTAACATATTCATGAAGAGGTCCTTGTCAATCACAGCTAGTGAATTGAATAACAAAATCACACTTGGAGTCTTAGGAGGATACAACTGAGTATTACATGCTGGAGATATAAAGACTGAAGTGAGACCAAGTTCCACTAACAAGATTCCTGGTCTGAAGTGCCTTTCTGAAATTATTCAGAAACCTGCCAATAATAGTATTTCAGGCTGCAGCTATCTTCTCTACAGTTTTGCTTCTTGTGGGTCTACGTGTTATTGCCACACAGTTAATGGAATCTCTCAGCTGGTACTTTAAAGGAACAATTTCTCAAATCATCCATTCATCTTGGAGTTTCAAAACAACGTGTTTTACACCCCTGCTCCTTTTGAACATTAAAAAATTTACATCTTGAATTATTATGGAAATAAGATATAAACTGCTAAATGCCTTAAGCAGGAGAAGCACTTACAAAGCTACTTATATATATTTTAAAGTGTGAAAACAACGTGATATACTATTTACTCTCTGTTGTCAACTTGTTCAGTGGTATCTGCATAGATAATTAGACAAACTTTTATATTAAAATAGTTTTTGCACCTTTGCTAGTTTTAAAGCAGGCACAAAATGTAAGATTTAAAAGATATTACTAAAAAATACAGAATACATAGTCAATCTTTACTTCATTTTTTTTTACATATATTGAAGGCCAGATGTTTTAATATATGCAACATAACAGCAGTCTCAGCATTTTTTTTCTTTTTTATTATTAATACTTCATTAAAGTAGTTAATGTCCTTCTAAACCCATAAATGTCTTTATCCCTCTCCATCTCCTTGGAAAGAGAGGTCGGGGAGAGCATCTGTTGTCTTGTCAGGTGCCAGTCTGGCCCAAACCATGACACCGTGTCCCTAAGCACCACATCTGCATGTATTTAAAGAAACTCCAGGGATGGCGACTGAACCACTTCCCTGGGAAGCCTTTTCCAATGCATGACAACCCTTTCAGTGAAGAAAATTTTGATAATATCTAATCTAAACCTCCTCCCCTGGCAGAACTTGAGGCATCGGCATGTACCAACATAAAAACTGCAAGAATAATGAGGAACCACTGTTTGAAAGCAAAAGAAAACCTATCTGAGATCCCAAAGGATGAATTTTCTATGCACAATGTGTTTAATACTTTTCCACTGGGAGTCTAAGTTGTTTTACCTTTGGTAAACTTGATTCATTAGTGTATTAATTGACAGTTGTTTCCAGTTCTAAGTAATTGTTTTCTAGTTCTATTATGTATTGTCAAAAAACAGCACATGATTAATTACAAATAACCCAACAATTAACTTTGCTAACAATTGGATGTTTCAAAGCCTCCTACATTCAGGAAAGGAAGCCTGCTACTCCCATGGCCAGGATGTTTTCTGGAGCTTCTTTTGCAGCGTTTCAAACACATTCAGTTGCACTGATCTCTCAAGAGATTTTGGCTGACACTTGAGGCTTCTATAAATGGGTTATTTTTTATTTTGTGCTTTATAAACTGACTCCTTAAATGCACAATGTCACATACCAATGCTGGTCAGTACACAAAACATCTGTCAAATGAGAAATCAGAATATATATGGATGACAAAAAAAAAGGCTATATATTAACTACTTTACAGGTCTTCACTATGAAGTCCAGGTCCAACAGAGATCTCAGCCCTGAAGTCTTCCAAAGAATCCTCTGATCGATAGTGCAAAATTAAGATAATACATTTTGCTGTCAATATAATTAATATGAACTTGGCTTAAGTGAACAGATTATCTGTGGTCTCATGGCTCACCAGAAAGAATTTGAAACTTAACATGTTGCAATACCAAAGACATAAAGGAAGATGGCTGGATAGAGACCTCCGACAGGCTCTTTATCACCTACCTCAACACTAATGGCAGGAGTTCATAATGATTAAGAAGAAACATTCTGTCTGAGGTTGAAGTTGAGGTGGTTTAACTCTCCCTTTCAAATCCGTTTGCAATGGATTTCCAGGGCTCTTATCCTAACAGTTACTTGAATTACAGACCAAACAGAACTTCCTTAATCAAAATCTGAACTTGAATTCCTTCTTAAATGTTCATACTAGCTGGCTGCCTGGTTTCCTATTACTAGGATGAACTACAAACTCTTTCTCTTTTAGTAAGTCAGAAAGCTTTCCTCTGACTATATTTCTTTTGGGTTTATCTGAAAATTAATTTAGGTGACTGACATTTGTGAAATTACAACAATAACTCTACCAAGTGTACCCTTTTACAGCCTATCAAAACATTGGAATTACCTGTAGTGGAGTAGCTTGCTATTTCTACCATACAATTTTAAGATACTAGATTTCCAAAGGAACAGTTACTGTTACATAGAAAAAGCACACTCCCATGAGTAAAATATTTTCCCTGTATTTCAAAAACATTAACAGAAAATAATTATTACTTCACGGAAAACAATTATGATCTTCATATTGTACAGCCAAGATCAATAAAACATCCAAGATACCAACACACTACCAAAATGGAGACCACCAAAAGTTTATTTTAAAACATAGGTTACAGAGGAATAACATTTACTCCTCTGAAAGCTATGGTGAATAGTTTTGGTATGTGCATGGTTTGCACTTTTGGAGAGGTTTATGACCACTCCTAGGAAACAAGGGTATTTTAGGTAGATTCCCTCACCCTCCCGACCAGCCACTCCAACTGCTGCACAGCTCCCCTCACCGCCCCCCCCCCAATATATACAAGAAAAAGATGGCCAGTCATGTAATAAAAATCAGATGCAGTTAACTGGACCCTTCAGCTAAAGCTGTTAAAATACATACATCAATCATCATTTGGGGGCAGTCAGGAAAACAAGAGTAATGAAAATTGGAACTTGCACTGAATTTTCTTTGTTAATAAACAGTCATACACACAAGAGAAAACCTGTTGGAAAGTCAAAGCAAGTTATTTGCCAAGATGCTCAGATTCTCAGATTGTAAATGGTCATGATTTACATGGCTTCTTTTATGTCCTGGGTAATTATTTTTTTTAAAAGTTGTTTTATTCAAAAGCAAGCCACGTCTACAGCTGCCAAAGACTGCAAAGCCAGAAGAGCCTAAATCTTTGTAACACACAAACCAGGGTTATTTATTTCAGCTAATGAGATGAAGCATTTTGCTAGCTGTATTTTTAATTAATATATGTATCGTTAAATATTATTTACTAAACTGTTAAGAAAAAACTATGCATGATAAATGGTATGTGCATAATCCTGTACTCACCTCTGTAACTCTAACTCAAATTTTCACTAAAATGACAATGTCAGACAACAGCATTCCTGTGACCAGTTTCATAACCATACAAGTAGAAGTTAAAAAGGTGAATGAATCACTTGAAAAAGCTTTCTTTCTATCATAATATCCTTCTTTTTCTGACAGGATTTTCTCAACTAAGTAATGATTTATTGCCACAAAGCACTAAATACTCAGATGAAAAAAATCTATTCGGTTTTGAGAAGAACATTGTCTGTTTTATCAGAAACATTAATCTAAAAAGTTTTATTATTAATATTCTGAAAAACATTCTACACCCCTTCCTAATCCATTCCTCCATACGCTTTTTCTAATTCAGAGATTATCCTGCTTTTGGGATAATTCTCTACAATCTCATCACACTTCTATAGAGTACCTGACTGCTGACCTACTTTGGGTCGGATGCTAAGCCCAACAAAGTTAATCGAGTGCCTTTCTTATATATAAAGTATATGTGGATCTTAATAAACCTTACATTTTGCTCATTTCACCACCAACAACACCCAAACAGTTGTGAGCTTTAGTTACATTTCTACCTTGTTGTCTTGCTTCCATGCCTTCATCCTCAACTTGTCTCTATAAAATCTCCAAAGAGAGGAGATGAAGAGAGTGAGTGAGCTCTTCTGCTGAAGGAAAGTGAGGCCTGAGGGTTAAGATGAACTGAATTCAATGTATCTTTGTGACATCTTCCAGAAGTCACAGATAAAAGTAGGTTGTCCCATTAGTTTTCCAAAGGAATTTACTCAGCATAAGAAACCCCAACCAAGGAGACTACATACTTGACAGTGACCCAGAAAACACAGATATCACTGGCTACAAGCCATGCAAAACTACTTTATTCAAAAATAACTTCAAGAATCAAGCATTAAAATTAAGTTTTCAAAAATCCAGCATTTGAAAAAGGGAGTGGCAACGTCTGTTGGTCTTAAATCTTCTATGCCTAATGTTTAGGCATGCCAATGGAAGGCTACATAATCCTTTCACTATATTTCACTGAATTTCATAATTATATTTTTATCATATTTCCGGGTATAAGCAAATTTAAAATAACTCACAAGTAGAATTTGAAGAAATCTCAGCTTTTTTTAAAACTAACTGAGAAAATTAAGTAGCAGATGTACAAAAAGATCAAATCATATCACATAAATGACACAATTTTTCATCATTCAGTTTCCCAAATCAGCTACAAAACTTCACTTTGTGCTTTCTCAGGAACCGTCAAGGACCAGAGAGTGAAAACATAAAGGACAAAGTATTGAATAAATGGAATGAAACAAAACAGTGCATTGTGTGTGATGCAGAATCAGTCCTTATCTTTACAGCTGACATTCAGCACTGGCAGGGAACGAGTATCTCAAACAGAAATGAGCCAAACAAAACACTACTGAATTCCTCTGAGCTTCAAATCCATCTTTGGAATCAAACCCACTAGGTCAAGCCTCCTCTTGGGGCATTTTGCAGTGTCTGCAAAAGACTTTGATTGGGTGGAGAATGGACTGCGGGAGCTGGGTGGAATAAAATGGAAGACTATCGGGAGCCCACAAGACATTTAGAACCAGAGTTCTAAACTTCATGCTTATAGCAACACCTATAACTTTCTGTATGCATCCTCTTTGAGTTTCACACAAATTTACATAGATTAAAAGTTACACATANATGAGGAGTCTGTAACTGTAGAACAATTGTATTGCTTTCTGATTGGATTGTATTGCCTTCTGATTGGAGGAAATGCCTTCTGATTGGAGGAGATGCCTTCTGAGGGGAGAGCCTTCTGATTAAAGTTGAAGCTGATCTACCAATCATATCGATTGTGTCTGGCTTCACTGCTCCTGGCCGCAGCACACATACAGAAGCCAGGAAATGGCTACATAACCCATAGTAATTTTGGTGCTGTTTGACCATTTTTCAAAAAGTATCACTGAAGTTTTTTGGCTTATTCTCCCTCTTTTTTTTTGAGACATAAATAGATCAAAGAACAAATTTTAAGCAATCCCACTCCTTTGGAATCATGCACAGAAATGTGACATTTTCTACATAGGATTTTATTATGCCAAGGCTTAAACAGAAACAATATGACAGGGGAAGGATCAAGAAAAAGCAAGTATGATAGAAGGAAATAGGCAGCAATGATCAAGTCCTTCATTTGAAGCACAAGAAGTTCCCTCCATCAATAGAAAACAGGCATCTAGAAATACCCAAATTTACAAACGTCAGCATCTGAGTATAGAAATTTACAAATATATTTGAACCTGCATATAATTGCATGGTCCTAAATAGTCACAAGAAACAACAGCACATTTGACCCCATTGCTCACGCAACTCCTCAGGGAGCCCACAGAGTCCACTAAATCAGCAGAAAACCTGTAGGCAAGACACTTTTCCTACTACATGATTCAAAGCAAAACTCTCAACTTAGTCTGTTTTCAGACGGTCCTCCATCTGACCTGTAGTGGGTTCTTCAACAAGTCATCTCCAGTCCACCTTTGGGCTAAACAACATGAAAAACTCAATACTGAAGAGCTTCAAAGTGTATGGAGATAAAACTACAGAGAAAGTATTGATAATATATATATATACAATATATATATACACATATATATATTGTATATATATTGTATTGTATATATATTGTATTGTATATATATTGTATATATATATATACAATATAAGCAGTTCCATGTTTTTCTATCAGAAGCTGTGTATTATCCACAATAATGTTACAGTTCCAGAAGACTCCAAGCAGAGACTATACACCAAATTATATGCCTTATCAGTCTAAGTACAAATAAATCAGAGTATCCACCACCTTCAAACCCACACCAAATTATTTTCTAGAGCAACATATCCTCACTACTAAACTGAAAAATGTTTAGGTAAAATACGCCTTAGGGAAATACTTTGTTGAGTGCTCATTACAGAACAAAAGGTCATTTTAGATTAATTTTCTTAATGCTAAATACTAGAGTAAACTTCAGCTTAAAGTTGCGTAGCAAATTTGTGCTTAACTGCTGCACCGCTCATTTTCTCAGAGTACGGGAAGACTACAAAACATGCACAGTAGAAACTGATACTACAGTTTTATCTCTTATTTAAGAATAAAAAACCAAAAACACACACACACAAAAAAGCAACCCCCAAAAAACCCAACCCAGTGAAAATAAAAACAACCAACAAACTCCTGGACAGCCACAGACAGATTGCTTCTGGAAATTTCCCAAGAGAGTCAGGTTGGACACCAGAAAAAAACTACTTCCTGCAACATGTCCCCAGATGAATAGTATTATGCTGAAACAGATTTTCCTGGAGACGCTGCAGAGCCCCCATAACCAACAATCTGGAGGAAAAAATGGTTAAACAAACATTTGAGAGGCAACACATCAGCATAACCCAACACAGGCTGACACTGCCCTGGGACAGCGGGGCACACTAAAATACCTCAAGAGACCTTCAAGCCAATTTTTCTATGATTCTAAATTGCGTTTATATGTGGTTTTCCCCACAAAAGGCAAACCTACATAGCCCAAGAGAAAGACAGTGTTTAGTGACAAGATATAAAAGAAAGTGAGTCTCTGGCTGGGTAGAAGTGGGAGAGGTTAAGAACTTCAAACATAGCCAAGAGGAGAGTCATATTTCCAACATTGCTTTCAATATGTTTCACATTCCTGCAAAAATCTCAGATGTAGAAATACTTCGTGAAAAAGCAGCTTGTTTATGGTTCATCCTGTAGACAAGATCCTGTATCTTACAGGATGATTCTTATGTAAAGTTGTGTCTGTCAAAAGAATGCAGCTGAGCAAATAAGCGTGGGTTCTTTCAAGCGGTCACGTTTGTACTTCCCAGTGCAACAGTACATCCAGTTATGAGCAAACCATGCGCACACAAAGGATTTCACCTCATATTGTTTCATGAGAGCCTCCATAGCA
>VZTM01035556.1:336-198181 GCA_013400555.1 Jacana jacana
CTCCCCCTTCACCCCCCCCCGGTTATGTCTGGCTGGAGTTCAAGATTTGGGGTGTTTGTTCATAGTTTTCAGATGACTCAAAGCCTTCTCAGACTGTAGGCTTCAGCTGGGTTAAGAAGCTGGGTCAAGAAGCCTGCTTTTTCCTAAAGAAATGGCTCTAGTTCTTCCATCTGTTTCTTTCAATGGGTTATGTATTTAAGTGTCCGAACAATATAAAGCAAATCTGTGTAGATCGTGATGCTTCTTAGAGGCTAGATGTGAGGTGATCAGGTGAACCCTTGGAAGAACATTGAAGAGCTGTGGACCTTGTCCCCCTACCTTCAAGAGTATAAAAATATAGGAGCGTGTGTCATCACGTTCCTGGTTGATTTCTAAAGCCCTGAGTAGGCAGTGGCATGTGGTGGTGGGGAGAATGTGGAAGATCACAGAATCACAGAATATCAGGGATTGGAAGGGACCTTGAAAGATCATCTAGTACAAGATCTGCCAGCTATGTTTGGAGGTAATTGTTTACTTCATTTTTCTTTTCAAAGGTGCTCAGAAATTATGCTGGTATTTATACAGAACAGAATAACACACTTAGTAGGTTTTGGAATCTAACATTAGGTACCAGGTCTGGACTTTCAGGGCCACCTGCACCTTGATGATTTCAGTCAGTGTAGAGTGAGTTCTTATCTGGGTTGTACATCGCCCCGTGTGGCACCGGGTTGAGGTCCAAGCAGCAGATATTTGGGAACTGCTGTGTTAACTAATTGGTTCAGGGACTTTGGCCGTTGGCAGTTGAAAACCATGGTGCTACAGTCGGAACGCTGTGCTGTGGGCTTCAGAGCTTCGTGGTGTGGTTGGCTGAACGCAGTTTAGAATGGGTAACAAGGTAGATGTTAAGTTTGGAGCTCGATCCCACTTTGAGTATTGCCTACTGAAACAAATGTGTTTTGATTTCCTCGTGCGATGAAACTGTTAGGAAGGCTGACAGAAGTCCACCCTGAAGTCCTGTGTGCTGCTTCTGTCAGGCAGAAGCTTCACAGGGTGAGGCTGTGAGTAGCTGTTGTAGAAAGCTCATAATGATGTCACACTGCAGCCTGACTTTGGCTCTTTGGGCACATCCTCTGATAGACTAGACATTTCCCTCCTGCTGTTTATACCCTTTTCTTCCACTACCCTTGCCTCCTGCTGCTTGTCCCAGGCTGTGCTGCAGCCACTTCTGCATAGAGACAAGTGTTTCTAATTTATTATTTTAATACCATGAACTTTAGGAGCTGAGTATGCTATGCTTGTGGCTGCTTAACAGGGGAAGTGCTGTAGCATCCTCCAATAAGGTTGCCCCTGAACACCACTTGAAGCTTTTAGAAGGGCAGAGTGCCAGTTCACCAGGATGTGTTTTCTTACAGGGAACGTTTTACATTACGTGCCATAAAAAAAGTCTGGATTCTCACTCATCTCCAGGTGTGATTAATGATTCTTTGCCTTGCACAGTCCTTAAAGTGCAGCTCATTATCGGCTTTATCAAGTGGAGTGTTGCAGAAGGAGGTTACCTTCCTCCCTTTATAATCCAACAGCTCCCCGTACAAGTGCCTTGTCTTGCTGAGGGACTGCAGCGAAGCAGTAAATCTGCTCCTTCTGTGCCTTGCAGAGGGTATGTTGGAGCTGAGCTTCCTGTTACTGACAGGGAGCCTGTGCTACCAGTGAGGGTTGGTTGCTCCTGTTCTCAGTCCTCCACACCCCATGTGACCAGCAGGTGGAAGAGAGGTCATCCTCCCCCTCTACTCTGTCTAGGTGAAGCCCCATTTGGAGCACTGGGACAGGTTCTGGGCTCCCCAGTTCAGGAAGGACAGGGAACTGCTGGAGAGGGTAGAACAGAGGACCACAAAGATGATGAGGGGCCTGGAGCATTTCTCTTCGGAGGAAAGGCTGAGGCACTTGGGTCTTTTTAGTCTGGAGAAGAGAAAGCTGAGGGGGGATCTGATCAACACCTATAAATACTTCAAGGGTGAGTGTCAAGAGGATGTGGCCAGTCTTTTTTCAGTGGTGCCCAGGGACAGGACACGAGGTAACAGGCATGAACTTGAACATGAGAAGTTCCACCTAAGCATGAGCAGGAGCTTTTTCCCTGTGAGGGTGGCAGAGCCCTGGCAGAGGCTGCCCAGAGAGGTGGTGGAGTCTCCGTCTTGGAGACATTCAAAAACCCACCTGGACATGTTCCTGTGCAACTTGCTCTGGGTGGACTTGCTTTGGCAGGGGGCTTGGACTGGATGATCTCCAGAGGTCCCTTCCAACCCCTTGTGATTGTGAGTCCCATTCCCCAATGCACTCTTGGACTATGCTGAATCAAGAGCTAGTAGTGAAGTCTTGGCCTGCTGAAAAGGGGGTGTGCTAGCTTCATCTCAGCAAATCAAGGTCAACTATATGTCATGAGAGACAGAGCCACAACAAATGGAACAAAGACTGTCTCAGAATTAGGTGGAAATATATAGTTGTCCCTTTGTGCAAAGGGACTATAAAATTCTGCATTGAATTTAAAGCAAAGAGAACAAGAGGAAGCGACAACATGCTGTGAATGCTCTTCCATCATTCCACAAGCTTGATTGTCTTTTGCTTTACCTTTGAAAGGACTATATCACTGTATTCTTTTTAAATGCCTGGGGTTTTAATTTCTTCCTTAATGTTCCCTTTTCTCTGACACTGAGGTTTGAAAGTTATTTGTAAGACAATGCCATGTTTGCCATTCACTGAATGACCAGCCTGGTGTAGGTGCCAATAGCCACCTAAAAGCCTCTTCACGAGAGCTCTGCATGGTCTCCATGATGCATTACCTTGTGGTCTGATATTAAAATTTCTGTGGTAGGAGTCAAGACAGTGATAGGGCTGGTGATCTCTGTTAGCTCTTGAACACAAGAGGCAGATGGAAAGAGGTGGAGTCCCAGACTGTTGGCTGGCTCTGTAGTGTTACAGGGTTTGGGCCACTGGTAGAATCAGATTGTTCAAAAGCTAGGATTGAGTTCACCAACGCTGAAAAATGTTAGCAGGGGTGCCAGTCCTTTAAGATTAAGACAGGAGTTCCTCAATGAAGTTAGCCAGCAGTTCACAGCATCACAGAGTGGTCACAGTTGGAAAGGGCCTCTGAGATCACCGAGTCCAACCACACGCACACAAATAACCCCTACAATCTCAGCCACTAGAGCATGCCCTCAAGTCTCACATCTACACGTTTCTTAAATACCTCCAGGGATGGTGTCTCTACCACCTCCCTGGGCAGGCCATTCCAGTGCCTGGCCACCTCTCCATCAAGTCATTCTTCCCGATATCTGATCCGAACCTCCCCTGCTGCAACTGCAGACCATTTCCTCTGGTCCTGTCACTATTCCCATGGGAGAAGAGGCCAACACCCACCTCTCTACAACCTCCTTTTAGGGAACGGTAGAGGGCAAGGAGGTCTCCCCTCACCCTCCTCTTCTCCAAACTAATATGGCTAATATGTTCCTATATGGCTGTTCTGTCTTATTGATTGAAATGCATTAAAAATGCTTTTTATTTATGTGAATGTTGCTGACCTGCCCCTGCTTCTCCTTTCACATACATTAGCAATGCCACCCATTTAAGTCGAGTGACCTGGGGTGCCTTCACTTGTTTCTGACGTTCAGCCCCGGACCCCGCTGCTTGCTGTTCTGCTGTGCTGGGTCAGCAGTTGTTCCAAAGGTGTTACTGTCGGGGTGACTTACAGGTGCACTTAGGAGGGAAGAATTAGAGCCAGCAGTCGCTGTTAGACTCACCGCTTTCCGTCGCCCTTGCTTTCACGCACTGGTAGCTTCTGTGTGCAGGTGTGGTATTTGGAAGGGGGCAGCGAGCCATCTTTAACCGTTTGAGCTAAGAGGAAAATGAATATGCATTCACTTATTTTCATACACACACAGCCCCCTTTTGAAATCAGTTGGCATCAAAGTCAGTTGCAGTTTGTGTGGATGGTAGGTTCTTACCTCATGCAGTGTCGCTGCACCCAGAGTTCCATATTTTGCAGTCGCTAATGGGGCATGGTTGACTCTGTTGGGTGGGAATATAACAGCGGAGGAGACTGAGTTGATCTTTAAAAAACAAACAAAGGAAAAAGACCCCAACCCAATAAAAAAAACCCCACCAAAACCTGCCACAGTATAAGAGCTCTGATGATGTCAGTAGAACTCCTGAGACAAAAACTCAGATTCATTACTGCTTGCGCAGGCAGTGAACCACTCAGATAAATTCTTTTGTGGAAGGTCTTGTTATTTTCCATCAGTTGAGGATTTCCAGAGCAGCTTATGCTGAATTTTGTCAGGAGACACTTAGGTGTAGCAGCTTGAGCCTTAAAGCTAGGAAATACACCAGCTGGGCTCCTGCAGGCTTTTTTCTCTTTCCTTTTCTCTTGTCATTTAAGGTCAGATAAGGAGGTGGGAAATACACTTATTTGGGACCAAAATGTTCATGGTGTATGTATCCAATTAAATGTGTGCAGGACTGCTGGCCAATGGCATCCTGGCCCGCAGCAGGAGCAGGGAGGTGATCACCCCCCTGTACTCAGCTCTGGTGAGGCTGCACCTCCAGTTCTGTGCTCAGTTTTGGGCCCCTCACTACAAGAAAGACATGGAGGCCCTGGAACGTGTCCAGAGAAGGGCAACAAAACTGGTGAGGGGTCTGGAGCACAAGTCCTGTGAGGAACGGCTGAGGGAGCTGGGATTGTTTAGTCTGGAGAAGAGAAGGCTGAGGGGCACACTACATGGCACTACCTCATGGCACACTACAACTTCCTAAAGGGAGATTGTGAAGAGGAGGGAGTCGGCCTCTTCTCCCAGAGAACTCATGACAGGACTCAAGGGAATGGCCAGAAGTTGTGCCAGGGGAGGTTCAGATGAGATGTCAGGACAAACCTTTTCTCCCCAAGAGTGGTCAGGCACTGGGATGCCCTGCCCAGGGAGGTGCTGGAGTCACCATCCCTGGTGGTGTTCAAGAGGCGTCTGAACAAGGTGCTACGAGACATGATTTAGTAGCTCAGTGGGTGGTATTGGTGACAGGAGGACGGTTGGACCAGATGATCTTGTAGGTCCTTTCCAACCTTGTGTTTCTACAATTCTGAGAAACCATTTAAACTGGTTAGTGTTTAAAAGGTAAAATATTAATCTTGAGGTATGAGAAGCAAAGGAAATAGTGGACTGTTAGATTTAGTTTTTTCTTTACTGCATTTTGCTTGTGTGTCTCTGGTCAGCTCTTAAGATATTTTAGCAGTTTCACAGCAGCTTTAACATGATGTTACCTCTCCAATCTGTGTGTATATACTTATATATAAAAGCTAGTTTTACCTTCTGGAAGTGGAAAACAGAAGGGACTATTTTTTTTTTTTTCCCCTGTTTGCAAAGCTCACCCAAGTCTGATTTATGGAAAAACTGAATATGAAGCCAAGAAATGAGCAGTTTATTTACACAGGAGAAAACATAATACATCCAGGTTTCAGGTTTTTAAAGATCCAAAATAGCAAATTGTAGGCATACCTGNAGCAGTTTATTTACGCAGGAGAAAACATAATACATCCAGGTTTCAGGTTTTTAAAGATCCAAAATAGCAAATTGTAGGCATACCTGTGGATTTGCTTTAGATTTGAACATCCTCCTGTGTTAATTGAAGCTTAATTTATGCAGAAAGTAGCAGCATTGAGAGGAAAACCCAAAATCAAAGTCCTAAAATGAAAAAAAACCTCAAATAATTGTAAAAACTTCAAGCAAACAAACCACCTGAAGTAGAAGGGCTACCGGCTTCTCTTCATAAGGCAGTTGTCCATGGTTTTCACTTCTAGTGAGTTTTAGGTTTGGGTGTCACCTAAGGGATTGGGACCTTTAAGAACAGTGCTCTTAACTAGTGCTTTGTCCACAGAAATTGCTAGCTAGAAATGTAACCAATTACTTTCTGTGTGACATAATAAAAATAATCTGTGCTGGTCTCAAACTGGCTGTTATTGAAAATATAGATAAAAGGAGAGGAGGGAAGACACTCCCCTTCTTCCCTCCTCTGCCAAAAAAACAGACAAACGCCAATCCTGCCCCCAAATCCCAACCCAAAAAACGGCTCACAACCCCTCAAAGCCCTGATAACACCGTAGCAGATCTTACTCAGCACAAAATGCAGTAAATCAGCAGGAGAGGCCTCTGATGTATATATACGCTTGTGCATACATTATAGAACATTCCCCATTGCTCCTCTCTACAGAGAGAGGGGAATTCGCAGTGTGTCCAGCAAGATTAACTAACCTGACCTACAGCAGATAATTTCAAGACTGAAAAGAAGTGACTGTCAGTGGTCCCTTCCACCGAAGTGGCTGTGCCCCATCACAGCAAAGGGTAACTGGTTCTTAAGATTTGTGGCTCACATCTTTGCTGTAAACGGTGGCTGTGCTGGATTACATGTAATTGAGGCAAACAGGTTCTGCTTCCCATCCAACTCTGACCTTAAATGTGAGGAATATGATTAACGGTGTTTGTGGACTACTGCCTTTGCCTAATTAAAAAGAGAATTGAGAATTTAAAGTTGCCACAGGAACACTCACTTAGTTAAATTTTACATAGAGAGTACACATAGTAGCTTTTGGATTGCCTTTAAATTCAAGCTATTGCTGTATATCCAGTTGCAGCTGAAGCCGCTGGAAGGCTTTTCCTGTCATTCCCTAGCTTTGAATTTTATTCCTGAGTGGCAGTTGAATTTTCTCAGAGCTTGTGCTGGTGCTCTGTAGCCTGCGCTGAGGGACTGTCTGCCAGCCTTCCTCCCTGGCAGGACAGGAGCTGGAGGGACACGTGTGTGGATCAGGGCAGTTGGGATGAATGGGAAGCTGGCCAGTGAGCTCAGCAGGAGCAAACCCTCTACCTTCACCATTAATTTATTCTGTAGTTGTGACTGCTGGCCTGGCTTCTCTTTTGGTTTGTGTATTCTTTTTTATTTTTCACTGGAGCTCCTCTTTTCCCTTGTAATCTTTCCCCCAAATTACCTGGTCAACACTGTTCCTGGGCAACGCAGCAATATGAGAAATACTTATTTGTATGTTTTTCAACCAAATTGTTCAGTGGCTTTGGTGGTAAAAGCTGTCTGTTTGTCCAGCACAAAGAGGTTACTTCTGCAACAGTTTGCAGGTTGGTGCTCCAAAGTACCCGGGGCCTCAAGAGTTAGTTGTCTAGAAAAGCTTATATTTCTGTGACATTGTCAAAAAGGGTGTCTGTGGACCTGCTTGGTGGGGGGACAGCAAAAGCTGTCAGGAGAGGCTTTCTTCCTTCTTTTTTTTTTTTCATTTGTCTTCCCACAAGCGTGATTCGCAATTATGTATGTTACATAGATGTATATGAAAGGAGAGTACTGTCCTGATTCCTTAGCAGAAGGGCACTGGTATGTCAATGAAATCATAAAATCATAGAATTGTCTAGGTTAGAGGGATTCTTTAGGATTATCTAGTCCAACCATCAACCTAACTGATAAAAACCATCACTAACCCATGGCTCTAAGCAATGTGTCTACTTCTCTTCTAAATACTTCTGGGGTGGTGCCTCAACCCCTTCCCTGGGCAGCCCATTCCAAGGCTTGATAACACTTTCCCTGTCAAAATTATTGTTGATATCCAACTTGAACCTCCCCTGGTGTAACTTAAGGCCGTTTCCTCTTGTCCCATGGCCTGTGACTTGGGAGAAGAAACTGATCCCCTGCACCCCCCCGCCCTGGCTGCACCCCAGTCCTACTCCCCACGCTGTTCCCGATCCAGACCAGGATGCTGGTGGCCTTCTTGGCCACCTGGGCACACTACTGGCACACCTGGTCAGCCGCTTGTCAACCAACACCTCCAGGTCCTTTTCTAGCAGGCAGCTCCAGCCACTCTGCCCCAAGCCTGTAGCGTCCATGGGGTTGGTGTCACCCAAGGGCAGGACCTGGCATTTGGCCTCAGAATCATAGAATCATTCAGGTTGGAAAAGATCATCAAGTCCAACTGTCAGCCCCTACATCATCAGCCTCTACAAAGTCCTCACCTACACCATATCCCTCAACACTGCATCTAAACGACTCTTAAACACATTTAGGGATGGTGACTCAACCACCTCCCTGGTGGCCCTCAGCCCAGTGGCCTCACCCCATCCAGCCAGCCTGTTCAGATCCCTCTGTGAAGTCTTTCTACCCTCCAGCAGGTTTACACTCACACCCAGTTTGGTGTTTTCTGCAAACTTACTGAGGGTGCACTCGATCCCCTTGTACAGATGTTGAAGAGAACCAGTCCCAAGACCAAGCCCTGGGGGACACCACTCCTGACCAGCTGCCAACTGGATGTAAGTCCATTCCCCACCACTTTCTGGGCTTAGCCTCCAACCAGTTTTTATCCCAGCGGAGAGTCCTCCCATCCAAGCCATGGGCAGCCAGTGAGACTGTATCAAAGGCCTTACTAAAGTCCAGGTGATGTCTGTGTATATATGTGTGAGATTTATTTGCTTTTATAGTGATCGCTGATTCAGCCATGGCAAGCCAAGCATTGAGCTGTACACCAGATGTGAGCGTAGGCAGAAGCTCCATTTGCTCAGGATGACTTAAAAGGATGCTGGGTTGAAACCACACCTAGGCAGTTGCTCAGCAGAGGGTGTGACTTACATCACGTGAAACTTTCCGGAGGTTGACTTGTGTCACAGAGCAGCTGTGCAAATACAGAGTCAGCCTCCGGGTGCTCCCTTGGTGAGAGTTTTATGTGTGTGGGGAAATCCTGAAGGCTGAGCAGAAGCTTGATGTGTGTATCCGTGATGCTTACAAGTTAGCGAGATCTTTGCTATAAACGTTAGCGGGAAGCCCCTGCTGCAGGCATTTTAACACAGACACCACTTTCAGTTCTGGAAATGAGTGCTCTGCAAGCCATTCAGGGTGAAGCACAGCTTTGTGAGCGTAGTCTGTGTCCCCGTATAGAGCAGTTTCCACGAGAAAAGAATGGGCAGCTTGAGAGTCAAGGAGCTGAAGATCAGCAGCTTGGACATGGGCTGCTGAAGGAAGTGCCACCGGGGCTTGGGTGCTGCTGAGGCAAGGAGAGCAGCTCTTGGGCAGTGTGGTGTGACCCCCTCGTTTCATAACGAGCTGACCTGGGGGAAGCTGGAGGTGCTGAAACTCTGCTGTGGAAGTGTCTGTCTCCATATTGTTGTTTCCTGCTACAAATGGGGAATTTACCTTTCAGGTTCCTTCAAGAAGAGCTTGATTTATTTTTTACTTAAAAAAAAAATAAATTTAAAAAGGGTTAATATGGAGGAAACTTTTTTGGGGGCCACTTGATGTTTGGCTTTCTGGACTTCTGACACCAGTGCTCTTGAAAGGTCACTGCCACAAGACTTTGCTTCAAACTGATCTAATGACTTCCACTGGGTTCAAAGTAGAAGGCGGGCTGTTATCTGCAACCCTGTCTTCCCAGGCTGCTGGCGCACCCCTGCTGCTATTGCGTTCCTGTTTGCCCGGAATCCGCGGCGGGAATGACATTTAGTACCATGTGCTGTGCAGGCTGAGCCTTCCTAATGGCTTCAGCAACTGCCAGCAGAAGATTTAAATGGACATTTGGTAACTGTGGGAAGCGAAGTCGCAGATATCAGATGTTCTTCCCTTGAACTGACTTGTTGGAAGGCTTTTCACTTGGAGAGCCCCGGCTGTACGCCCCATTATCACAGAGAGCAGGGCATTGTCTCCCGGGAAGAGCAACAGCAGCGCTACGAGGAAAACCAAAACCCCCTCTTTTGGAGTACGCTCCACCTCCATGAGGAGGGTTTTGTGGCAGGGACGGGGGCGAGCTCTGCACAGCTCCTTTCACCGCCGCCGGTGGTTTTTCCTGCAAAGTCGGTGTGAAATTACCAGTCGGTGCCTGGCTTCCCCAGAGGGGACGGGGAGGGATGAGAGCTGGGTCGTGGCCTTGCGGTACCACTCGGAGGAGATGGCCATATGGTGTGGGAGAGAGGGCACTTGAAAGGGGTGTCACAACAGATGTTTGGTAGCGTACTTGTTGGCAAAAGCTTGAAGTGTCAGCTCCCTCCAGAAAGGTGCTGTTAGAGCGGTCCCAGGGGTGCAGTTAAGGAGGAACACTGTTTAGATACCACATAATGTCATTTATTATTGGCATTGGTGCTGTGGTGGTTACGTTTTGTCAGTCAGACAAAGGCATACAAGACCCAGTGGCTGGGCGCTGGAGCCAAACAATGCTTACTCATACTTGAATAAGGTACAGCTTTTTAACGGGGAGAAGAATAACCAACCATTTGTTGTGTGAAGAATATCCAACCATGTTGTACCTAGTGAAAGGCACATTCCTCATCAGTGTAAATCAGTTGCAAGTCATCCTTCACTTGAAACACGAATGAATTTCAGGCTGTCTTCTATGCGAAAGGCTAGGCTAAATTGTTGCCGTGATCCTTTCTGGCCTCTCAGTCTATGCATCTGAAAACACTTAGCCCACCAAAGGAGAGACTTCTTTTCCCTACTGCTGGAGTAGGGAAAGACTTGTGGGAAAAGACAGGAGCTGGTGTGTCCTGGGGTACTACTGAGTCTGGTCTCACGTTGCAGAGGGGATCTTTGAGAACTAGGAGCAGACTTCAGAGCGCTTGCACTGGGATTCAGCAATCCAGAGGACTGTGCCTCCTCCTTAGGTTTTGAGTAAGTTGGATGTTTACAAAAAACCAGAACAACACCCACCGCCCCCCCGACCCTCCAGACCCCCATAGTACTTGGTTACAGTTCCTTGGCAGCAAAACCACCTTCAGTAGTGGGACCAACACTGCACAGGGTGCTGAACTGACCGCTGGTACTGCGAGCTAGCAAAAGCCTTAAAATCATTTCTGTATTTACCCTTATTTATTTATAAATAATATAATTGTGAATCCCACAAGGAGGAAGAAAAGGCTTGAATCTAGACAGTGGAGTGAATAGTTGAGCTGAGTGTGCACAACATTATGCCCAACTGTTCTTCTCACACGGATTTACGTTTGCTGAATACATTTGCTGAAATAAATAGTTGGTTTCCTTTGAGAACTAAGTAGGAACTGAATAAATATAAGGCTTCAGAGTACTAACAAAGGGACTGAGCTCTAAAATAATGCAGTTATACAGCCCAAATAATGTAAATTAGAACAGCAGAGAGGAAATCTAAATTTAGGAACACATAGGCAGAGCTAGTAACGGTTTGTGAGCACTTACAAACTTACAGTCTGAACCTTTGCTCTTTGGCCTGCTATGCCGCCTGGATGCACAAGTCTATGGGACCGGATGGGTTACACCCAAGAGTGCTGAAAGAGATGGCAGACGTGCTGGCCAAGCTTCTCTCCATCATCTTCCTTAAATCGTGGCTGACTGGAGAGGTCCCCATGGACTGGAAGGTGGCGAAAGTAACGCCCATCTATAAGAAGGGCAGAAGGGAAAATCCAGGAAACCATAGACCTGTCAGTCTGACCTCGATACCAGGGAAGATTATGGAACAGATCATCTTGAGTGCTATCACCAGCCATGTAATGAGCAACCAGGGGATCAGGCCTAGTCAGCATGGGTTTATGAAAGGCAGGTCCTGCCTGACAAACCTGATCTCCTTCTATGATAAGATGACCCAATTGTTGGATGGGGGGAAGACAGTGGATATAATANCTGGAGGGGCTGGAGCGAGTGCAGAGGAGGGACACAGAGCTGGGGAAGGGCCTGGAGAATTAATCTTATAAGGAACACATGAGGGAGCCGGGACTGTTTAGTTTGAGGAAGAGGAGGCTGAGGGGAGACGTCATCACTCTCTACAACTGCTTGAGAGGACACTGTAGAGAGGTTGGTGCTGGTCTCTTCTCACAGGTAATTAGTGATAGAACAAGAGGGAATGGCTTCCAGCTGCAGCACGGTAGGGCTAGGGTAGACATTAGGAAAAAATTCTTCACAGGAAGAGTGGTCAGAGCCTGGAATGGGCTGCCCAGGGAGGGGGTGGAGTCCCCATCCCTGACTGTGTTTAAGAGTAGATTGGATGTGGTGTTGAGGGATCTGGTGTAGGGGAGAACTTGTAGAGTCGGGCTGATGGTTGGACTCGATGATCCCAAGGGTCTCTTCCAACCTGAATGATTCTATGATCTTCCCTTCTTTTCCCCCAAGGGAAATACGTATAGAAGATGCGCATCTTTTGATTATAGCAGTAGGTCAAAAGGAGTTTTGTCACTTTTCTCAAGTGGAGGAGCCTATCAGAAGAGGAGAACATGGCAAGGAAAGCCTGCTGTTTATTCAGTGGAAGAGACTGTCAGCTGTCAGGTTATCGGCACAGAAGCATTGTCCCATTCACAGCTTCCCCAAGACCATATATGACAGACCTTGGAAATATGCACTGGTTCTGTTACAGCTGGACAAGTCATTCATTTCAACTGCAGCAAAAAAGACCCAAGTTAGCTATTAGGGGAGAAAAGTTTAGGTAGCAGGTGGAAGCACTGGGATCTGTTGTTTGAGAAGATGATCTAGTCCCTGTCACTGGTAGCCTTTTCTTTCTTAGTGGTAGACAAAGGAACTGGCCCGGTGGGACACCACCACCTGGATGTAGCCCTGAGTGCTGTGCTCTGGGCAATGCTGCTTTAGCAGGGGAGTTGGATAAGATGATCTCTAGAGGTCCCTTCCAACACTGACAATTCCATGGTGCCGTGAATGGTCCAGAGAGGTCTTTCTTTTAGTGACACAGGAATGGATGAGATGACCTTCTGATGACTTAGATTTACAAAGGCATAGGAGATTGAGACGTGTGTTTAAGAATCATCTGCCTAGAGCTGGAGAGAGCTCTCTATATTCTCATTAGTTGTGGAAGGACAGGCTTTTTCAGCAGACCTTCTCCCTTGGGTAATTATACCAGCTTCAGCTGGGCTACTCAAACAAGCTGGACTTATTCTGGAGTTTTGGAGTTTTCAGTCTGTAAAATCCTAATGTTTTTTTCTGCAGTACTGTAATGATCTTTTGTGTTGGCAAGAAACAGCAGTGTCTTCTAGAGGCTGTGGCAGGAGTTTTCTAGGGATGTACTTTCTCTTGATGTCCGAAAGGGACTTAAAAGAAAGCTTCTTTCAGGAAATGTCTCCTAATTTTTTTTTCACAAACCCAGAGTATGTGTTTCTGAGGGTGAAAATTGGCAAGGGAATCCATCTACAAAGAGTTTCTCCATAGTTTAATCCACTTCATACTGACAGAATTAATTCATATAATTTTTGTGCATGTCACTGTAGAGACAAGCCCTGTTGTAAGTATAGTTTCCCCAGCTGTTATTATCTCCAATGAGAAAGCATGCCTCAAATTACAGGATTCCTGGTGATTTGAGGTACAACAGTTCTGGAAGCTGGGTGCAGTGTGTTGGTACGCTGCGTTGGCAGATGGCTGAGGTGAACATCCACTCTCTCTTCAGCTGTAAAAAGCAGCATCGGTGGCAGCGTTGTCAAAACATGTCAGCATTTGAAGGGTGGCGTGCAGCAAACCACTGGCTCCACAGCACATCCTGGCACACAGGTTGGGGCTTTGAAACAAGCAATGTTCTTAGTGTACAACTGGGTTGTTTTTTTTTTTATTTTTATTTGAATCCTTGCAGGACATATGTGATAGAGGAGGTAGATGACAAAACACTATTACAGAATCACAGAATGTTGTGGGGTTGGAAGGAACCTCTGGAGATAAACCCCCTGCCAGAGTAGGTCCACCCAGAGCAGGTCCCACAGGAACATGTCCAGGTGGGTGTAGAATGTCTCCAGAGATGGAGACTCCACCACCTCTCTGGGCAGTCTCTGCCAGGGCTCTGCTACCCTCAAAGGGAAACAAGTTCCTCCACATGGTTAGATGGACCTTCTTATGTTCAAGTTTGTGCCTGTGACCTCTTGTCCTGTCCCTGGGCACCACTGAAAAAATACTGGCCCCTTCCTCCTGACAGCCACCCTTGAAGTATTTGGAGGTGTTGATCAGATCCCCCCTCAGCCTTCTCTTCTCCAGACTAAAAAGACAAGTCCCTCAGCCTTTCCTCATCAGAGAGATGCTCCAGGCCCCTTGAATGCTTTAAACTCTCATCTTGCCCAGAGAGGTGCCCTGGTGAACGGAGGGCTTCCAAGGAGTCCTGTTCAGGACGGAGGTGCTGTGTGCCTGACCACAGGTACAGCTTACAGCCCCAAACACCACCAGCTAAAAAAGCCTTGGTATTTGAGAAAGAGGTTGTTTGCAGATGGTTATATTTACATGGGAATTTTCAACAATGCAAGTTGTTTAGAAAACACTCTGGTTCTGTTTTCATGGTGTTCTGCAAACCTGATAATTCATTTTAGCTTTTGACAGCCTAGTGTTTCACAACATTTTGTATGTGTTAGGGAGGTTTTGTCCTGATGCTCCAGATGTTCCTTCAAGCTCATTTTTTTTCTCAGCTGCTATGTACAAAGTTGTAATTTTCTTCTTCATAGCCAGTAAATCTATTTTTTGCCTTCAACATTAGCATTCCTGGTTACTCTGCTTTTATGCAGGTGTTTCTGGGAAAGGCTCTTGTGCAGTGAAGTACAAACAGCAGCATTTTGTCATTCTACTCATTTCCAGTTATTGTGGACCTGAAGGTGCTTGGATCCTTTTCCTGACTCCTGTGCTGCAATATGTTGGGAAAGCTTTTAACCTTGTGCCTCAGTTCCTCATCAGTAAATTACAGAAAATGGTACTTTTTCCAATACCCTGTTGAAGAGTGCTAAAGTTTAGCCAGTAGTAAAGCCACACATTTTTCTTTTCCTTCAATGTTCATGTTAATTGCAGATTTCAACACTGTTTGCTCTGTCAGAACCTAGAGAGAAGTCCCTGAACCCTTTCAGAAAGGATGTCTTCACTGTTTCTTAGCTTGTGGCCTCTGCTTCTGGCAGTCTGAATGCCATCATCAGAAGCAAAGCACGTGTAGACAAATGGACATGGTATAGAAAAAAAACCCAAACAAGTCCCACTGAGAGCTGGTTTGGTTTTGGCTTGTTTTTCTGAGATAATCTGTCGATGGCCTTGTTGATTTGACTGCTGTTTTCAGTTCCTGGTACAGCAAATGAGAAAGTCTGTGACAAAAATCACAGGAAAACAGTATTAGGAACAAGATTCAGAATGCTGTGGTATAGGGGACTAAATGAAGAATTCAGGCCTTTTCAGAGGTAAACTGACTATTGAAGTGCAGCTGACTGCTGATGGGATGCTGACATTTCATTAAAATGTTTATATAAAGCTAGAGCAAGCTCTACTTTTATGAGAAAAGCCAAGAGAGGCCTCTCCTTTGGTTTGGGGACTCTATCACCACCCCTGTGATACTGTGCTCTATGTAATGTGTCTTTTCAGGTGACCTTTATCTTAACTTTAATCTTTCTTAACCTCTCAGGGGAAGTTTATTATCTGAATGTCTTCCATGTGTGAAAATTTACTTTACTGTCCTTTAGCACCTTGTACACTTTTCAGATGGATATTAACCTTATTACATTAATAATAGTGTTACGAACACGACTGGCTTTGGGGGAATTTAAAACAACTTTACAATATTAGAACTGTGCTTATACCATTTGTGTGATGAGAAATTCTGTCAATTGCAAATAAAAAAAGGGATTGAAGAGGGTGAGATGAGAATTCCTGTGTTGAAAGCCAAGAGTTTGAAATAAGAAGCATTTTTCTTATTAAGGGTTTGGGTGCTGAGAGAAGATGCATGAAGAGCACCTGTAGCATCTTGTGAAGATTCAGATTCCTGGTCCTTGTAAATGAGGCAGTGTATGTGGAAATAATTGGAAAATAACCTCAAAGGTTTCTGTGCCTATTTGAGTGTGAATGGATGTATGTCAGACCTAATTAGGTCTACTGAGGAAAACATAAATGTCAATCGCTTTTTACCAATTGCATCCAGCTACTTTTGAGATTGCCAGTGAGCATACAGCCTGCTCAACCTCACCTCTCCGTCTTAGCTCCTTTAGTTCTGTCCCCTGTGATGTATGGCATTTGGTATTTCTTGCAAACAAAGCCAAAGAGCTGGAAAGAAGGCATTGCCACCCCAGTGCTTGCTTAGCTAATGTGTCCTGAAGAGCAGATGTAACTTCACTAATTCAGAACATTTAATGAAAAGGGTGGGTATTTTACCTGCCAGTGGTTTGTAGGGTTTAATCAGTTAGATCGTGGAACTCTATTTCTTTTCTTTGTTGGAAACTTGATGACCCCTCTTGTGACTTGTGTGTAACCTCTTCTTTTATTCTATAGCTGTGACTTCATGAATTCCTCTTGGAAGTGTGAAATGCACGCCTGTTTTCGACCGTGATCATATATAAAAGGATCTTTCCTCCTTAGTTACATCTGGGTACACCTATTGTGCCTACTCACATATTCTTTCTTGGCAAGTGATGTATGACCAGCTTTGCAGGGCCATCATGAAACGTCCTGTCTTTCAAAACTTTTCTCTCTGGGTGGGTTCTTTAGAAATATTTCTGAAATTCCAGCTGTGTGCTCTTGTAGTTAGTTAGAAAAGGGTAAGTTTCCCTGGGGAATCCTTAAGAGCACACTAGGAATAAAAAGTATATTGTCTAGAAGTGGCATCACTGAGTCAGTAGAGCCTCTGATTGTGCTGGGAAGGGAAGAATACACCTTGCTTTTAAATTTGTTCGGGGACTTGGGAGACAAGTGGCAGTTTGATATTGTTCAGGCGAGAAAGTTTATCTAAAGGCATGGGCTGCACTGTGTAAGTAAACTGTTACAAATCCCTTTATGGGCTGTGTTTTCTGATGTGAAAGCAGCTTACTCGCTTCAATTCAAATGCCTTCCTAAGAAAAAGAACTTAAATAAAACTGAAGTAAACCTGGGGGGAGCTGAAAGAAGAGTGTCCATGCAGCTCTTTGTACAAATGTAATTAAGTCGGTTGAAAATCATGCCTTCCAGATATCTATTCAGCATTTTCATGGAGCCAATCCCTTACTGACAGCTGAGCGGGTAAGACACGAGACTTTCAGCTTCGAATGGTAGCATTCATAACATGGAGATTGGTGGGGAAAAAAAATCCTATAAGATCTCATTTTGGCCCTGATTTGAAGAGCGGGGTGAAATTTTGGAAACTCTTTGCATCCATGGCTTGTCACTAGCAGACTTAAGATTTGAGAAACTGACTTACTCCTTCCCTTGAAAGACTTTTTGTGCCTTGCAATGCTCAGAAGAGCACATACGATTCAATAAAGACGTGGTCAGTGCACGTGGCACCAGATGGTCCTGGAGATAGCTCTGTAGATAGTGTTGCTGCTCTTAAACTTTATTATAAGTTTCCTCAATTTTAGCCTTATTTTCTTTCAAAGTGAATTTTTTTTTGTGAATTTCAAATAGTCTTTTTGGTTAACTTGCTGTAAATGTAATAACTACTTCAATGTTTTAATTACTTTTTATGGAAGCAAGAGAGAGTAGAATCTTCTGTTATACTGCAGTAAAACAGTTATGGTCCTTTAAGGGATTTCTTTGCAAGTACTTGTTCCAGAGTGTTTGCCAGAGCTACTCAAGCGGTTCCTGGGTTTTAAATGTCTGTGTAACTCCAATTGAATGTAATGGGATATACTCTTAAAACCACGACATGTTGTACCGTTAGTATTTTTACAGCTATTACTGTTATTTAGTTGATAGTATTTGAATCACCTTAAATTCTGTCTTCAGAAATGTGAATGCCATTAATAGTGCCATATTCATCAATGACCTGGACGAGGGCACAGAATGCATCCTCAGCGAGTTCACTGATGACACCCAACTGGGAGGGCTGGCTGATGCTCCAGAGGGCTGGGCCACCATCCGGCATGACCTGGACAGGCTGGAGAGCTGGGCAGAGAAGAACCTGGTGAGGTTCAACAAGGGCAAGGGTAGGGTCCTGCACCTGGGGAGGAAGAATTCTGGGCACCAATAGAGGTTAGGGACAGACCTGCTGGAAAGCACTTCTGAGGAGGAGGATCTGGGGGTCCTTGTAGACAGTAAACTGTCCATGAGCCAGCAATGTGCCCTTGTGGCCAAGAGGGCCAATGGCATCCTGGGCTGCCTAGGGAAGAGTGTGGCCAGTAGGTGGAGGGAGGTCATTCTCCCCCTCTGCTCTGCACTGGGGAGGCCACAACTGGATCAGTGTCCAGTTCCAGGCTCCCCAGTTCAAGAGAGACAGGGAACTACTGGAGAGAGTCCAGAGTAGGACAACAGAGATGGTGGATGGATTGGAGCATCTCCCTGATGAGGAAAGGCTGAGAGAGCTGGGACTCTTTAGCCTGGAGAAGAGAAGGCTGAGGGGAGACCTTATGAATGCTCACAAGTATCTGAAGGGTGGGTTGAAGGAGGATGGAGCTGTACACCAAATTTGCATGGAAAAGCTGGCTGCTCATGGCCTGGATGAGCGTACGATCTGCTGGATCGAGCACTGGCTGGAAGTACAGTGCCAAAGGGTGGTGCTCAATGGAGTTAAATCCAGCTGGTGGCCAGTCACAAGGGGTGTTCCTCAGGGCTCAGTATTGGGGCCATTTTTGTTTAATATCTTTATTGATGATGCTGATAAGGATATAGAGAGCACCATCAGTAAGTTTGGAGATGACACCAAGTTGGGTGGGAGTGTTGATCTGCATGAGGGCAGGGAAGCTCTGCAGAGGGACTTGGATAGACTGGATAGATGAGCCAATGTTAATGGCATGGCCTTCAATGAGGCCAAGTGCCAGGTCCTGCACTTGGGCCACACCAACCCCATGGATGGCTACAGGCTTGGGGAAGTGTGGCTGGAGCTGCCTGGCAGAAAAGGACCTGGGGGTGCTGGTTGACAAGTGGCTGAACATGAGCCAGCAGTGTGCCCAGGTGGCCAAGAAGGCCAATGGCATCCTGGCTTGTATTAGAAATGGTGTGCCCAGCAGAAGTAGGGAGGTGATTGTCCCCCTGTACTCAGCACTGGTGAGGCCACCCCTTGAGTGTTGTGTCCAGTTCTGGGCACCTCAGCACAAAAGAGATGGTCTCTGGGCAACCCTGCTTTAGCAGGGGAGTTGGACGGGATAATTTCTAGAGGTTCCTTCCAACTCTGACAATTCCCTCATTCCATGATTAGCATTAGCGAGGGAGCAGGACGAGGGCTGTTACATCCTGGTGGTGCTCTCGCTGCAGAGCCCTGTGCTAATATAGCAGTAGTCCTCTGGGGGCTTTGTGTTGTTTATTTGTGTGTCACTGCCTTCTTCACAGGGTAGACATTATCAACTGGCTCAGAATCCCGCACGTAGGGGTTAGCGTCTTGTTGATGTTAGTGGCAGTGTTGTGATTTGTGTGTGATTGAGGTGAGGAAGATAATTGTGACACTTCAGAAGGCTGTGGGTTTCTCCTCTGCAGGTATGGTCATGGTAACATACAGGATAAGTTTATAGGCTGGCTAATCGGAATTTAAAAGCTAATTACTGGGAAAATGCTTCTTCCTTTTCTCATGAGATCGTGCCGCTCCACAATTCATTATGAAGCAATTAGATTTTATACAAGGTTACAGGTTTGCTTGATGCTACACAGACAACACCCCAAGTTGTTGGAAGGCTAAATTAGCAAGGCTTACTTATAAATAACGTGAGAGGGTATTGTTATTTCCTTGCATTGCATCTTCTGCAATTAGGGAACTTTAATTTTTGCATCTTCTTTCTTTTGTTTTTTTGTTTATTTTTTCTTCTTTCCTCATTTCTGGAAATTTTCCTAAGACTTGCCATGTTCCCTTGTTGTATTTTTCTGAGCACGAGGAACACTCACCCTTATGGGATGGGTTCGATGGCTCCTAAAACCCAAACTAACTGTTCATCTGCATTGAAATATGTCCTGAGAGATGAGGCCTCTAGGCTGGCGGAAATTAGGATGTAGACTGCTTCTTATTCAAAACATTCAGGTACAAGTTTAAGACAATGGTGAAGATATTTGTAATATAAACTGTGAGGAAAGAGAGAAGGGAAGCACCAAGTCACAGAATCATTCAGGTTGGAAGAGACCCTTGGGATCATCAAGTCCAACCATCAGCCCGACTCTACAAGTTCTCCCCTACACCAGATCCCTCAACACCACATCTAATCTACTCTTCAAGTAGATTAGTCAGGGATGTAGACACAGTAGATGTAGTAGACACAGTAGTCAAGTAGACACAGAGGTGGGGACTCCACCACCTCCCTGGGCAGCCCATTCCAGGCTCTGACCACTCCTTCTGGGAAAAATTCTCTCATAATGTCCACCCTAACCCTACCGTGCTGCAGCTGGAAGCCATTCCCTCTTGTTCTATCGCTAATTGCCCGTGAGAAGAGACCAGCACCAACTTCTCTACAATGCCCTTTAAAGCAGTTGCAGAGAGTGATGAGGTCTCCCCTCAGCCTCCTCTTCCTCAAACTAAACAGTCCCAGCTCCCTCAATCATTCCTCGTAACATTGATTCTCCAGGCCCTTCCCCAGCTCCGTGTCCCTCCTCTGCACTCACTCCAGCACCTCCAGATCTCTCTTGTGCTGAGGTGCCCAGAACTGGACACAACACTAAAGGTGCAACCTCACCAGTGCTGAGTACAGGGGGAACAATCCCCTCTCTACTTCTGCTGGGCACACTATTTTTTATGCAAGCCAGGATGCCATTGGCCTTCTTGGCCACCTGGGCACACTGCTGGCTCATGTTCAGCCGCTTGTCAACCAGCACCCCCAGGTCCTTTTCTGCCAGGCAGCTCCAGCCACACTTCCCCAAGCCTGTAGCCATCCATGGGGTTGGTGTGGCCCAAGTGCAGGACCTGCAGAGATTTTTAAGGATAATATGTTCCCTGAAGTTTCCACAGATGTGGGATGATTTAACAGAAAGCATTGAAAAGTCATGTGGCTCACACAGGTCTTTGGAGATGAAATTGTTGCGGAACATCTGTGAGCAAACCATTAAACCAGTGTCAGCGCAGCAGGAGGGGAGCTGGCAGGAGAGGGGAAGGACAGTGTTATCTGAGGGTAATATCCGGGATACCCAGGCTGGGAATGGGTGGGATCCTTCAGTAAACAGTAGGAGGAGAGGGGTAAACAGATTGAGAGCTTTGGAAGCGGATAAGGGAAGAAATGACAAAGGAACACTTGGAAAGCAGAAATAAAAATTGGGGACAGACCGTCCATCTCTCCTGCTCTGAGGTGAAACAAACCAATTTTCTGTTCATTAATTTGACTTTTTTAGCTGGGCCTCTTCTAACTATCCAGACTCTGGAATGAACAGGAGATGGTTCAGAAACTGTTCCCTCTCAGGGTGCCCAGCCCTGATCACCCCAAGGGATGGTGCAGAGAGGCCCTGGCTTAGACTCATTGCTGGAACAACCAAGGGCAGGGAATGTTGCATGTTCATCATGCCCGTAGAGAAGAATCTTCCCTCTTAAACGTTACCCATTTTTCAGGTGATCAGTTAAACAGGACACAGCTTTTTCAGCACTCGCCCTTTCCAATCACACCCTTCCCTTTCAGTTTTGCTTCTGGTGCCCATAAAATCTCTTTTTATTCCTCAAAGAAAGCAGGCCAATCCATGCCTAGAAGGGGATGGATCTATCAGTTTTAGCATGTGCCAAACAAATAAATACTGATAAAGGACAGTCTGTTTGGGTTCTTACAGGTGCCGTGGGTTCAACACATTTTGAGTCTGTGGACTTTTCTCTTGCTTGGTTTTGTTTTCATGTTCGTATCTTAATTTTCCTTCCATGTTTAATTAGTTTCATTATATTTGGTGGCAAAATGTTTGCTTTATCTTCACTGTTAATAGTCTAATTGTTTCTCTTGCCTTAAGTAATATCTCGTTAACTTTATAAGCCATCTTTTCCACATCATCTACAGAATTAATTTTCTGTGCATGCCGTTGGATTGTCTGCCGCATCTTTCCCAAAACTTTCTCAATTTGCATTTTTATTGTTGTGTTGGATTTTTTTTCTGTAAGAATTAAGCTGTGAAGACAGGTGATAAAAATTAGTATTATTAGTTGGTGATCTTTTCAGGCATCACTAAAAATCTACGTATTCCCTATTGTTGAAACAGCCGGAGAGTTTTGAGGTGATACAGGTCTTTTTAAAAAATAGAAAACCAAAACAAACAAACACCTGACTGCCTTGTGATATCTGAGTGCTATTTTCTAAATCCAAATAAATCTTGTCAATAACTTTTGATGTGCTAACCACTGATATGGTTGGTGACTTTACAGGACAAGGGGCTGTCCTGTTAAAGACTGAGGGACTTGGGTCTTTTTTTAGTCTGGAGAAGAGAAGGCTGAGGGGGGATCTGATCAACACCTAGAAATACTTCAAGGGTGGGTGTCAGGAGGAAGGGGCCAGTATTTTTTCAGTGGTGCCCAGTGACAGGACAAGAGGAAACTGGCACAAACTCATACATAAGAAGTTCCATCTAAACGTGAGGAGGAACTTTTTCACTGTGAGTGTGGGGGAACCCTGGCAAAGGCTGCCCAGAGAGGTGGTGAAATCTCCATCTCTGGAGACATTCCAAACCCGTCTGGACATGATCCTGGGCAACCTGCTCTGGGTGGACCTGCTCTAGCAGAGGGTTGGACTAGATGATGTCCAGCGGTCTCTTCCAACCCCAGAGCATTCTGTGATTCTGTGAGAAGAGTTGCATGTAGTGATTGCTTCCCCTGGTAGGGGGAATTATTGTAATTTTCTGTTGGTTATTTTCATCAGAAAAAATTAGGTCTTGTAGACAGCAAACAGATGCTGCAAGCAGGTATGTTTTAGCTCTTGAAATATTCTTCAGTATTCCCTTCCCATCCTGTCACTGAAATTACGTAGGAGAAATATAATGAAGTAATCATGCCAGATTAGGACATCACTCTCAGCTATCTTTCTTTGCTATCTTTAATGTGAATATACTTTCTCTTGTGTGTGTGTGTGTATGTGTGTATCTTAGATTGGGACATACTTCTTGCTTTTCACATTCCAGTCATTTAGTTCAGGAATATGCCACCAAGGTCACCTGTGAATCTTGGAAGAACAGAGGTCCTTTTGGGGAGAGGCAGTGCTACTGCAGGGGGTAGGTAGTTCTGCCAGGAAAGTTAAGTTGTTAAGACAGCATTTATTCACTACAGCTTTAGGTCTTTCCTGCAAGTCAGGTTATTCTGGGAGGGACAATGTGCTCAAGAGTCCAGTTATGAGCACAAAAATTATTATGTGTGTGTCATGGAAGCAGAAAAATTGATAAAAAAATTCCCATCTAAAGTGGTAACTTAGTGGAACTGTGGTGCTAAAAATAAATGTACTGCAGTTTTTTAAAGAAAAAACTGTGCAGTGGTTCCCTGTCACCCAGTAGATCCAAAGGAGCAGGTTGTCTGCTCCTATAGAGGTCTTGAAGATCAACTCTCCTGCCAGTCCTAGAAGAGAGCTGCTGAACGCACTAGGTGTTGTTTTAAGGAGATGAGATGAACATCAGTTTTCTCAGACATTTTGTGCCTTTACTGTAGGTCTTGGGCTGAGAGATTACTCTGTCTTGGAAAAATATCCAGATTTTTAAAAGATGCCTTTGTCCTAAATGAGGACAAGAAGTTGAATTTTCAGAAAATTCCCTAAATTTTAGCTTAGGCCCAACAAAAGTATTTACATTTAAATTATCTTTAAAATCTTTGATTTCAAATGTGAATGTTGAATTTCATACTTGAATAGTAGAAAATTCTTGCATCATGAAATATTTCACTTGGAGAATGATGGGTTTGGATAGCTTAACAGCTTAAGAGATTTTGGAAACAAATATGTTAAGCAAACTTCGTCTTCCCAGCGAACAATTTGTTTTACCAATCAGTATTTATTTTGAGGCAAAAATATTCTCCAGTATTTCCCAGTTTGTTGTATCTGCTGCATGTTTTTTCTTCCATAAATGCAGAGGCTGGTGCTACCTGATAAAATATATGTACTTATAGAAATGGGCCCCTCGGGTCAAGAAGGACAGGGAACTGCTTGAGGGAGTCCAGGGCAGGGCTACCAAGATGATGAAGGGAATGGAGCATCTCCCATANCTAGGTGTTCCTGCTCCAGCAGGGGGATTGGACTGGATGAGCTTTCCATGTCCCTTCCAATCCCTGAGATTCTGTGATTCCGTGAAATATTTCCATTCCATTACGCTTTAAATTTAGCGTCTGCTTTGTACTCCTTCCCAAGACAACAACACAGCAACAAGCCTGACAGTCAAGCAGAGACTATGCTATAAATATTATGACTCTTCGATAAAATCCCAGGCAGCAGTAGTTTATTTCTATACTTAAGAATGGGAGGTAAGACCAGGTCAAGTAATTTTGATAGACTTTTTCTGTTGAACTTCATATGTTTGCTGAACACTCCTGGCATACAGGAGGTTGTAAAAAACGCGGCGGTGAAGTGTAAGATACAAGTAATTCTTTCGAACTCTGCATAATTAAACCCTGTATATTTTTAACTAGGTAAGAGGCGTCTGGTGGCAGATTCTCACCTGATGGTGCCTCGGTATTTCCTCATCAATCTTCACATTGTTGTCCCCATCCCTGCTAGCTTATTTCCCAGACTTTTTGTTTTGTTTTGAAGTCGTTTAATCAGTCGTTAAGATACTTCAAATGCTTGTAGTGCAGCGTGAGCGGCGTTAAGTGTTTGACTTCAGATCATTGACCTCTGTAAGAGCTTTGTTTGTTACCGGGTTAGATGAAAGCTGGATTGGGGCCAAATGGAACCTGCAGGGGAAACACAGGCTCCCTTTTACGCGGTGCAAAAGGTACAGAGATGGGCAAGGAGGTGGAGAGCATTTTCATGCAAAGAGACTTAAAGGGACTAAAATTTCAGCATGGAAAAGAGATGGCCGAGAGAAAAATGCAGTAGAAACCTATAAAATCATAATTATTACAAAAAAAAAGAAAAAGTAAACTGGGAACAATTTTTAATTTATACATTTCTTTTCCAGTATTGGAGCTGAGGGTGTAAAATGGAAGGTTTGGAGCAAAAGAAGTAATTTTTGTGCAATTAAATTGTAGCAGCTCACTGCCACAGGTACAGGGGAAATTAAAAGTATTGACTTTCAGAGGGATTAGAGAAATGGATGGAGAAATAACTACCAGTGGCTGTTGCAGGCCTGGCTGCAGCCTCTGTTTCAGTTCCTAACCGCTGGGTGCTGAGTGATGCAGTAAGGGAAGCGTTGTTTCATGCTTCCCCAGTTTGTTGTGCTTTGCCCAAAGCATTTAATGCCTGTTATTGTCAAACTCAGGACAAAGGAGTAGACAGACCTTAGATTTCTATGTAATTTTTTTTTCCCCAATACCTAGTACTTAATTTCTAAAGAACTAAAGACCTAGGCTGCTATTAAGTGGAGGAATAACTGCTCTGAGTGAAGACTTTACCCTGCTTTCCCAATCATACCTTCTGACAGTTTGTGACTGCTGGAGGACTTAGGTCTTTTTAGTCTGGAGAAGAGAAGACTGAGGGGGGATCTGATCAATGCCTCTAAATACTTCCTCATCAGAAAGATGCTCCAGGCCCCTCATCATCTTTGTAGCCCTTTGCTGTGTGCTCCCCAGCATTTCCTGGTCCTTCTGGAACTGGGGAGCCCAGACCTGGTCCCAGTGCTTCAGCTGGGGCCTCCCCAGGGCAGAGCAGAGAAGACACCTGCTGCTCACACTCTTCCTGATGCCCCTCAGGATGCTGTTGGCCTTCATGGCCACAAGAGCACATTGCTGGCCCATGGGCATCCTGTTGTCCAACAGAACTCCCAGGTCTTTTTCTTCAGAGCTGCTCTCCAGCAGGTCTCTCTCAACCTGTCCTGGTCCAGGGGTACTTTTGATTATGTTTTCACAAATGGAGGCCTAATCCTGACCCCTTTGAAACCACCGACAAAAGCTTCATTGAGTAAAGTAAGAGCAGGTTTTACAGCATTGATTTATTTGAATGGCTGCAAATCTGTACGCAGGGAAACTCTTTATGTTGTGAAAACGTAGTTGGAGAAAACTGTCTTATCTGGAGTTGAATTTTCTGCTACTTCGTTCTGCACAAAGGTTCTTAGGGTACCTTCTTATAATTAGTGCAGCCTAATTTAATGAAATATTTTGTGTGTGCATGTCTTCTCAGCAGGCCTGGCTGTCATTCTCAAAGGATGTGTGAGGGGGTATGACCCTTCTGATATCAGTAAAACCCTATCAGAATAATTTTCAGTGCAAGGAATTGCATTATTTTCCTCTGTTGCCAGAACTATATCATCACTACTGAGTTATTATTTTTTTTTAATCATCAGTAAGTAAATTGTATGTGAGATCTTTAAAGGCATCTGACCAGTACAGTGCTTCATATGGACTTCATTTCACACGTTAACTATTCCATATGGAACTAAAGCCCATCTCCCAGCAAGCCAAAGAATAGAACAGCTTTTCCTCTTCAATGCTTTGTAAAGTACTTAAGCTCCTTGAACAGAAAACTCCATATGAACGCAATATAATTATATTAATGATGATTACAGCAAAGCACTGAGGAAAACGATGCAGGAAAGTGATTAGATCCTTCTCTCTTTACAAAAAAAAAAAATAATAAAAGTAAACCCATTGCCTGAATAGTTCTGGTTCTCATTGCTTGAGAGGTGAAAGCTGTGTGAAAACAAAGCAAATCTATTTTGTAGTGTGGATATTTAACTTTCAGGATTTCAGTATATTTGCAGAATACCTACTTTATTACCTGAGCTCAGAAAAAAACCAAATAAATCAAAAAACCTAGCTGCAACACACAGTATTCTAGCCTTATAAAAAAAAAGAAAGAGCAGAAAAAGCTGTAATTAGTTACAGACGTGTTAAAAAATAACAAGCTTTTTTTGAGCCATAGAGCATTACAGTTTGTAATACAGATTTCCCATCAGAGCAGAGTAATAAAAACTTGTTTGCTAACCAGTCTTCCAGTAAAACCCAAGTAAATATACTCATAACTGAGTGTCAACACGATGTGCTGAGTGTGGAACAAGCCCTATTGAGTGTAGATCTCAAGAGAATTAATGACAGAGCAGCGTGTCCTCTTTGATTTAATTGTTGTTGAGAACTTCCTGCAATGACAGCTAATGAAGGAGGTCACCTGAGCTGTGGAATGCAATACTGGGCCAGAAGAAAGAAAGACGACTTTGGCTTTGTGTTCCTGGTGAGGTACTTCCACTCTAGAGCTGGTAAATGGTTGTTCCTTGGCTCTCAATTTTAGGAAGTCTCTTGACCTTGTGTTGAAAAGCAGATGGGTAAGTGAAGTCTAGCACCTCCCAGAGCCCAACCGGCAGCGCTGGAAGATAGGGCTGTTGTTGAACTGACTGACTGGCTTGGAGTCAGGTTCACTTTCCTGATAGTTGTCAGTGCATTGAATATATTCCCAAGCGAGAGAAAAAGGATCAAGAGTGTGACCAGCAGGTCAAGGGAGGTCATCCTCCACCTCTCCTCTGCCCTGATGAGACCTCATCTGGAGTCCTCTGTCCAGTTCTGGGCTCCCCAGTTCCAGAAGGACAGGGAACTTCTGGGGAGGGTACAGCAAAGGGCTACAAAGATGATGAGGGGACCTGGAACATGTCTCTGATGAGGAAAGGCTGAGGGACTTAGGTCTTTTTATTCTGGAGAAGAGAAGGCTGAGGGGGGATCTGATCAACACCTAGAAATACTACAAGGGTGGGTGTCAGGAGGAAGGGGCCAGTCTTTTTTTGTGGTGCCCAGTGACAGGACAAAGGGGAACTGGCACAAACTCATACAGAAGAAGTTCCATCTAACCATGAGGAGGAACCTCTTCACTTTGAGTGTGGGTGAGCCCTGGCAGAGGCTGCCCAGAGAGGTGGTAGAGTCTCCATGTATGGAGGCATTCCAAACCCACTTGTGGGACCTGCTGGGTTCCTGTAGGACCTGCTCTGGGTGGACCTGCTCCGGTTGGACCGGAGGATTTGGACTAGATGGTGTCCAGAGGTCTCTTGCAACACTATCTAAGCCTGTGATTCTGTGACAAGCTGTTTTATATTCTCCACTATTAGATGACATAGTGTTATGATGATGAACTATGTGTGGGACAGTCTTGTATTTTGCAAATACAATCTGTTGTGGAAATGAAAATACTACAAATGAGTGCGTTAAATAATGTATGTATCTGGGTATGTAGAGACTGCAACTCTGACCTGGTTTATCAAGTCATTGTAAAGGTAACAAGAATGAAAAAGATTGGGTGGGTTATCTAATTAATGACAACTTTTATCTCAGATGATGTAATCCCTTTCTGGCTTTTATCTAGCTCTGTGTTTTGAGGTAGCAGCAGCGCTCTTTTGTCCTTTATTCTCTCCTATTTGGCTGATATTACAAACCATCATTGCTCTAATCTCTGTGTCTTTCTCACAGGGTTATGTTGTTCTGTGTGTCTCTGAAGGCAGTGTTGGGTAGCAGTTACAGTTTCTACAGCTTTCTTGGTAGCACCTTGTGACCAGCTGGTGCCCACGTGTACTTCTCTCTTTGCCTTGGCCATTGAGGAGCTCCCAGTGTATAACACATTGTTTTGGGTTTTAGACCCCTAAATGCTTCTCTCATGTTTTGGCCATAGGGGTTTCATCCTATTTTATTTTACTTCATGCCTTAAAGCTGTGCATTAAATTTCATAAGATCTCTTTCTTGGTGTTGATAATGTCTTCTGACTTTGCCATTAGTAAACTTTGTCTGATGCTGTAGTTATTAAGTATTATTATTAATTATTATAGCCAGTGCTGATCCCTGAGGATCTGTGCTAGTAACATTTTCTTCAGTTTGGTCCATTTCCTTTTGAAACAAAACATAATGGGCTTATGAAATTAGCTTATTTCATGCCCTGTTTAGCCCTCCTCTACTGATCCTTGTTTTCTGTAATTTAAGTGATAAGATCCTCTGCAGCTTTATGTCATATTCCCCTGCAGTTCAGATTTTATGGCATATCTCTTCCCCCAAGAAATCAGTAAAGAAAAAAACCACACACCCACCCCGAAACATTTAATCTGACATGATTTTCCTTTAGTGGATTTGTGTTCATGAAAATATGCCCAAGTTGTTGACTCTAAAGCTGTGTCTTCCAGAAAATCTGTCTGTAAGACATCATTGGTAGATACTTTGAAGTCTTCTTGCTGCTATTGTGCTATTAGCTGGGCATCTGAAGGAGGCAGTAGCCCTCACAGGGTGATTTCCAGACAAATGGAATTGTTTTCTTTCTGTGTAAATCAGGACTGACTCAATAGAAATGCCTGAAGTTACCCTGTTGCAAATTGTATGTAAACAAGGAGAGATTTTCAAATTCAGCGTTGACTTTTTCAGACAAAATTCTGGGTAATTGAATATTGCACAATTGCTGTAAAATGCAATTATCAGTAACGAGACACTGTACTTCTCTAGAGTTCTTTGGACTGCAATGCTGGAAGTTTTACCAACAAAAATGTATTACATTTCAGTATACCCAGCAGAGTGGGTATGAGCTAGACATAATGGAGAATTTTTATGTGAAAACAATATTTTTAGGCATGTAGGACTATAAAAACTGCTGGAAGAGCAGTTGTAGGTTGAGGGTCACAACATATGTCAGAACAAGAGAAGTGAGACTCCTGAAGAGCATGTAGATGAGTAATCCATTTATTTGCAATACTGCTCCAAGGGGTTTTTATTTATTTATGCTTACACAGCACAGGTCCAAGAGACTCACGTGCTACAGGAGTGCCAAAGCTTGTGTCAGTGCTCTTGCCCATGGCGGGGGGGGTTGGAACTCGATGATCTTTAAGGTCCCTTCCAACTTCAACCACTTCCTATCCACTATTTTGTATTTCAGACTTTGCAGTTGATATTTCAGACCTTGCAGTTGATATGCTTTTCCATGCTTTCAGTTGTCTACATTTGAACCTCTCCTTCCTCATCCCAGTATAGACAGTAAGTTCCTTCATATGGCTTCTGAACGTCACTGTTCTTTCCATTGATTTAATATTTAGCTTCCACTTTCACTGCTCTGATATATTTGTTTCTGGCTTTGATTAAGCAGATTTATTAAAGGGTTTATTAAGATCCCTTCTGGCTTAGTTTTCTGGGGTGTTTTGGTTTGGTTTGGTTTTCTTTTCTTCTTGCTTGAGCTTTTACATTAAGAAATTTGTGTCTGGGATTATAATTTTCACTTTAATGTTTTATACCAGTTGCTATATAAAATTGAAATGGGTGCATGCAAATATATGTTGAAATCATATGAAACTTCATATAGTTAATTCATAGTTAAATTTCAGGAGAACCCTTCTGGGGACAAAGGACACTTAGGAAAAGTTCATTTAAAAACACGTAGGTCCCATCGTGTTATGGTCATTTTAGCAGGAATGAGAAATTATGATGCTGGATTGTTTTCTGATGGCTAACCTGTGAGAAAATGGTACAGAAACAAAAAAAGGCATTTCCAGCTCATTCCTTGAAATACAGGAGGCCACATGGGTGATCTGTTTAATTGAGTGGGCTGAACCTCCTTTGGCAGAAGGCCCTTCTGTGCTCCCACGGCGTCATGTTTTAGTAAGATGCAATATTCACTTTCACCTCTCTCAGTTACGCTTTCCCCTGCTAGAGCGGTGGGAACAGAGCTCCCTCGGAACCAGATTCAACCTCTTTGTCACAAGAATGAATCAAACAAAGGGAAGCCTTATGGTCATTTGGAATCCACTAACATCCTCTGAAAAACTCAATAGTAGCAGCTTTGCTAACTTTGCAAGAGGGAAAAAAAAGGTGGGTTTGGGTGGTGGTTTTGTCGGCTCTTTCCTACTGAGAACTAGGAAGTGCTTGTGTCTTCCATGGGATCCTAACTCCATGCAAGCAATCAGGCCATGAATACACCTTTTCTTGCCGAGCACACCAACCCTGAAGCGAGATTTGGACGAAAGGCTTGGGAAGGATTTGCACTTAATCACTTCTTTTAATTAAAAGTTTCTTCCCCGCCATCAAACTCAGCGAGGGATCAATAAATCACGGCTACGTGGTATTAAACAAGGAGTCTTTGGCTGCATTTGTTGCGTAGCGGAAGGGTGGCTTCATCCGGAGTATTACTCGGTGCCTTGGGTTATGGCCTCTGAAATTGGGCACTCTGGTTTAGTTTGGTTCACTGACTGTTTGAATTCCTTTTAATGTGTGCTGTCCATCTGTAGCACTTGACTCTCCTTTGCTGTGAAGTTCCTCTGACAGCAAACAGCCGTGTTCTGATTGCGTTATCCTGAATAATTATTTCGTGGCAGTACTTGTGAAAGAAAGGCTGCTTTTATGAGACCCTTTTAGAAGTCTTCCAAGCAGATGCTGGAAGGCACTAAACACAACTAAAGTTGTCACTGTTTTAGATATTTGCTTCTATTTTTTTTCTTACCCACTCTCTTTTTTTTTTAACCCACTTTCTCTCCACCGGCACCATTTAAAATATCGAGTGCTGGCAGGCCCTTCTCCTCACACACAGAGCCACTGGTGGCAGCGAAGCTCTCATCACCTCCTTGGTGGCAGTGCACAGATGAGACTGATTCTGCCTTGACAGAGCGACAGCAACAAAAGCCAAAAAAAAAAGTGAATTATTTCTGCTTTCCTAGTGTGAGTCAGAAACAGTAGCTCTGCTTGGGGAGGTGGCTGCCACCTACAGTGAGAAACAGTCCAAAATAAGAAAAGGTATGAAAAGAGTCTCAGATGCCAGTGGGGCAGTAATTTAGGGCCTGATATTTCATAGAATCATAGAATTGTTCAGATTGGAAGGGACCTTTCAGATCATCTAATCCAGCCATCAACCTAACACTGATAAAAACCCATCCCATCGCTAAACCATGTCCCTGAGCACCATATCAACCCATCTTTTCAATCCCTCCAGGGATAGTGCCTCAACCCCTGCCCTGGGCAGCCCATTCCAAGGCTTAAGAAACCTTTCACTGTCAAAATTGTTCCTGATCTCCAATCTGAACCTCCCCTGGTGCAACTTGAGGCCATTTCCTCTTGTCCCATGGCCTGTGACTTGGGAGAAGAGACTGATCCTCCCTGAGTCTATCCCCTCCTTTCAGGGAGTTGGAGAGAGCCAGAAGGTCTCCCCTCAGCCTCCTCCAGGCTGAACACCCCCAGCTCCCTCAGCCTCTCCTCATAAGGTTTATTCTCCAGACCCCTCACCAGCTCCATTGTCCTTCTCTGGACCCGCTCCAGCCCCTCCATGTCTTTTTTGTGGGAAGGGGCCCCAAACTGGAGCCAGCACTGGAGGTGGGGCCTCAGCATTTCAATCTAATATGGACTGAATAATACATAATAATTAATTTTACTTGTATATGTGCATCCTTTCCAAAATTATTCTCTTTCCTTAAAATGTTTCTGCAGTGGCCAGGGTTAAAGCTCGTATGACTGGCTTTTGAAGTCAACAGGAAGAATACATGCTAAGTGTAAGACAGCAATTTAAAGCTGAAAGTCAATTGGTTTGACATAAATATATAAAAAGCTTAAGGTGAGGAATTTGATCTTATTTTATGATGAGTCCAAAGTATCCACACGCTCATTTCAGCGTAGTAGAGGGGAAGTGTGGTGGGTTTGGGTTTGTGTTTTTTTAACTCACGCTGTAGGAATGCACTCTCCCTGGATCTGGGGCCACAGCCCTCATCTGAGGGGCTCTAGCAAAAAGTACTCGTACATCAATTGTGTTTGGCCTGAGAACTGTCATAAGAAAGTAGGTATCTCAGGGGAGACAGAAAAATGAATCATGATCCACATCCTACCATAAAACTAAGTTGCTAAGTACTCACACTGGGAGAAAATGGTGATGTTTAAGGTCAAAATTCAACCTGGGGACACAGCTCCCAATAACCTCCCCCGCAATACTTTGCAGCAGAGGTTTTTTGCTCCAACTGGATGAATAACTTTGAAATTACCCTTTTGCATTTTGAGTGAGTAGAAAGCAAGCCTGTCTGCCTACCGGTGTGGATCAGTCCCCACGAGAACAGATGTTATTCAAATGCTGCTTGCTCTTAGAAAACTGAGTTGCAGTGTGAGGATGTGGTTAATGAATTGTTTTCAGCTCACAGGTTCCAGTTTTTAATGACTCAGCAGAATCTAAAACAAGGTTCTTTTTCTTCCTCCCCCGCTTATATTTTTTTTAGTGTCAAATATTTAGTGAGGCAAATTAAAAAATTACTTAAATGGAACGGTAAAGAGAGCAGGAAAAGGAACAATTTACAGTTGTTATAGGAATAACTATGTTGAACCTTCAGAGTCTAGTGTGTTTGAAAGTGATTTAACATTTGCCTATGCAACCAGCTAGAGAAATGTCAAAATTAAATTTAAACTGCATTATAGTGCTGTATTTTAGTTTCATCATAACTACAAAAATAACAGAAATTCTTCCTTTTTAAAAGTTTTTATTTATTTACCACAATAATTTTATTTTATTGTCAGGAAAGTTCTCTTATAAACCAAAACTCTAGATATTTTTTGACATGGTTTAAAAAACATCGCAGTAAGAGAATTAACAACTTCACGGAACGTGTTAAATGAGCTCGCTGTTCACGACAGCTTTGACTCCTGGAGGTGAGAAGGATGTGGAAGTGTAAAGCTTTATATTGGAAGAATGTATTTCCGATTGAAATAAATGTATTTAATGCAAGTGTTTTTTAATACCTGACAACTGAACACAGTCTGCTGAAGTCAGGTTATAGCTGACTTCTGTAAGGCATAAAGTTTTTCAAAGTCTCTTTCAAAAGAAGCAAATATGCCCCTTTCTTTTCAATGTATGCATCAATGGTACCATTTTAAAGAGAGACTTCTTTCTAAAAGGGTGTTTCATGCACATCTTTGTGTTAAACTGCTCTTGTGCCACCTTATTCTCTATAAATGTTCTTTGTCACAGTGAATTTCCGGTTCTTTCTTCCTAAATTTTTCTGTAAAAAAGCCTGGAGCTTCATGTTGCATCCACTTGTAATACAGTGTGTGTAATAATTGAAAGGAGGTTGATGAAAAGGTGTTAGTTGCATTCAGAAAACAAAAAAGTGGACTTTTACTACTGGTTTCCCAAATGGGGAGGGAAGAATACTTTGAGGTGTAAAATAGTGTGAGAGTGAGAACAAGTGTAATGCATTGAAGCTTGCAGTGACGTGAGCATTCTGTAGTACCAGAATATGCACTTTTTTCCTCATTAAAAATAGCTGAGAACTTCTTTTAGAACTTGTCTTTGGCTGCTCATGCATTTCATAGAATCATCTGGGTTGGAAGGGACCTGTAAGATCATCGAGTCTGCTGTTTCTTCTTTTACAAATGCGTGTTGTTTTTTATAAGGTAAGATAGAGGAAGGAAGGAAAATATGTAGAGAGCTCACTGTAAGCAAACAAAATTGATGCTTTTTGAAGGATAAAGGAAAGGTGGTGGAGTTAATTGCGTACAGTTCCAAGTAGCTTTAGAACTAGCAGGAGGAAATTAGCTGTTGTGTGAAACCAGCATGAAATGTAATTCAGAGCAGCTGTCTAATTTATCAGCAAGAACAAACTGCTCATGTTCTTAAACTGTACTCAATTACTCTATCCAACCTTCTTTGACCCGTTCAGCCTGGTACTGTTTGCTTAAAACTGAAACCAAAGAAAGTTTGCCAACCTTTTTAAAATAAACTAGAAGAATCCCCTGAGTTTCCTTTGCCTTACACTTCCATTAATTTTTGAATTTATAGAACTCCACATCGTTTCTTGGAAGAGTTAGATGACATTCTCTACATAATGGGGCAGAGTCAATAAGCTTATATTCTTTTGTGGCTGGTTTCAAACTATTGCCGAACAGATGGTATGTCCAACAGTAAGCTATGGCATTTGTTGCTTTAGGGAATGACTGTGAAACACTGAGATAAAAACTATACTTTACTGGTAGCCCACTGGGATTGGGGTTTATTCTGTCATTTGTAATATTTTCTCACGTACCGAGAAACCACTTTTGAGGTGGTTTTTGGCTTGTTTTGTTGTTCCCTCTTCCTGGGCTGTGTGTCCCAGTAGGGTTACATGGCATATTTTCTTGGACATTAAGCATTTCTATCTCCATTTCTACTTTGCTGTAGGAAACGCTTGTGTGAAGTGAGGAATCTGAGGAAGGGGAGCACGATTGGTGGAAAAATGGGAGAAACCTTTCTCTTGAAAATAAGTTGTATTTGCTGCATTTTGGGGTCAATTAATGTATGAGTTGTACTTTTGAATAAAAATGCACAGAAAATAATTGTAAAAAAATGTTTCCATAATACCTTAATGATGAGATACCAGCAGTTTTAAGTCAGAAAAGACTTTTTTTCTTGCAAGTAATTCACAGGTGCAGAGTTGAAGACAAGTCTTGATGGTGAACATGACTTAACAGTAACAATTGCATCTCATCTTGCCACAGGTTTCGTGTGAGCAAAAATGCCTGAAGGTTTCTAGTCATCCTTGAATCCTGAAAGAGGCTGAGAGCGAGCTGATGCCAGATGTATAATAGTTCTCAAGGTTAATAGAAGAGAGATGCTTGAGGAGGACTGTAGGGAATGAGAAGGACCACAGTGGGTTGGGAATGGCAAGTAAATTCCAGATGACAGAGCTGGCTGCCCGGAGTGGTGTGTGAGATCAAATTGTCTTTGTCTTAGTAGTTCTGTTTTGAAGATGCTTGTGTTGAGGAAGGGTTGTTGGACTCAACCTCTGCTTATAAATGCTGTAGTTCATGGGTAGGTCAGAGTGGTCTGGAAGTGAAAAAAATTAAATATAATAATAATAAAAAAAAGGCTTGAAAGCCTTCTATTGGTTAGGGATGTAGTACATGTGTAGAGTATATTTATTTATAGTCAAACATGGATTAATTTGTCACCAGGAATTCAGGTGCCAGTTTAGCATGTTCAAGGTGGGCCTAAATCTGCGTGTGTAGTTGGGTTGACCTTTTTGTGAGAAAAATGTGGTACTGGCTGCTGTAGCTTTTCGAGTCAGTTTATAATCTGAAGTGGGAATGGAAGTGAACTTGGGAACAGCTGGATCACAGATGTTTTTCATATGAATCCGGTTGTTACCCCACAACCGCTCTGAGTGTATTTCCCGATGGCTTGGCTGGCAATACTCTGAATTTCCACACCTGATTTTCCCTTAAAAAGGATTTGGGAGCCTTTGTCTAACCCTGCTTGTGTTTGTGTGTTTGCCATAAGCTCTGACAAAGGGGCAGGTCAGGCAGGTAAGGAGAGTATGGTTTCTTAGCACAGCTCTTTGCGGAGTGACTTCATGGTCTGTGCTTTTGTCCTGACAGCACGTTACACATTTCAGAAGTTTCATGGAACTAAAAATGGCAAACAATTATATGCTCTGTTTGCAGAACAGTACTAACAGTCTAAATTTCGTGCAGTGCAACGGGCATGCCTACCTTGAGGGAAGATAGTCATGATCTTTAATACGTCCTAAAACAGTGAGAAGTATTATTAGAATAACTCTAAAACCCTGTTAGTTTTAGTTAGGGTTCTCAATAGAAAAGCAAGTGCAGGAAAAGGTTTGTGTTTGTACAGATAGATGTATGATGGGTAGGTTTGTTATTATTGTCTTGTTTTCACAATGGTTATTTGATAAATGGATTTTTGGGTCTGTCACAAAGATTACTATTCCCTTGCTGAGATAAAGAAAGCACAAAGAGAAGGCTCTGTTTTGAGCAGCAAGAATCCAGGCTGAGAATGGTGAGGGTTGCCAGCAGACAGCTAGAGCTGAGGCACGATACTTTGGTGCTTTTGGAACCAGCAGGATCAACATGCACCTCTCAGACCCTTACTGGGGCTCTGCTTCTCCTTATAGACATTTCCTATGCACCTGGCCAGCTGCTTGAGAACCGTGACGTGACTTTGTCTTGACAGACTTTCAAGGTTGGACTCTTTTTAATGACCAGGCAATTGCTTTTTTCTTTAGCACCTGTATATGCCACTAGCACGGCTCAAAGTGTGTGGCAAGTGGCACTTTGTTCTTGGTCTGCAGTTCTCCTCTCTCCTTTTGGCAATCAGGTCTAGTTAGTAATCGAGTCTTCAAATCTAGAGCGCCTCTTGCCTTCTTGGGTAGTAGCACGACCATGAAACTCGGCCTTTCACTGCAACCCATAGCTGTTACTTTAAAAACAGTAATAATAGAGTACGAATGTACAAAGAAAGAATAAAAACATACTGTTTATCTTGTTGTCAAAACACTGTCCTTTCCTATAATCTTAGAATGCTTTCTGGTTTGATAGTCAGGTACTTCATTGTACAATCACCCTGCCTGCTTCAAAGAGAGTGACTTGTTAATGATCTCTCTGTCGCTTAAGGGCAAGGATAACAAGGTCACTGGGGAGAATAAAAATTAGAGCAGAAAGTGTTCCTTATGTGTGTTGTTTTGCTCGTGGAAGTATCTCTCCTTTATAATCTTTATTCTCCATAAATTGTAAATAACACGATTTGACAGAAATATAGATTGCCTTACTACACAGTAATGAATGCTTTAAGAGTCATGATCATTTGGGAAACTATGCCAAGCAGCAGAGAGCTTTGTCTTCAGTCATCCAAAAACCTGCATTACAGAGCTCAGCTTCATCCTTGGCATCTATCAAACAGCTCGCTGGAAGCAGCAGAGCTAGTAAACAAAGCATGGCGGAGTAAAATGCTTCCCCATAGGGAATAATTTAAAGTCATAGTGAAGTCTTGTTTTCAGAAGACATCAAATTACATCTCCACTGGAATATCAGACATATTAAATGCACGGGTGATGGAGAGTTCAGGTTAAAAGAGGCTGCTGCTTCTGCGTTCACTGAAAAGCTCAACAACTCATGTTTATCTCAATCTCTCACATTCTGGCTCCCTACAAGCCCACAGTGCTTCCACCAATTTGTAAGAATGTTATTTAAGATGTGTCAATGTCCTTCCTTTTTAATGTAATCTTATTTTTTATCAGTCTGTTGTATACATACAAACCCAGAGGCTCATAAGTAGATACTGGTTTATTGTCTCTCCGACTGGGCTGCTTTTATGCTTCCAGACACCCACTGTACATCTCTAATAAGGTGATAGACAGGACACAGGGGCCTTTAATAAAGAAACAGGGAATTGCAACTGCAGTTTTCTAGGGGGGTTTTGTTTGTTTGGTTGGTTGGTTTGTTTACTTGACAGCTGTCTCTTATTTATGGGCATAGCTGGAGATTGCATTTGGCCCGGGCAGTGGACTGGGTTACCTGAATTTCCATCAACAAGACTTGCTGGGTCCTTTAAGCTGAACTGGGTGGGTGTATTTGTGCAGCAGCTTTGGCTGACCTGAGGCATTAGGGAGGATGCTGCTGTGTACCCAGATGTGGAGTTATGCAGCTTGGCTGTTCTTTTGGGACTTGGAGAAAGAACCCGAAAGCCCTTACTCTGTCTCTGCTCGGATCTCTTCCCTGTGTAAAACCAGCCATCTCAGCCAAATCTGCTTAGTGTCCTTCTGCAGGTAGTTAATTTAGTGGGTGATTATTTTATTTCCTTTGGTGGGCTTTGGTTTGAAGATGCAGAGCAGATGGTACAGTTACAGAACTCGTGTTACCCTGTTAACCCAGTTACCCTGACCTCATGAGAGAAATCACTGCCTTTCGTATTTTATTCATTTAACTTCTCTAACCAGATTTGCTGGGGCTGCTTCCTTCACTGGTGACTTCCTAAATGCTCCTTCTCCCGGACAGCTGTGTAGGCAGATTCCCAGCCCACGTATGCACCCCATTTTTTTCAGGTGCAAGAATCAAATCAGTTGGACTTTGGAAAACTGGGCTTTAAAGGAGTGCTAGTGTGTTAACCTCTCCTGGTTTTTGGAGGTCACACCACCTGTGTTGTCACCTGGGAACGTTTGGCTACTCGCTCGGTTCTTACTTTGAAATTCATGGCTTTCACATTTGAACTGGATATTCAAAAAGTGGAAACACATTTCTATTTCCTTCATTTCTTTTTATGATGGTAGCATTTGGTGCCAAATGGGGCATTTTAATCACTTTTTAAATGCTGAAATGACGTGATTTTTTTTATTACTTTTTTTTTTTTAGCTTTCCACAACAGAAAGGTAAGGTAATTGGAAGAAAAGATTCATTTGTGTGTTTACAGAGGTATACTTAGCCTACTGAATCGTCGTTTGAATTTCGAAATGCTTTGGGAAGTACAGATTTACATTAATTTAAAAAAAAGAAAAAAGAAAAAAAAGCCAAAGAAAAGCCTCAGCAAGAGTATTTTTGCAGGGCAAGCACCATATGTAGTTTTATTGTATTGTGTACGGTGGTGATTTTAGCTTTCTAAGGAATACAGAATGAGAAGTAAACCTGCATCTGCACTCTGCTCTTTTGGTTTGCCTCATCACTGAAACTTCATTGATTTAAAAACTACAGGTGTGAAACTTTCCTCATTAAATTGCATACTGCAGTTGATAGGGCAAATCCATCTCAACCATTATCTTCTCTCTGGAAAATGTTAAAGAAAAAAAAAAAAAGAATAGATTTGAAGTGTTGCTGACCTGTTCTATCTGAGTATCATTATAGCAAAAAAGGAAATAAGGGAAGGCACGCTCTTAAATTATTTAAGATATGAGAATTTGATGCATCTTCTAAAATAATATTTAGGGAGACTGAGAAAAAAACACCTTTGCATTACTTGGCATTAGGTGGTTCTTAGAAGCTTTTGAAGGTAACTGTAGCATGTGAACACTCTTGTTGGTATTGATTACTCCAGTAAGTTCAAAGACAATAAGACTGGGTGCTGGATGGAGTTTTGGGATAGGATAAGCGTAAAAGTCAACACACTGGGTGTGAAGGAAAAGCTGGAAGAGGGGCTGCAACCTCTAAGAGCTGCTTTGCTTCAGCCTTAGCTTCCTTTCTTGCCTCGTTGACGGTGAAACACCTGTGTGCGCACACTTCCTATCTAGAATTTCTCTCACTAGCTTGTACCCTCACAATCAAAACAGCCTGTGCTTTTACAGGGTGTCAGGAAGAATGGCACGAGTGTGGAGGAAAGCTAGGTACAGACTTCTGCAGTTGGCACACGTGGAGAAATTGAGGCCCTTTAGAAGACCAACACGGACCTCCTGGCTGTGGGTACAGGGTCTCCACAGAGGGCTGGGACTGCAACCGCTGAACTGAGGTTTGACAATACATGATAGTGGCAGTGACACATTTGGCCTGGTTCTGGGGCTGTTGCAGCAGCCATGACTGCCAGCTCCTGTATGTCCAGGACCTCCTGAGTCTGCATCAGTCACACTGGTGGTGGACCAGGCAGCAAAGTTAGTACTGGTGCCAGTGAATGCCAAGTGCTGGCTCTGTGTGTGCTTCATCTTGAAAAATTACCCCAAATTTTATAGCCCTCCTTATTACTAATAAGGGCCTCTAAAGATCTGTTTGTGTTTGGCTGCTAACTCGTCACTACCCTGGAGTGTTTACACTTGTTAATGCTTTTTTGAAAAATGCTCTTACAAGAAAAAGTTAGTGGCCTCATGATTTAATCTGATTTAAACTGCTTATCCTTTTGCTGCTGGGCATGTGGGTTTTCTCCCACAGCCAGAGTGCTGCGGGTAAGACCCCTGGCACTGCCAGCACTTCCTTGGTGTAGCAGTGTCTGTGGTTATTAAAGAAAGTTTCTCTTCTTTAAATAAAGGATTTGACTTTTTTATTAGACCTAAAGGCTATTAAGTTTTAAATGCCATTTGTTTTTCATTAAAAAGGCTTTTCTATTTTAAATCCTTGACTTATTTTTATTAGAAAAGTAATATTCAGCTTTTCTTTTTTCTTTTTTTTTTTTTTTTTTATTTTTTTGGTGCTTAATCCAGCTAAATACAGGGCTGTAATCCCATATGGCAGCGTATGCCTTGCTGCGTGTGGGTGTGGGTGGGGGGTGTACATGTGTGTCCATGCATGGATAGTTTTGTGCTTCCATAGCTTCCCCCCTCCTTTGACTTCCTCTGCTTCCCCTAAATGTGTTCTGGTGAAGAAATCATTAACCTTGATTAAAGATTTATTTACATTCATGTGCAGAACTGGAGAATAGTAGAATGGTCCAGGCCGGAAGGGACCTCTAGGGTCATCTAGTCTGACCTCCCCACAGTCAGCAGGAATATCCCCAACTAGACCAGGTTGCCCAGGGCCTCATCCAGCCTCCCCTTGAATATCTCCAGGGAAGGGGCCTCAACCACCTCCCTGGGCAACCTCTTCCAGTGGTCCACCACCCTCATGGTAAAGAACCTATTCCTAATATCCAATCTACATCTGCTCTTCTCCAGTTTGAAGCCATCGCCCCTTGTCCTGTCCTGCCTTAGCAAACAGACTACCCCGCCCCCAAACTGGATCCAGTTCTCCAGATGAGGTCTCATTGGGGCAGAGTAGAGGGGGAGGACGACCTCCCTTCACCTACTGGTCACACTCTTCCTGATGCCCCCCAGGATGCCATTGGCCTTCTTGGCCACGAGGGCACGTTGCTGGCCCATGGGCATCCTGTTGTCCACCAGGACTCCCAGGTCTCCTTTAAAATTCACTTGCCAGAGGGACTTTTTGCAGTGACTAAACCTACCAAATTCATCGGGGATCTGTGCCTCAACACAAAACTGTAACACAGAGAGAGGTGAGGCTGTTCCTGCAAGAAACTACCAATACCACAGCGGGCTTTTCAGCCCTGGATTTTTTTTCTGACTAATTTAAACAGGCTTTTTCAGTGCTTACAAGAAGTGTCTGAGGATGAAAAAAGTTGTGTTAGGCAAGTTAAATTATTTAATAGTCCTTTTGACCTTTTTGTTATGAATTATGAATTAGAGAATTTTGCGAGGGTGTCAACCTCTGTATCCAAATCTTGAATTACTGGAATTGTGGTTGAACATTTTCTGTTCCTTGTCTGACTGACTGGGTTTGGAAAAGTAGTTTGATCTATTTCATACTAGTATTCTGTGTAAAATCCACTAAACCATTATTGAATTAAAAACATTAGAGACTCGTGTGTGTTAATTTTGAGAGTTCACTTCTGTTTACACTTCTCTCCTTCATGTATAAAATGGGTTGTCCTTACAATTTTTAACTTCACAGGCTACTACACCCGAGAAAAATATGAGTAAGAGATGGATTTCAGTGGCAACTAGTGCCATTTAAAAAAAAAACAAACCCCAAGAGTTCAGCAAATAGTTAAGATCTCTGTTTAAAGAGATGTCTCTTTGAAGTCTGCAAACAGGTTGTTGGCTTCATCTCTGTGACTGTGTTGGTGTCCTTTCCTGGCCAGCTGATATTTGGGGAAAAAATTGGGATAGTATTGAAGCTGGTAAGAGTGGTTTAGGCTTGACCCTGAAAGTAAGCAGCTTTTTGAAAAATAGGTAATAGTTTAAAGGTTGCAACCTCAAAAATCTTGTTTTGGTTTTTTTTCCATGTTAGCTTTATAGGTCTGATTTTTATCATTTTCCCATAATTCTAAAAAAGAAAAACACCCTACTCCTTCCTCATATTTTTAACCTTTAATCCAGTGTGAAATAGGCAATGTTGGTTAAAGTTAAACCTAAGTGACCAAGTGCTATTTGGGAAGAAAAGCCTCTAAAATGGTTCCAGGTAACAGAGAAGATGTACTCTTAGTATTAGATATACTCTTATTATATGTGATATAATACTCTTAGTATTACTAGTATTTCTATAAAGCAAACAGAAGTGCTTTCCAAGACAGAATTTGAATCCCATAGGTAAGATTGCTGCCATGCTCAGGAGCTCTTCTCCAGGGGAGGAATTACAAAGAGTAAGAAAATCTGCATTACAAGAAACTGGGGGGAAAGGTATTTTTTTTGACAACCAAAGAGGAGGAAAAAAGTGTGATGACGGTGATCAAGAAGTTCTCCTGGTGGAACTCCAGCCTGTCCACTGCTATGGATCTTATTATTTCCTTTTTTTCTTCTGAGAAGATTCTGTTTAATTTCTGCCATTTCATGTTCATGTGTTTGAGTGCTGTGATGCCCACCTCCCCACTGCTCCAGAAAAGTGAATTTTACCCAACTAGATTGATGTTTGGCAGAAATTCTTCCCATGGGTGTCAAGTGGAAATTTTGGGGGTTCTTTTTTTTGGTTATGGTTGGACTCGGTGATCTCAAAGGTCCCTTCCAACCATGAAGATTCTGTGAGTCTATTCCCACGCAGAAACCCACCCATTTCAGAGGGGCTGTGTCTGGTGTTGCCCCAGCGGGTTTCCACACAGACTGAAGTTTACAGCTTGGCTGGGAAGAAAACCCCGGGGAGATAATTTGAGACTCTCAACTTATTCTCTAGAGAACGCTGCTTCTTATACAAATTGCTACCAATCTCTGTAGTTAGGGAGGCCAACTGTGAAATGAGAATAATAATGCTTATGCACCTTTGTAAAGTGATTTCAAATCTACGAATGGAAATTTAAGTTCAAAGCATTATTATTAAGCACATTTTCAACACAGGGTAATGGCTTAGCTCCTTTTCTTAGCATCTTTTCCCAAAATGTATTAACTGACTGGTCAGGGTGTATTTTCTGTCTCTCTCTAAATCTGATAAAACAGCTGATGAAAGTCTTTCACAGCTAATGTTTAGGCTGTGTAAGTTATGCTTTTAGATATTCAGCTATAATTTCCACTGTAAGTTGACCCAAATGTTGCTGAGCGCATACAAAAGCTCTCATCAGGATACAAACCATTTTGTAAGCTTGTAAGGAAACTCTCATTTTTCGGGGGTGGCTGGAGACTTGACTCTGAGGTGATGAGCAGTTCTATAAATGGAAGTACTCTGATGAAGAAAGCCAAAGGTTTCCTCACACAATCATATTATAAAAATAATTAGATTAAGAAATAGTAATAAATGTGATAGTGTTTTATTCACCCTTCTGTTTCTAAGCCTGTAGGATTTGCATTTTCAAGTGTAGCTTCTCAACTGCAAAGGCCAGAAAATCTCTTTAAGTGAACGAAAGCTCACGGTGAGACTGTATGTGGGGCTTTATGAACGCTGAAAACGGCAAAATTCTATTGAGTTTAGAACCTGTGAAATGCTGTGAGGTTCAAGCCTTTGGAGCAGGGGAAGAAGTTGTCCGTTTAAGTATCAGCTTCACGTTGAAAAGCAACAACATGCTCCAAGTTGCGTTGGGTTTTTTGGGAATTGGGCTGGTGCTCACTAGGACACTGGTTCGGTGGAGGCTCTGCTGGAAGACCTGGATGGAAGCAAACGTGTGGCTCCCCTGGGGTTTAAATCTAAGCCTACGCTGGGGTCTTACTTTGGTGGAATTTTGTGGGTGTTGGGCTATTGGTCTCTTGTCCTTTCAGACTGGATGTCTGAGTGCTGAATGTTACAGATGTGTTTGAAGGGCAGTGGTTAATGGGTGAGCTCCTCATAGTTCTTTCTTGACATTGTACTGCTGGAGGCTGTGAAGAATTGTGGATATCTGTGTGCTCTTAGAAGGCAAAGTGACTTCAGAAAGAAAATATCAAAAGAATCTGGGGAGAAATGCAGTTTTCTGCAGAGCTGCTGAAGAGTCACAGAAAGCTATGGTGAATTTGTATGGAACAGCAGGGTAAGCACCAGAATATGCATTGAGGTCCACTTTAAATAGTCAAATAAACCAGGAGACATCAGGATGAAATTATTTTATGATGGTCTTTACATTCACTGCAGGAGAAGCAGTAAAGATAGTTGCCATACGAAGTTGGGTCTAAGGAACCTAAATTAAGTCTCAGAAAGAGAGATTGCTTATTTAAAAAGAGATGTTCACTAAGGCAGTCATGTTACTTCTCTGCTGTTTGGATTTATGGTTTCAAAGTGGTTATGCCCCATAACTCTTAATTAAGCTTGACAGTTTTAGTATTGAAATTGAAGGAGCCGGTTGGAAAGACAGTCTGCAAACAAGGGCCTCCTTTAATGGTCCCAGAGCTTGTCTTTGTTTACAGGCTTTTACTGTGTTGTGGAGGAAGGAAGAAAGCAACAGTTCTCTTTAATCATACATGATCTGCAGCAGGTCAAAAGAAGGGACGCTAAACAAGCACAAGTGGCTGATAATAAAAGCGGTTATTAGGGACTTTGTGTAGTGCCTAAACCTACCAAACCTTGGTTGTGTGAGAAGTATCATAGGGGAGCAGATTGTCACAATGATTTGGTGGCTCTGCTTGTGTGAGTAGGCTACTGGCTGGCCTGTGGTGGGGGACCCACTTTCTGGTGAGCATGCCTTTGCTGGCTCTGGTATTCTGTTCTGCCAGACGGCAAAGCGATCCCAATCATACTATCAATCAGACCTTTTACTTCCAAAGGGCTTTTCCCACCTTGTTTAAAAGTTAGACGAAGGACAAACAGCTGTCATTCGACTATTTTCTGCATGAAGTCTTGTTTTTATTTCACCTCTGGCAGGAGCGTCGATATTCTGGCAGTGTTCTACCTTTGCTTCTTTGTCAGGCAGAAGTTTAATTCCAAAATGCAAATGTTGGCCAGTTCTTGACTTCAGTAACTTCACCGAGTAGCTTATCAGAGCTATTCAGTCCAGGGCTGTTCAGAAGTTTGATTTTAGGTCTTACTTTTCTGCCAGGTGCAGCACAATGACATACTGCAGAATAAAATCTGAAGAGGAACCTCATCCAGGTTACATAAAAATTCCTTACGTGGCTGATAACATAATGCAATTTTCACTGCCTTTGGCTTTTGTAGCTTTCCTTTTGTTTATTTTAGCTTGTTCTCTCTAGATGCAGATTTATCTATTTATAAAATATATAGAAGTAGTTCTTAAAAATGTTCTGTTAAAAACAGAAGCCAGTAGTAGATGTAAAATTATAGAATGTCCTAAAACAGGCAGCAGAACTAAGCTGCCTCCATTAGGTAAAAAAATGAACTCTAGAAACAATAAAATGAAGCTCATGAAAACAGGAGATGTTAATTCAGAAGTGAAATGTTTGTGAAGGTTGTTGGCAAATGACAGTCCCTCGTCTTTTCTTCCCACGTCTGTTAAAAGGATTCTCAGGGTAATGGGGAAAGACATTCTCCTGCTCATCACTCTTTACTGGAACCTCACTCTGGGGGCCTGAACACCCTCCCACCACTGTCAGCCGCTCATGTGGGCTGTTGTTCTGACCACTGTGAAAGCTCCTGTTGCCCTTAGAATCATAGAATTGGGTTGGAAGAGACCTTTCAGATCATCTAGTCCAACCATCAACCTAACTCTGATAAAACCCATCACTAACCCATGTCTCTAAGCACTGTGTCAACTTGTCTTTTAAATCCCCCCAGGGATGGTGCCTCAACCCCTTCCCTGGGCAGCCCAGTCCAAGGCTTAAGAAACCTTTCTGTGGAAAAACTGTTCCTGATCTCCAATCTGAGCCTCCCCTGGGGCAACTTGAGGCCATTTCCTCTTGTCCCATCACCTGTGACTTGGGAGAAGAGACCACCCCCCCTGGCTACACCCTCCTTTCAGGGAGCTGGAGAGAGCCAGAAGGCCTCAGCCTCCTCTTCTCCAGGCTGAACACCTCCCACTCCCTGACCAACTCCTCATAAGGTGTATTCTCCAGCCCCCTCACCAGCTGCATTGCCCTTCTCTTCAATTCAATTAATTGAATTATTTTAATAAAACAGCTGAACAGAAGAAACATATGGAAGTCCCATCTCTGCAGTCCACTGACCTGGATACAGTTTTCCAGGGACTATGGGACAAGACAGAGAAAATGGCCTCAAGTTGCACTANCTTAGAATCATAGAATTGGGTTGGAAGAGACCTTTCAGATCATCTAGTCCAACCATCAACCTAACTCTGATAAAACCCATCACTAACCCATGTCTCTAAGCACTGTGTCAACTTGTCTTTTAAATCCCCCCAGGGATGGTGCCTCAACCCCTTCCCTGGGCAGCCCAGTCCAAGGCTTAAGAAACCTTTCTGTGGAAAAACTGTTCCTGATCTCCAATCTGAGCCTCCCCTGGGGCAACTTGAGGCCATTTCCTCTTGTCCCATCACCTGTGACTTGGGAGAAGAGACCACCCCCCCTGGCTACACCCTCCTTTCAGGGAGCTGGAGAGAGCCAGAAGGCCTCAGCCTCCTCTTCTCCAGGCTGAACACCTCCCACTCCCTGACCAACTCCTCATAAGGTGTATTCTCCAGCCCCCTCACCAGCTGCATTGCCCTTCTCTTCAATTCAATTAATTGAATTATTTTAATAAAACAGCTGAACAGAAGAAACATATGGAAGTCCCATCTCTGCAGTCCACTGACCTGGATACAGTTTTCCAGGGACTATGGGACAAGACAGAGAAAATGGCCTCAAGTTGCACTATCACATTGGATATCAGGAACTATTTTGACAGAGAAAGGGTTATTAAGCCCTTTGCAGGGATGGAGGCACCATCCCTGGAGGTATGTAAAAGATGGGTTGACATGGTGCTTAGAGACATGGGTTAGTGATGGTTTTTATCAGAGTTAGGTTGATGGTTGGACTAGATGATCTGTAAGGTCCCTTCCAACCCAGACAGTTCTATGATTCTATTTAACTTTTGGAGCAGGGAGGGAAGGTTCTGCTTCCCTGAGAGGAATGTCATGTCTGGGGAGAAGAGCACTGACTTGACTGACGCAGGGTTTGGATGTGAGTTCCTTTGACAGAGAAGGAACCTGAATGCGGGTCATCAACCTCCTGCAGGAGTGCTCCAACTGTTAATCCCTGCTGATAAAAGGGATGGCTCCTTCCTGGGTTTTGAAAAGGAGATGGCTGATGCTGTGCAGCCCGATCTATTAGCTATGTCTGGGAACAGCTACTTCAAACGTGCCCTTCCAATGAGAGCAGCAGAGAAATGTCTGACCAGTGGACAGCAGTGGGGTTTTGAGATCAGAGGAGGCATCAGGTTGCATCAACCTATTAAACTTCAGGTGCCTCTCGGTGCAGGTGGATACCAGACTTTATGTGCGTAGGACACCTTAATGCCCACAACTGAAGTGTCAGTGGGAGTGGGGTGCTTGGAGGCAGCAGAGAGTGCTGAGCAGTCAGGCCCTTAGGTGTTCGTGTGGATCTTACTCTTTGGTCAGCACTCTGGTATGTAAATCATTAAATAACTGTTTAATTTTGCTAATCCTATAGAAAACACTCGAAGATACCTGTTCTCCATAGGTAGAAGTGAAATAAGGTGGTATTAGATTGTTTGCAGGGCTGAGTGTTTGCTGAGGGCGGTGTGCTTGGCAGGGATTTGACCAAAGAGACCACTGAAGAACGTCATCTGCCTTTGTGATTCCTTGAAGTCACCTTAGTCTTACAGCAGGTAGATTGAGCTGATGGATAACAGCTCAGGTTCCCAAGTCAGCCAGGGAGTCTGAATGCCTGCTTGGGGTTCCCCAGGAGCAGAGACATCCCAGATAACAAGCACTGTTAGCGTGGTGCCTTCAGACAACGTGATGCTGGGGTTTCAAATACAAGGAGGACGTTGTATCGGACCTGGCTATTAATCAGCTGGAGAGCGAGTAACTGCCTGGCGTTCTCTTTTAAACTTGGAACTTACTTGAACAGTAATAGTAGTTTTTGGGGCACTGAAGAGGTCGGTGACTCCTAAAGTTTCTTTAAAGTGAAGATATTTTAATATCTTCTTGAGGACAAAGAAGTTTAAAACTAGAAGCTAATGTTTTAGACTAATTTCTGTTTATTTTTCATCCTGAAGATAAAATGGAAGTTTCATAGATTCTCTCTGTATCCGCTTGCTTTTTCGCTTTGATGTAGATTTAAGCTCCAATCCTAATGCTCTGTGCCTGGAAATCTGAAACAGGAAACTCAAATTTACCATAACACTATCAATATTTTTTCTTTTAAGACCTTCCAGTTTGTATCAAACTTAAAAGATGTAAAATGAGTACTGTCTCAGAAGGTGACTTGCCTGTGAATAACAAAGCAAAGCATTCAGGGTATTATTTTTGGTTTGAGGGTAGTTGCAGTGAAACTCATGTACTTTTAAAGTTGATCTGAAATATGAAAAGTTGTGTCAGATTCTGCAGCCCTGGGGACTAGACCTTCCATTCTGCAGAAAATTGTCCCTCCACCTTTTATTTTACTCCCTATTCATCTCTTCAGCCTCAGATGGATATTTTTGCTGTGGCACAGCAAGAACTATATCTGGCTAATCTCCTAGACCCTTACCCCTCTGTGCCTGTATCAGAAATCTCTTTCTCTTCTGAATGGCTAGCCAGTAGTCTTGGAAACTGGAAGAGTAGAACTGATAAGGTGGTAACATCTCAGCTAAAAAACCCCACCCTGCTGCTTCCAGCTAATTCTGAATTTTGTTGTGCTCAGGATGAAATGAAAGTCCTGTTTGCACAAAGCGCAGGAGGATGGAGGGCTGATCCAGGAACATCTCTGGAGACAAGCAGCAAGGGTATGAGTTACAACAAACCAAAGACCTTGCAGTAGCAGATCACAGAATCCCAGACTGCTGTGGGGGTTTGAAGGGACCTCTGGAGATCATCTAGTCCAACCCCCGGCCAGAGCAGGTCCACCCAGAGCAGGTCCCTCGGGAACGTGTCCAGGTGGGTTTGGAACAACTCCAGAGACGGAGACTACACCACTTCTGGGCAGCCTCTGTCAGGGCTCTGCCACTGTCAGAGGAAAGAAGTTCCTCCTCATGTTTAGATGGAACTTCTTATGTTCAAGTTCCTTTCACTGGGCACCACTGAAAAAAGACTGTCCCCATCCTCCTGACACCCACCCTTGAAGTATTTATAGGCCTTGATCAGATNACACCTTAATGCCCACAACTGAAGTGTCAGTGGGAGTGGGGTGCTTGGAGGCAGCAGAGAAGGGGTGTTGAGTGCTGAGCAGTCAGGCCCTTAGGTGTTCGTGTGGATCTTACTCTTTGGTCAGCACTCTGGTATGTAAATCATTAAATAACTGTTTAATTTTGCTAATCCTATAGAAAACACTCGAAGATACCTGTTCTCCATAGGTAGAGGTGAAATAAGGTGGTATTAGATTGTTTGCAGGGCTGAGTGTTTGCTGAGGGCGGTGTGCTTGGCAGGGATTTGACCAAAGAGACCACTGAAGAACGTCATCTGCCTTTGTGATTCCTTGAAGTCACCTTAGTCTTACAGCAGGTAGATTGAGCTGATGGATAACAGCTCAGGTTCCCAAGTCAGCCAGGGAGTCTGAATGCCTGCTTGGGGTTCCCCAGGAGCAGAGACATCCCAGATAACAAGCACTGTTAGCGTGGTGCCTTCAGACAACGTGATGCTGGGGTTTCAAATACACGGAGGAGGTTGTATCAGACCTGGCTATTAATCAGCAGGAGAGCGAGTAACTGCCTGGCGTTCTCTTTTAAACTTGGAACTTACTTGAACAGTAACAGTAGTTTTTGGGGCACTGAAGAGGTCGGTGACTCCTAAAGTTTCTTTAAAGTGAAGATATTTTAATATCTTCTTGAGGACAAAGAAGTTTAAAACTAGAAGCTAATGTTTTAGACTAATTTCTGTTTATTTTTCATCCTGAAGATAAAATGGAAGTTTCATAGATTCTCTCTGTATCCGCTTGCTTTTTCGCTTTGATGTAGATTTAAGCTCCAATCCTAATGCTCTGTGCCTGGAAATCTGAAACAGGAAACTCAAATTTACCATAACACTATCAATATTTTTTCTTTTAAGACCTTCCAGTTTGTATCAAACTTAAAAGATGTAAAATGAGTACTGTCTCAGAAGGTGACTTGCCTGTGAATAACAAAGCAAAGCATTCAGGGTATTATTTTTGGTTTGAGGGTAGTTGCAGTGAAACTCATGTACTTTTAAAGTTGATCTGAAATATGAAAAGTTGTGTCAGATTCTGCAGCCCTGGGGACTAGACCTTCCATTCTGCAGAAAATTGTCCCTCCACCTTTTATTTTACTCCCTATTCATCTCTTCAGCCTCAGATGGATATTTTTGCTGTGGCACAGCAAGAACTATATCTGGCTAATCTCCTAGACCCTTACCCCTCTGTGCCTGTATCAGAAATCTCTTTCTCTTCTGAATGGCTAGCCAGTAGTCTTGGAAACTGGAAGAGTAGAACTGATAAGGTGGTAACATCTCAGCTAAAAAACCCCACCCTGCTGCTTCCAGCTAATTCTGAATTTTGTTGTGCTCAGGATGAAATGAAAGTCCTGTTTGCACAAAGCGCAGGAGGATGGAGGGCTGATCCAGGAACATCTCTGGAGACAAGCAGCAAGGGTATGAGTTACAACAAACCAAAGACCTTGCAGTAGCAGATCACAGAATCCCAGACTGCTGTGGGGGTTTGAAGGGACCTCTGGAGATCATCTAGTCCAACCCCCGGCCAGAGCAGGTCCACCCAGAGCAGGTCCCTCGGGAACGTGTCCAGGTGGGTTTGGAACAACTCCAGAGACGGAGACTACACCACTTCTGGGCAGCCTCTGTCAGGGCTCTGCCACTGTCAGAGGAAAGAAGTTCCTCCTCATGTTTAGATGGAACTTCTTATGTTCAAGTTCCTTTCACTGGGCACCACTGAAAAAAGACTGTCCCCATCCTCCTGACACCCACCCTTGAAGTATTTATAGGCCTTGATCAGGTGCCCCCTCCGCCTTCTCCAGAATAAAAAGATCCAAGTCCCTCAGCCTTTCCTCGTCAGAGAGATGCTCCAGGCCCCTCATCATCTTTGTGGTCCTCTGCTGTACCCTCTCCCGCCGTTCCCTGTCCTTCTTGAACTGGGGAGCCCAGAACTGGCCCCAGTGCTCCAGCTGCGGCCTCACCAGGGCAGAGTAGAGGAGGAGGATGACCTCCCTCCACCTGCTGGCCACACTCTTCCTGATGCCCCCCAGGATGCCATTGGCCTTCTTGGCCACAAGGGCACTTTGCTGTCAATGTGTCTCTCCAAGTGCAGGTTAGGGTTAGTGTACCTTGCTGCCTCCCTGAAGTGAGTGGTTTCTCCAGTGGGTTTATTTTCAAACAAGAGTTGGTAATGGGGCACACGCATCACTTTCATGCATATAACAGTAAGAAATGTGATGGGTTTGATTTATATTTAAATAGACAGTTCTTATGATTCAGTTCAGTCGGATGTTGCCCTGGGGAGTTGAATCCTGCCACGAGGTTTCTTTGTGATGCTGGACAAGTTATCTAAAACTGAAGATTCACTATTGGGAACTGTTTGATCTTATTCTGCTTGAGGAGCCTGAGGTGTTTGACACGTAAAGAGCAGAAGTCTGAAGCTCTCAGAAGTGTAGCTGGGGACTCTAGGAATTTGTATGAAAAGAAGTGTCCCATCTCATGCTGAGATGAAAAATGCAGCCCTCACCCTCTCCAAAGAAGCACCAGAATTAACTGGAAAGTGTTCATGGCAAAGCAGAGCACCCTTCTAGGAGCAGAAGTGGTCAGTAATGTAGGAGGCTGATCCCATGTGAATGACTGTGTTTGTGCCTTTGTGTGAAAAATTGCTTGCTTTGAATTCCTCCACACAAATAAGTAGAGGGCTCTCTGGAGAGTACCACACTGCAGCTTTTCACTGAGACCGTTTGCCCAAATCCCCTTTTCTTCCTACACCTCTTGCTGGGATCTGCCTGGAGAATGAAGAGCTGTAAAATATTTAAAAAATCAATAGAATTTGCATGAAGAAATTACCACTAAAAGGCATTGACGGGGATAACGGTGTATGTGCTCAGAAAGCAGCTGGGTATGCATATTTGAGTTATTCCTTCAATAAGTTTGAGAACATGTAAGGTCTGTGATCCTCCTGCATAATTTGGGCCGGTTTATTATTGGAGTTGTCACTCTTAGGAGGCAAATGAAATGGCTTGTTTGGAGGCTTGGGATTCAGCGTGGTAAAACACAGCTACACAATGTTTTATAAATAGTGGCTCTAATTAATACAATAGCCCGAGCTTAAGCGTTTCTCTGAATTAAAGCTGACAACTGCCTTGTTGGTGAGAGCACAGAGGTAGGGGAGCGGGTTGGTTTTTCCATTTTCAAAGGAACCTTTCTGCAAGAGTTGTGAAAGTTTTTAAAGGCAAAGCAGCGTTGGCATTTCAGAGCGTTGGTTTGGGCTGTGTAAGTTTGAAATGATGCTGTTTAGATTCCCCGGGATCCCGCAGGGTATCCTGGTGAAGGGGAGCGCTGCCGGGGGGAAAACTTAGTTCAAGAAAGACAACAGAAGGAGGAGCATTTTTGTAGAAGGGGTACTATTTTGGTTGGTACAAAGTGAGGTTTTATTCCTAAAGGTAACCTTAAAAAGTATTATCTTATGATTTGATGGTAAGGGTTTTCCCAGGAATTTATGATGCAGATAAACTCAAGTTTTGGGTTAACCCTCCTTCCCTACACAACAGGTACAAGTGTTGGTTGCCTCTTCAGTACAACAATTGAAAGTTTGAGCCCAAGTTTGATAAGATTATAAAAATCTGTTCCTCATTTAAATTCAGCTGATCTTGTGGCATCAGTCATCTTCATGTGGTTAGAAACATTGGTTAGAAACAAACTGGATAAGCCAAAAGCCATGTGACTGTGAGTATATTTACATCAGTGTTGTGTTTTGGATCGAGAATGTGCTTTTGAAGCAAATCTTCCGATCCTGCCTATTTCCTGGGCTTTGCTTTACATTGCAGAGTGGGTTTGGAATATGTCAGCTAAATTCCTTTTAGATGAAAGTCAAAATATGTTGCAGCCCTGTACCCAGAATCACAGAAAGGTTAGAGTTGGAAGGGACCTTCAAGATCATCCAGTTCCAACCCTTCTGTCCCCTGGGCAGGGACACCTCCCACCTTGAGGCGTGTTGGTATCTTAGCACAGCGCATCCCCCCGCTGCGTGTTACTGCTTATGTCCTGGCAAAAAGACTGGGAATAGCAGTGATCTTTCCCAAAGACCCTCCTGTTGGAAGTAATGAAAGCTTTTTGTCCCCTGGGAAAATTCCATAGCTGGGAAGCTCACAGTGTCCAGAATAACTTCTAGCGACATTATCCTGACACCGAAAGGCAACAAAGAAGGGGCATATATTATATTGTTGGCTACCACAGAAAAGGTCGTCTTTAAACATATAGATGCCTTTTGCATATGCTTTGTGACAGACATACAGCCTGAAGGCTGGTATGTGAGGAGGGGAAATCAATTAAAAAAATGCATAATGATATTATAAATATTTATAGAATAGCTAGGTGAGTGTAATATGACAGGGAGAAGCAAGGAAGGCTTTTAGAATAGCAATTGTGCGCTCTAAAATACATAGGAATTCTTCTGGGTGAGTTGAAATGGGGTAGAAAGGCATTGCATAGGTTGTCAGAGATGTTAGCAACACCTTCACTGAAGTCCTTTGTAAGCAACCATGGGAAGAGGTTCATCAAAGAAGTGCAGTGAAATAAAGAGTTGGAAAGCAGAGAAAGGAAGAACCTTCCAGATGGGATGAGGTTATTCACTGATGGTCCCGGGGCACTTGGAGGCATAATTGCTTGATTTGCAATTTAAGGAAGTACAGAAATGGTTCTCTGTCCATTCCAGCAGGATTAAAATGATCAAGCTTTATCCAAAGACCAGGATTATTCCAAGTCTGCTAAAAGATATGAATGTCTTTTCCAAGTCTGCTGAATATGAGCCAGCAGTGTGCCCAGGTGGCCAAGAAGTCCCCCTGGACTCAGCACTGGTGAGGTCACACCTTGAGTCTGGTGTCCAGTTCTGGGCATCTCAACACAAGAGAGATCTGGAGGGGCTGGAGCGAGTGCAGAGGAGGGACACGGAGCTGGGGAAAAATGCCCGGAGAATCAATCTTATGGAGAGTGATGGAAGGAGCTGGGACTGTTTAGTTTGCAGAAGAGGAGGCTGAGGGGAGACCTCATCACTCCCTACAACTACTTGGAAGGACATTGTAGAGAGGTTGGTGCTGGTCTCTTCTCACAGGCAATTAGTGACAGAACAAGAGGGAATGGCTTCAAGCTGCAGCAGGGTAGGGTTAGGCTGGACATGAGGAAAAAAATTTTCCCAGAAAGAGTGGTCAGAGCCTGGAATAGGCTGCCCAGGGGGGTGGTGGAGTCCCCATCCCTAGATGTGTTTCAGAGTGGTTGAGATGTGGTGTTGAGGGATCTGGTGTAGGGGAGAACTTTCTAGAGTGGGGCTGATGGTTGGACTTGATGATCCCAAGAGTCTTTTCCAACCTGAATGATTCTATGATTCCATGTTAATTTTTAAACTATATTTTTGCACAGAACTGACTGTTGGGGTACTTGTGCAGCTGTTAATACCCACATCTGTAAGTTATGCCTGTAAGATTGCAAAGTTTATAAACCAGCAAATAGGAAAACAAGTAGGGTAAGGCTACAAATGAACAAATTTGGTTCTCTAAATAAATACAAGTAAAGATTTCCTCTAGGCATTCTTCTGTCCTTGTGTCCTGTATATATTAGGCCTCACGGCATGGCTTAGTTCCCCTACAAGAGGACTTACATTGTGGGACTTGGCTCCATTCTTTTTCTGTGTTGATGTAAACATCAAGAATAAGCTGGAGGTTTTGCAGGGAGGAGTTTATTCTTTTCTGCTTGTGCTGCAGATGGCTGAATTTGCTGAGTCTGCAAAAGCTGCAAGAAAAGTACATAATGAAAGTGAAAATTGGACTAAAATTGGAAGAAACTATGCAAGAGACCAGCTTGTTCTGCCTCAAACGGCCAACAAAAGCTTCTTCAGTGGAACATCCCTGTCTGGGGAGAAGTTATTTTTGGTGCTGAATTCTTGCTTACAGAATTCTCTTTCCCATTAGTCCCAACAGAGAGCAGAGTTTTGTTAATGGCTGGGTCAGGGTGCTAATTATCTTTGTGAAAAATGGATGGGCAGACAGTCCAGGAGATAGATGCTTCCTAATTTGTTAAGGGCTTTTAAAGATAAATGGCCTTGAAGTAGATTTGTTTTCAGACGAAGGGCCAGTAGAAGGCTGGGAGCAGTGGCACAGTGAGCTCTCATCGTTTTTTTCAGTGATGGATGTTGCATATTCTGTGCATTGACATGGTCTTTGCCATCAGAAGTCCCAATTTATTAATAGTTTTTAGGGCAATAGCTGTAAATTATTGCAGCCCAATTTTATTACTGTTTTACATCTACCAAGGACGGAGCCCTTTATGCAGCTTTATATTAACTCAGCAAGCACTATTAAATACTGACATTTAGGCTCATTTTGGTAGCATTAATCATAGCATTTTATCATGCATTAATTGCAGTGGTTTCAAACAACTGGAACATTCACTTTTCTAAAAGCAGGACAAACAATAATGTCCATTTATCCACTTTTTCAACCCAGAACTGTGGTTAAAAAACCACCACAACTCAAAACACATAAAAAACCCCTTGTACTTGTGCATGCTGGGGACATCTATCTCTTCGTTTCTTTGCCACAACTGAACAAGCAAGAGCCAGTAGCTCTTACAGGCTTCACTGGAAGCTCCTGGAAGCAGCATCTCTGAAAATCAGCATCTGAAGTCTTGGTGTGGTCACCTACAGTCAGGCTGAAATGCCTTCTGTGATTCAGCAGCGGGAACAGGTTCACAGCACTTCTATCTGTTTGTATTATCTTACCCGTAAAAGAACTTGGGATGTTTGCTGGCTTTCCTCAGTGGAGGGCACCACTAGATGATTATGGTTAATATAAGGAGCTGGAAGCCTTTCTCACTTAACCATCGTTAGGATCTCTGCTGCTGAGGTCCCATTTTGGGAGGCAGCTGGAAATTGGCACTTAGTTTGAATGTATTGTTTTCTGCCTCTCTCTTAAAGTTCAAGGACAAGGCAAAACTGTTCAGACTAAGCAAAGAAAAGGGTTCTTTTTCTCATTCTCCTTTGTTTACTTGGTCCTCTGAGCCCTCTGTTATTTTTCAACGTAAATTTGTTCTCCCATGTAGAATCATAGAATCATTTTGGTTGGGAGAGACCCTTGGGATCATCGAGTCCAACCATCTGCCTAATGTATTGATGTATTGAAACAAAGCAGCTGGACTCAATAGCCAATGTGACTACCAAGCCCTTTTCTTTATTGCAACACTGGGGTCCAGTGATTCTGGGGTCCAGGATTTTTCCTCAAGGTACATTAGTTCCTTAGAACTAGTTACATATTCAGGAGGTGAGTTTCTCCGTGGTTTTTGTTGCCATTTATTGCCCGTTCTCAGGAACCACAATCACTCTGGGTGGTTGGTTACTTCATCTGGTGGTCGTATCTTCCTCTTCATCAGTTGCCCTCTATATCTGTCCTTCTGACCCTCTTTCTTGCTGGCTTCACAGCTTTTGCAGCTGGCCTTGCTCCAAACTGGTTTTCTTCTGCCTAGTTGTCCAAGTTTCCATTATCTTGTCTTCTAATTTTTCTTTTGACAAGCGAGTCTAGTTACCCCATTGTCTGACAGTCACAGTGAAAGACTCAATAACGAGTTATTAAGCCAGTATTCTTTATTTGCAGCACCAGACAGGTAGGGGATATTTCCTCCAAAGACGTGTACCAATGGTCAAGGCGTTTGGGCTTGTATTTCAGCAGTACCTGCGTATTCATATCACTCCCCGTAGCTGTTCAACATATTTGTTATCTTTTAAGAACTCGTTATCATAGGTGTTCACCCCTATTTACACAAGTGTTGTGATGTCTAGCGCCCTCACCTCTGGTGGTCTTGGAAGTCTTGCTCCACAAGATTCAGCCTAAGGGGATTTTGCTTGACTGTGTCAGTTTTAGGAAGCTGCTACTTCCCTTCTCTCTCAGGATGTTGGCTTCTCTGCCCTTTTGGCTCTTGCTGGCCCCAGCTCACCCTGTCTGGCAAGCACAGTTGCCCCTCTGATCCTCCACTAAGCCCCCTGCTTCACGTCAGCTTCCCCTATCAACAGTCACACAACAGCTTACAAAAGATATGCAAGTTGTTAACTACTTTAGGACAGCAGGGTGACCATGAGCCAGCACTGTGCCCTCATGGCCAAGAAGGCCAATGGCATCCTGGGGTGTATTAGAAGGGGAGTGCTTAGTAGGTTGCGAGAGGTTCTCCTCCCCCTCTACTCTGCCCTGGTGAGACCCCATCTGGATTATTGTGTCCAGTTCTGGGCCCCTCAGTTCCAGAAGGACAGAGAACTGCTGGAGAGTGTCCAGGGAAGGGCTACCAAGATGATGAAGGGAGTGGAGCATCTCCAGTATGNAGACCCTTTATTTCAGTATACACATTCAGATTTGAAAGAAGCGGGGACTGTATTAGCAAAGATGCCAGCAAAAGGCAGGAGGGAGGGTACTGGAAAGCACCCCGCAGAAGGCAGCCGGGGTAAACATGTAGACTTTTTCCCGCAGTAAAAAAAAAAAAAAAAATATCCCGATGTTCAGCAGTGTTTCTCCTTAATACCGTGTTTCTCTTTCGGGCCATTCCTCAGGCCACAGGGAGGGCGACAGCGAGGAGCGCTGTGTCTTTAAATCTGAGCCAGATGGAGGCGTAGAGGGGGCTTCCCCCAGGCGGAAAGGCCCGAATGGAGTCGGGGACCACGAGGCTGAGGTGGTCGGAGCTGGGCCCGGGCCCTCGGCGAATGTAAAGTCGGCCATACCGCGAGGTCTCCTCAGACCATCCAAAGAGCGGCAACGGTGATATCCCGTCTTTTAAACTGAGGTAGAGTGAGACAAAAGGGGTGCTTCCCGGAGGCGGCGGAGCCGAGGGAGAGCGGGGTAGGCCCGAAACGCGTCGGGAATCAGGCAGGGGAGCAGCGAGGCTGAGGCGGCCGGGCCGCGGGAGATAGGGCAAATGTTAGAGCGGTCATACCGCGGGTTTCCTCAGTCGACGGGGAGAGCGACAGCGGTGAGTGCTGTGTCTGTAAAACTGAGGTAGATTGAGGCGGAGAGGGGGCTTCTCGGAGACGGCGGAGCCGAGGGAGAGCGGAGTAGTCCCGAAACGCTTCGGGAATCACGCCGGGGAGCCGCGTGGCTGAGGCGGCCAGGGACGGTCCTGTCCGGGCGAGGGCAAGCGGCGGCAAATGTCAGAGCGGCCGTACCGTGGGCTTCCGCAGAGCACAGGGAAAGCGGCAGCGGTGAGTGCGGTGTCTTTACATTTGAGATAAACTTGAAGCGGAGAGGGGGCTTCATGGAGACGGAAAGGCCCGAAGGGAGTCGGGAAGCACGTGAGAGCGCCGCGAGGCTGAGGTGGCCGAGGCCATAGCGCGAGGTTTCCTCAGACCACACAAAGAGCCGCAGCGACGAGTGCTGCGTCTGTAAAACTGAGCTAAACCGAGGCGGAGAGGGGGCTGCCCGGAGAACGAGGAGCCGAGGGAGAAGCAGAGAGGCCTGAAATGGGTCGGGACTATAGTAAGGCTTAAATTTGCCGAGGGTGAAGTGGCTGTACCGCGAGGTTTCCTCAGGCCACACAAAAAGTGGCCGCGGCAGTGAGTGCTGTGTCAGTAAAGCTGAGCTCAACTGAGGTGGAGGGGGGGCTTCCCCCAGACGAAGAACCGGAGGGAGTGCGGAGTAGGCCCGAAACGGGTTGGGAATCACGTGAGGGAGCCATGAGGCTGACGTGGCTGGGCCGTGGTGAATTTTAAGTCAGCCATACCACGGGGTTTCCTTGGACCACACAAAGAGCGGCAGCGGTGAGTGCGGTGTCTGTAAAACCGAGCTAGGTTGAGGCAGAGAAGGGGCTTCTCGGAGACGGAAAGGCCCGAAAAGAGTCAGGAGCCGCGAGGCTGAGGTAGCCGGTCTGGGCGAGCCGCAGCGAATTTCAAAGCGGCCATGGCCAGCATGAGCCGAGCGCCCCTGTTGAGCGCAAGGGGAGGGACGCTGGTGTGTGGGCAGCTGGCAGTGATTTATCCAGTCCCCGCCCGGTGGTCGGGAAGATCATGTCTGCCACAATGCCAAAGCCCACAGCCAGAGTGTGGGAAACCAGAGTGAGTTCCCATGCAAACACGCTGTCTTGCAGGTCTCAGGCTGTAGCGAATGCCTGAACCTAGTAGCTAAGGTAGCCAGAGACAGCAGCTGTGTGCGGAGTGATGCAATAAACAATCTGTTCAGGCAGGTGGTGGAACTGAGGGAGGAGGTAGAAAGGTTAAGAAGTATCAGAGAATGTGAAAGTGAAATAGATTGGTGGAGCCATGCCCAGAGACACAGGCAGCGGGAAGAAGTTCTACATGAACTAGACGATCCACTTCCCTCCTGTCACCAGGCAAAAGGAAGGAACTTAAGTGACAGGGTGGGGAATGGAGGCAGGTTCCTCGGAGGAGCAAGCCAAACCTCTCCTGGCCACTCTTGCCTTTCCAGTTGAGGAGGAGGCCAAACCCCTCCTGGTCGCTCTTGCCTTCCTAGTTGCTGTTGCACAAAGGCGTGGGGCTTTGGAAATTGTGGGCCAGGTAAATGAGATTTGAGAAGAAGATCATAGGGTCTGCTCAAAAGCCCCAAAGATTTTCTAGTCATAGAGGTTTGTTTTTTTTAGTTACAGTGGCTTCACATGACCAAATAATACATCATTAACCTGATTGCCCAAGGATACCAAACTCTCAGGAGAAACTTGTATTCCTGTATGATTGGCAAGATAATTAGGAAGTGGAATAATCCAAGTCCCAGTACAAGCAGCCATCATAAGATGTATGTATTTATTCTTTGAAACCAGAGCATGCCATATCATAAATCCTTTTATTTTAAGGCCTATATATTTGTGGGTTTAATATCCATTTTTACAATGGACATACTGCTACAGCAGAAGGCTTTAGGGGTCTGTTCACACTGTTGGATCAGTTAAAGCCGCTGGTAAATGTGCTGAGTTTTTTATTCTGCAGTATCACCTAGTTAACACAGGTTAAAGTTCACTTCTGCTTTTACTAGCCTGGATTGTAAGCTCCTTGCATATGGCCTTTCATTCTGTATTTGCAAACCATCTACCACAATTAGAGCTTTTACATGATAAGAAAAGGCAGGCCCAGAAGCTGCTGATGGTAGGAAGGGTTCTGCATCCACCAGGAGAATAGGATATTGCACCTGGATTAGAGACAGCTTCATACGGAATCAGCTACAGCCTTCCCTATTAAGAGAGGACAGGGCAAAGCTAAATAGCAGTAAGTGCTGCATCCAGGCAGCAGCAGCCAGCAGGAGATTAAATGGGAGAGCTGTATAGATGCGGGGTCCTGTTGAGGGTGGCCTTCAGTGGGTAAAAGTCAATTATGAATTAAATGTTTTGCAAAATGCTACCAAGTAAAAGGCGTCTAATGAAGTTCTGGCAGTTTCTCTGTCTGAAAATGATGAAACCTGAGAAGCGAAGAAATTAGTGGAGTTGCACTAAAATTAATATGACAAAAGCGAAAGAAAGAAAATAGCAGAGGGAAAAATCAATATTATTGCTAATAAGAATCAACATTTATCTTGCAGGAAACCTGAAGTTTTGCCTTCTGATTCTGAACCAGCCGTTGAACAAAGGTCATTTTCATTGTCTGTGGAGCAAAGGTAATAATAACTTACATACATCTTCATTTGCTTATTTACTTAGCTGCTACCCAGCTAATGTGCTTCATGTCTGTTGAATTGCAATGTGGCAATTTTCTCTTAACTAAAGCAACCTTCTGGTGAGGGTGTGAATCGGCAGGATATGTCCCTGGTTGCTGAATGCTGCAAATGAGCTGATTATGCACATTCTGCATCTCTGCATTGCTTACGTCAGTGGGAACTTTATGGACTGATCTGCGTGAGACTGTAGCTTTTCAGAGGTGTCTTAGGAATGATCATTGTGTTGCTGACAAAGTGTAGTAGATCAATGGTGCAGTTAAGAGTCTGGAAGCAAGCATTGCTTTAAAGGTCATCAGTGAAATGTGTTAATCAAAATAAAATGAACCATGTAGATACTATGTTGTGAAAGCGGTGGGGATTTGCGTGTGTGCCAGAAATATTCAAATCAGACTTCACTACCTCTTTGTTTAATATGCACAGTGCTAATCATCATCTCTGGTATGATAGCTGCAGAATTACTGACATTTTCTAGAGATAGATAAATCTTTACAAGCTTGGAGCTATTAATTCCTCTGGTGCAGAAATGTAGTCCTTTAGAAGCTTTCTGACAAACCACAGGAACAGTCTCTAACTTGTTACCAGGCTGGGAACCTTGCAGAGAGATTCCTCTTAACTGACTGGGGCAGACAGAGCTATTTGATTTCACCATGGGTGTAAGGGCTGGCAGGGGGTAGCTGCATGGTTAAAAGGAATTGCAGTAAGGGATGAAGCAGGAAGGATGTATTAATGGAATCAGGGAATTGTTAGAGTTGGCAGGGACCTCTAGAGCTCATCCTGTCCAACTCCCCTGCTAAAGCAGGGTTGCCCAGAGCACATCACTCGGGGCCGCATCCAGGTGGGGCTGCAAGGTCTCTAGAGAAGGGGACTCCACACCCTCCCTGGGCAACCTCTGCCAGGGCTTGGCCACCCTCACCACAAACAAGTTTCTCCTCATATTCCAATGGAACTTCCCATGTTCCAGCTTGTGCCCATTGTTGCCCCTTGTCCTGTCACTGGGAACCACTGAGAAGAGTCCAGCTTCATCCTCCTCCAGCTCACCCTTCAGATATTTGGAAGCATTCATGAGGTTTCCCCTCAGCCTTCTCTTCTCCAGGCTAACGAGCCCCAGCTCTCTCAGCCTTTCCTCATGAGGGAGATGCTCTAATCCCTCCACCATCTCTGTTGCCCTATGCTGGACTCTCTCCAGTAGCTCCCTGTCTCTTGAACTGGAGAGCCTGGAACTAGACCCAGTATTCCAGTTTTGGCCTCACCAGTGCAGAGGGGTAGAATGACCTCCCTCCACCTACTGGCCACACTCTTCCCTAGGCAGCCAGGATGCCACTGGCTCTCTTGGCCCACACGTTGCTGGCTCATGGATAGTTTATTATGTACCAGGGCCCCCAGATCTGTCTCCTCCAGCAGGTCTGTCCTTAACCTCTATCAGTGCCTGGAATTCTTCCTCCCCAGGTGCAGGACCCTACACTTGCCCTCGTTGAACCTCATGTGGTTCTTCTCTGCCCAGCTCTCCAGCCTGTCCAGGTCATGCTGGATGGTGGCCCAGCCCTCTGGAGTGTCAGCCAGCCCTCCGACGTCGGTGTCATCAGTGAACTTGCTGAGGATACACTTGGTCCCCTAACCCAGGTCATTGAGGAATGTGTTAATCAAGACTGGGACGAGTTTTGACCCTTGTGGGACACCATTGGTTACAGGCCTCCAACTTGACCCTGCTCCATTCGTATTGCTTATATACAGTAAACCTAGCCTTGGTGCCTACATACACAGAGGAGTAAGAACAAGGAGAGACTCACACAGGATGATTCCAAGTAGCTCAAGTGATCAGAGTTTTTCCCCCAAGGAGCTCTCTTTCACTTGCAATATCAGCAGGAAATGGCAGCAAGAAGTGCTCAGTGGTGGAAGGGCTGCAAGTGTACTTTCTAGATGTGATTCTACATAATTTTCTTATTTTAAAAGATACACTTAAAGACATACTCTCATTAATCATGATGGGAGGAAGGGTATGTATTTTCATCTTTGTTCCAAGTATTTTAATAATTTCTTTGTCCCACCTCCCCTGTGTTTTGAGGGTTGAGGTTAAATAAGTCACAGCAGACCAGATGTGCTTAGTTACTGAATCGGCAGTATTTTGTACCTTGCATGTGTTGCTTTTACGCTGCATTCTGCTAATCAGACCTTTTTTTGTCTGTCCTTTGGAATTTTAAGCCTTTCTCTTGCAGTCAAACCTGTACAGGGTGACTCTTGGGTGGGGCACAGAGTGCTTCTTACTGTAACACTAATGGTGGCCCTTCGCTGCAGTGCTTCTGTGAAAGGGTTGGGATAAGGAGCTGAATCAAGATGAGTATGCCACAGACTGTCTTGCTGGGGACTACCTCAGTGGGTTCCTGTCCTCAGAGCGTAACTGTGCTGAAAGTAACTGCTGGTGCTGTGGGTAGTTTTTCAAAGAGTCTTTAGGAGTTAGAAGGTAAAGTCCCATTTAAGCTAATAAGAGTTTTGCTTTGGTATTTGCTTCCAGAAATAGGTGGATATTTTCTATCTAAATATAATGATAAAGGAAGGTGGTGATGACGTAGTGAACCTGAAATGTTTTTCTTCAAAACATCTCGCCTTCTGTAAACCAGTGAATCCAGAACAAGGTTTTGGCGATGACTGACGTCAGCTGTAGTATAGGTGTAGTGTCCTTCTGTGGGTGTCACCTCTGCATCCTGGATCTTGGTTTCCAAGGAGTCCCAGCAGAGATGCTATTGCAGAACTAGGAGAAACTGGGGGGTTTGGTGTGCAAATTGAAAGAAGTTCTGAAAGAATGCAATGTCCTTAGATAGGGTGTTTGATGACCAGCTGCTTATGCTTGAGGCCTCATAAGGGAGTGGTGAGAAGGAAACAACGGGGCTGTTGCTCCACAAAATATTGCCAGCCTGACAGATGGGTGGGGGGAATGAGAGAGAAAAATGTGGAGGGGAAAAAAGAGATAAAGTACTGATAAATTACAGCAATTTTGGGTGTTACGCCAGGTACTGAATGCTGAGATGTTATTTTCAAGTAGGTTGTGTCTTATCAAAGTACCTTGTTTCATCGGCCCTGTCACTTTCAGCATCGAGTAAAAATGAAGGTGTGGTATGTTGTAAGCTTAAAAGAAAAATAAAACTCATGTCTATAAGTATGGCTATTCTAGGGTAAAATCATCCCAGGTGTAACTCGTCTTGACCTCAAGAAAAAGCAGTTGCTGTTAATTAGCCTTTGTCCTATTACAGACTTGCACAAAATCTATTTTTACTGACATACTTTGGAAAGAACTATTTCAGTCTGTACACGTTTGCTTGAACTTCCTTCCCTGTGCTTTGTAAAGGACACTGAAATCTGATTTCTTAACTTCCAGGGGACAGCTTTTACCACTGTCACCCTACAAGCTGGCTAAGTGACAACAGTGAGGTATTATAACCTAAAGATGGCTGTGATTTTAGTCTGTTCTATTCATTATTGTAGCAAACCCATCTATGACACCTTCTTTTTTTTGGTTGGGTACAGTCATACAGAGTATTGGTGCTGTCCTAAAGGTGGAATGGATGAAATGCTGGAGAAGGTATACTTTACAAAAGCACAAAGAATAATAATATGGCAGAAAACACTGGTAGTTGGCTGAAGGATTTATTCCACTTGGTATAGAAGGGAGGGGACAAACCAAATGGCAAGAGAAATTGAAGAGGATATTCAGTAAAGGGGAATAGATACGAGAAAAAGGTCTTACAATGAGTGAAGCTGATACAAAGAGACTGAGTATGGGAAGCCAAGGTGGATATAGAGGGTTGGGAATAGACTGAGTAGTCACAAGGTGGGGAGCAGTCAAATCCATCAGAAGTGCTCTGACTGTAGCTGTTACTACAGCCATTTTTACTGGTGGGAGTTGCATGGCCTCCCTCCCAGTCCTGATCCAAATTGCAGAAAAATGTGTGGAAGAGATAGGGCTCAGCTTTTCTCAGAGCTGCAGGGTTTTGTGTCTGGGAGGTTCCTGTGAGACTGGATCCAGCAGGGTCTACCATAAGCCTGTCACACCTACTTAATTCCTTGTATTTCAGTGACGTTTCCAGCTCCTGGTTTGAATCCTCTTTACAAAAAAACAAATTGGTGGGAGGAAACAAGAATCCAGTTTATGTGGTGATACTTTGTCTCTGGTGATACTTTGTCTCTGGTGATACTTTGGCAGTGGTTTCAAATGCGAATGTATTTTGAAGGGAAATGACTGTGAGCTGAAGGTCTGAAGCTGTCTCTGTGTTAGGTTTGAAAAGCACACAGGCCTAGGTTTCAGTGGCTGAAAACGGAAGAGCCTTCTCAGAGATTAAGAGAAAGTTACTGAGATTTGGATTCTGCTCTTTAAAATCTCTTGAATGAGAAATTCAATGACCTGTGCCGAGATTTTCAGCAACATCTAGCGGCTGCAAGAGCCTCTGGTTTTGGTGGTTTTGGTTTGGTTTTTTTTTGCTGTCTCCCTAATGAAGTCCCAGGAAAGGTGAAGAGTTGCCGCAGTGCTAAGGAATGACCTATGTAAAATTTTCTCAGACTCAGGCTCTGAAAATTATTTCTCATTTCTGAAAACGTTGCCTTTGCAAATGATCCAGAATTGCCTGTATGTCCTCACTTGATGGTAGAGTGCTGAATGGCTGTGCGTCGTACTCTCCATGCTGACGGTGACAGCTGTACAGAGCAAGAAGTTACGCTCAGGAAAATAACATTATTCCAAGAATAAGAGTAAAATGGCAATATTCTACAATGATCTGATGAAGTTCCCATCGGTGCTGTGTTTCTGGGAATGGCAGGTTTGTTGTTAAATTACATCTTTGTATTTGTTAGGGGAGAGAATATCACAGTAGGTTTTTTCTTAGGTTTCCTTTAACCTCTGGCTGGCTGTCCTTATATCCATGGGTTTTACTGATGAATGCAGTTGCAGAATTAAACTATTGGCTCTGCTTGGCTGAAGAGGAAGACTATTAGACTTGTGCTTTATGGTAAGGAAACATGTGTGTGGGTGTGTGTGATGCATTAGCCACCTTGCCTGCCTCAAAAGGATTGTGATCTTTTTCTGCAAAAGCCTTAATTCAAACAGAATGCACTGAACTGCTTTAAATATTAGCTGTTCATACTACAAAATATCTCTGGCTGATGTGTTAGAATAAACTACCAACATCCTTTGGGGACAGGCTGACTGAATCCTGACTTCTGGAATGTGTATTTGATGTCAGACAAACAGATGGGAAGGGGACATTACTGTATCGGACCTTTCTGGTTTAAAATCTATGAGATTGGGCTGCAAAAATGACTGTCCTTCAGGATCATCTTCCTAAACAGTCTCTTTAATGGACCATTCCTTTCAGTTAAGGAATTTTGGGGTCAAGCCATCTCTTATGCTTCTTCATAGGCTTAGTATATAGACATTTGATGATGCTTTGTAGATCAGGAACATAGAGAAATGGCAGAAAGGAAAAGAGTGTTGCTCACCCTGTAGCTCTCAGCTCTGTATTTTTGAGGGTCTCTAAAGGGTCTCTGTACTGAGGTAGGAGGAAACAGACTTCTATATACCCAAAGCTGAACTTGTGGTAGGAAACTGTGGTTTCTTACACTACATCTGTTGCGATTGTTTATCCATAGATTGTATTTTTCAAGTTTCTGTCTTTATCAGTGCCCATTTTACAACAAAGTGTCTATTGGATTTTAGACAGTATCTTGAATGGGAGGCAACTTTCCTGTCAAGGTCGGCCTACTGTTTGGTGGAACTGCTGCCAATGAATGGATTGTTAGCACCTGGAGGAATTGTTAGCACTAGGAATTACAAAATGCCTCCTCTTCCTGAGTCATCAAATAAGGCAAGGTGCTAATTTTTATCGTGAATTTTACAGTCATCTGGCTTTGAACAGCGCGTGCTTCCTTGCATTTTATGTTCCATATGCTTTTCTGCAGTGTATTTGGTGATTGGTACTTTGAATGTCTTCTGTTGAGGTCCAAGATATGTGTATAAAGGCAGATGAGATATAAATACAAGTAGCCGTGCAAAGCTCAGGTGAAAATGCTTAGGTAACAGGTTAGTTGACCACAGTTTGATTGTCTCTCTGCAGAGAAAAGGATATTGAAGTTTAATAACAGGAAGAAAATAACCTGACTTTTCTCTGTGCTGTTTTTTCTTCTCCTTGATTGATACCTTTTCCTTAATCATCTTCACTGGTTGAACTGACCTGTTCTTCTGGAATTATTGGTAAGTACAGCCATTCACTTGCCCTCTTACCTGTCAGCAATGAACTTGCCTTGTTGGCATATGCTGTGCTTTTTTCCCTCACCTTTTACTGTCATTTTTAGCTGAACTACTTGTAATATATCTCAGATTTGTACTAGACCCAGAATTGGCAGCTGGCATAAACCTTGAGTGAATTTAGAGCAGCTGCTATTAATAAATAGGAAAATGTTCATAAAAATGGTGATTGGGATGTCACATGGACTTGTGTGCTTTATTGCACTTTCCAGCAGGCGTCCAGGCTAGCAGTAACTCTTCCTGCTGGCCGCAGCTAAACCACTCTGTTTCTCCCCTGAGCAATATTAGAGTCCTGAGAAGTCAACAATGAAGTTGGTTTTTCCACATTTTGAATCAAACCAGGAATATAACTTCTGGTTGGTATTTAGTGACTTAAACATGCTGTTGTGTGCTACTCAATTTAGGTTTTTAAAAAGCAGTTTTTTATGGTGGTGTGCCTGTTGTTGGCCTTCACACAGGGAGTTCATGTCCTTCAACTGCAGGAGTGGGAGGGAATTTATTTCAAGCGTTCTTGAGAGCAGAGGATCTACGATATACTTTAGGAACAGGAAAAATTGGCCCTGTTCAGGGCTGGCTAGCACCGTGCTTTAAGCATGGAGACTAAGTCTGGGTCTTAGAATGTGCAGTAGTTTGCATTAGCAGGGATTTGGGGAGGAATGTTTTTCTAGACCAAGCTTTGACCAAGACTCAGTGTATAAGCTTGACTTCTGCCAGATTTTCAATGGTGACATAGAAGTTTACATTTATCTTCATAAAACTAAGCTTAAATCTGCAGGAAATTGGTCAGGTTCTCTCATTTTTGGCATGTGTATTGTTAGTGCCTTTCTGTTTGCAGTTGGGTCTCAAGAGGTAGCCTGGGTGAATGGATGTTTTTAAAAATAGGTCTTATAGAATTTTGTGGATTTTTCAGTAGTTAGTGGTTAAAGCTGAGAACAGAGCTGATCTTCCAGGTCCTTTGCACTGTTCAGGTTCCCTCACCATAGTACTAGCTGTGATAGAATTGAGGGGGTTAGATAAAATTTGAGACATACTAAGGTGTGGTGGTAGTTTTGTTGTTGTTGATTTTAGTTCTCTGTAAATCCAGCAGCAGGAAATTATGATATCTAAAAGGAATTTTTGTTTGTTTAATGGATTTGAGATTTTATTTGAAAAATGGAAAAAAGGGAGTAATTAAGAATCCCCTCTGTGATGCTTTGAAAAGCTGAACCCTGCTGAGCTGAAGTTCAGAGTAACAGAACAATAGAGAATTACTTTGAAGTACTAGCAAAAAGCGTAACAGATTATTACAGCTAAAAAAACCAAACCAACAAACAACCACCTTTTTTTGTTTGTTTGTTTGGTTTTTGGTTTGTTTATTACAGTGCTTTTTTGTGTTGTGCCAGAACACAAAGCCTGTTAGAGGAGTTCTGTTGTCACAAGATTTGCTATATAGAGGCCTTTGATAACATCGTACTATATAATCCTGTTGCCATGATGTTTCCTAGAGGACAGTAGAAAGAAGGACCTCTGGCAAATATTGTCAGGCTTCAGATACTTCAGAGCACCCCAAGCAGAAAGGGAACCGTAAGGCAAGAGGGGAAAAAAAAATAAATTAATAGCTCATTTTCTTAATGATTCAACAGGAGAAATGGTCCTGGGAATGAGCCCAGAGGGCAGGGGTGAATGCATGAGGGTAGCACAAGGAAGACCCGTGATGGAAAGGAGCAGGTTCTTAATCCCATAAAGGAGGCCCTTGGATTTTTGCTGCCTTGGGCTACACAGTGAGAAGTGTTTAAAAAGATTGTTTCTCTTGGGAGTCACTACAAGGCAAAGCTATTATTTTCACAGGTAGAGCTTAGCATGAATCTACTGCTAGGGTGAAGATGTAAGGTCTTGTAAAAGATGGATGTGATCTAGAGTTGCTGACATCAGGGTCTTCTCACTGTCTGTGATGGCTTTTGGATCAAACCACTGTTCTATAGTCTTCCTTTTCCTCTTACTCTAGGGTTGCCTTAGAGCAGAGAAGCTTACTTTTTAAAAAATTTATTTATTATTTATTTATTTAAAAAACCAACCTATGCCGATGCAAATACTGCACCATTAATCTTGGTCCAGAATTTATTTCAAATGGCTAGTGCTTTGCAGAAGTCCAGGTAGATGACATCTGTTGTGCTACCCTTGTCTACTAAGGCTGTGGCAATGAGGTGGAACGCCACCAAATATGTCAGCTGTGGCTTGCAATTGGTGAAGCCATGCTGGCTGTCACCGATCGCCTCCTTATTTTCCATGTGCCTTAGCAGAGATTCCAGGAGGATCTGCTGTATGATCTTGCCAGGCACAGAGGTGAGACTGACTGGCCTGTAGTTCCCTGGGTCTTCCTTTTTTCCCTGGGTTATGTTTCACCTGTTCCTGTCACTGTGAACTTTACCGGACTGCCATGACTTTTCAAAGATAACGTAAAGTGGCTTAGCCGCTTCATCTGCCATCTCCCTCAGGACCCGTGGGTGGATTTCATCAGGTCCCATGGAGTCGTGCGCCTTCAGATCCCTTAGATGGTCTCAAAGCTGGTCTTCTCCTGCGGCAGGCAGTTGTTCTTCAAGAGTTCATGGAGGTCTGTACTCCTCCCTTCTTGCACCAGTCAGAGACACTAAGAGTTTTAGTTAAGAAGAAATAGTTCTTATTGATACGAAATAAGCAGTTAAACCTGATGACTTCATGGGGATTATTCCTGTGCTTGACATTCTGAAAGTAGGTGATCAGGATTTGGTATTAACTGCATCGTGTTGGGTGGGCCAAAGGAGGTATATGCAATGTTAATTATACTTTGATTATTTGAGAATGCCAAATTATAAGAATGATTTGAGGATTTTCTGACTTGATTTTATTTTCCTCTGCCTCTAAGCATGTAAATGTATGGGATAGGGCATGGGTGCTCAGCTGTTGAAGATCTATGTCAGTTGAAGAGTTCCATATTAGATACTTTGCGTATGGGTTTTTTGTTGTGTTTATTTCTGTTTGCACCAAAGATTTGCTTATGTAAGTAGACCAAGCTCTGTTGACTTTGATTCAGTTTCATGTATTTGCACCAGCCAAAACCATAGCATGTAAAATAGAACACCTTTTCTCTCCCAAGTTATCAGTCCTTTACCTAGTACATGGAGGATACATGGTGACATACAGCAGCCTGCCTTCAGTTTCCTTGACAGTGAATCACACAGGAGCGGAAAGAAAAAATATGTCATAGGTTCTTCATTCTGGAAAATTCCATTGACCTCAGACATAGCAGGGACAACTCATAATTTTTAGATGTGTTTTATTATCATCTCCCGTTGTTGGAAGTTTTATGACTAGGAACTTGATGTAAAGGCTCTTGATGTCAATATTCTTTCAGTTAATTTGAATTAATTTGGCTCAGACCTTCAAGAAATCTTGCTTTAAAGAGGGCCTACTCTTGTTTTCAGTGAAATAAAGTTTCATATTAACTTGTATGTCTTGGATAAGGTATTGTTAGCACCACAAGAGTGATTGTTGGTTCAATGTAAGCTGCATTTGCACTGAAATATTTTGTACTGTAGAGTATGAATATTATTCTGTTGGAATTTCTCTTTAAAAATCCCAGCTCCTGTAAACTTCTAACCCTTGCTGCTCATGTTCAGATCCCAGGGCCTGGCACCTTGGGGCTTCTGTTTCTGGCAGTATGAGTTGTTCAGCAGGTAACTAAGTTTTTGCTTACTTCTGAACACACACACACGTGTCTTTCCAACTGTGAAATGTTGCCTGCATCAAGTACTTCACATTTGCTTCTAGCTGCCAATAGTCCATAGTCTTAGCTTGGTGTTTGAGCTGTAATGAGCTATAAATAAGCCATAGTCAGCCTAGACTGGATGGTAAAGTCTAAAACCTCACTCTTGAAATGTGTTTAATTCAAAGAGGAACGGAGAAAGAGGGAAGGGTTGACTAGACTTTGTGAATCTCTGAAGCGGCCCCAAATGGTTTGAAGTTGAAGAGTTGGAGAGGCTGAGAGTGCATCTAGACTACTGTTAGGTAACGTTAGTGGCTAAGGATGAGTATACGTGCATAACAGGCTGTCACAGTGACTTAAAATGAATTTGGGGCTATGCCAATTCTACACTTCTATAATAATCTTGGGATTTTTCTGAGGAATTTTGAATATGTTATTTAGCCTGTGGAAAGATATGGTTCAACAAAGTAAAACAATTTGTGTTTAATACGGGGTAAAGGTGAGCAAAACTGAAGTCCATTGAGTTATAAAGCAGAAGTTATAGAAGTGCAGTATTTGGCCAAGGTCACAGAATTGTAGGGGTTGGAAGGGACCACTGGAGATAATCTAGTCCAACCCCCTGCCAAGGCAGGTCTGCCCGGAGCAGGTTTCACAGGATCACGGTCAGGTGGGTTTGGAATGTGTCTAGAGATAGAGACTCCACCACCTCTCTGGGCAGCCTTTGCCAGGGCTCTGCCACCCTCACAGGAAAGAAGCTTTCCTTGTGTTTAGATGGAATTTCCTGTGTTCCAGTTTGTGCCTGTTGCCTCTTGTCCTGTCACTGGGCACCACTGAAAAGAATCTGACCCCTTCCTCTTGACACCTGCCCTTTAGATATTTATTGATTATTGATGTGGTCCCCTTTCAGTCCTCTCCAGACCCAAGTCCCTTAGCCTTTCCTGATGAGATAGATGTTCTTGGCTCTTGATCACCTTTGTAGCCCTCTGCTGGACTCCTTCCAGTAGTTCTCTGTCCTTCTGGAACTGGGGATCCCAGAACTGGACACAGTGCTCCAGATGGGACCTCACCAGGGCAGAGTAGAGGGGGAGGGATGGCCTCCCTCCACCTGCTGGTCACATGCTTTTTGATGCACCTTGGTTGCCATTGGCTTTCTTGGCCACATGGACACAGTGCTGCCTCATGTTAAACTTGTCCACCAGGACAAAACAGAGCTGCTCTCTAGCAGGTCACCCCCAACCTGTTCCAGTGCCCGGAATTCTTCCTCCCCAGGTGCAGCACCCTACACTTGCCCTTGAATTTCATCAGGTTCGTCTCTGTCCAGCTCTCCAGCCTGCCCAGGTCTCGCTGGACGGTGGCACAGCCTTTTGGTGTGTCAGCCACCCTTCCCAGTTTACTGTCATTAGCAAACTTGCTGAGGGTACACTCTGCCCCTTCATCCAGGTCACTGATGAATATATGGAAGAGGGCTGGACCCAGAACTGACACCTGGGGAACACCACTAGTTACAGGCCTCCATCTGGACTGTGCCACTGATTACAACCCTCTGAGCTTTGCCTGCCATCCAGTTCTCAGTTCATCCCACTGTCCTCCTCACTAACCCACACATCCTAAGCTTACTTCTCAGGAAGTTAAGGGAGACTGTCAAAAGCCTAGCTGTAATCAGTGTAGACAATGTCCACTGCTCTCCCCTCATCTATCCATCCAACCGGGCCATAATACAATCTGATGATCCTTCCAAAAGAAAGGGACTTTGATCTTTTGGTTTTGTTTACCCAAATGGACATCTTAAATGGGCTCTGGCTTTAAGGGTAATCTGCTGTTCCCCTCTAAAATACATCCCAGCCTTTCCTTGCACCCACCTAGGACTGGGGAGAGAATCAGAGCAACTGAGGCTTCTTAACAGCTGGGCCTGTGCTTCATCTTGATTTAAAACCACTTGAAAACGCTGAATGTTTGAATAGTCCGTGTAATGTCTTGACAGCTAATCCAAGATAAAGGGAATGAGAATTACACTTTCTGTTCCTAGAAGGGAATCTTAAGTCCCTTACTCTTCAGGCAGAGCATGACTGTGAACAAACCCTTGCAAAGCAGTGGTGAAGTATGTTCTCTCAATTTGTAAAATCTACAAGTTTAAAATTTTAAGTCAGGAGAAGAATTTTCTGGATAGGCCTACCTCATAGAAGAAGTATTGAAATTATATCTCTAATTTGTGTAGCTAATTTTTCCTATCCTGGTTTAAGTAAATGTTGCTCCTGTTTTGGAATTGGTGTTGATTTAACAAGGTGGGGAAAATCATATCCTCTGGCAGATGCTGCATCCAAAGCAGCCTGTGTGGTCATTCAGACTTAGACCTTTTCACTGTTAGAAAGATGTGAAGTAATTACAGATCTGGAATATGACTTTTTAATGAGGTTTCTAGAGGAAGTGATTAGTATCAGCAAAACATCCTCAAGAAGTCACAACATACGGTCCTTGCCAAATGAGTTGACCTGCGTGTGACACATCTAATGTGTCAACTCTGTTTAGCTGAGCTGTGTAATCATTTTGACAAATGCATGCAAGGCTGTGGTGTGGCATCAAAAGGTGTATTTAAATTGCATGAAGGGCTCTAGACCATCAGAAGAAGTTTCTGCCAGAAACAGTAGTCTCATCAAGAACTTTGAGCCCATTGAGCCCTCTGAATATCTTACAGAACTGGTTTGGTTCACCCTGTTTACGTGCCATTTTTTTGTAAAAGGAAGTTTTGAAAGGAAGTTTGCCTCTTGGAGACTGTGCTGTTTGATCTGATTTTTGATGTTGGAAACCGTCTCAAAAGCTACAGTGGGAAATGAGAGCGAGGGAAGACATGGGCAGAGAGAGCAGTGTGCCTTGGCACATGCAACACTGCTGTATAATCCATACCGTTTAGGCGATAAGATTAGGTCAGGCAAAGAGGGGTTATAACTAATTTTGATTCTTGGGATTATCAACATATTACAGAAGCAGACTCATTCTTCCAGTTTGTCCATACTTCCTCCTTGGTGTTGCTGTGTAATAAATAATGGTGCTATTAGTAAGTGTTTGGCAGTGGTCTCCCTTTTGTGGGTCTGTCTTTGTCTCTGCTTTCTCAGAGAGAAGAGAAAGCCTAAGAGGGTGGATGAGGCATAGCAAACATCCTCTAAACTTTACACAGACAGGGTTTTAAGTTGCACTTCCTGCTATGCTTAAGTAGTAATACACTGGGTCCCCCAGTTACACCTTACTTATATGTTTAGCTGGAGTTTCTTGTTTTCTTATGTTGGTGCCAGTGTTTTCCTCCTAGTGAATGGACAGAGATCTGAGTTGTCTTCTGGCTCTACAGAAATATACATGTATCTGCTAGGTACCTAAAATTGAGGAGGTGGGGAGGGATGAATAGCAGCCCAGATCTGAGGTGGTTTTCCTCTTCTTTTTCCTTTACCAGTTTGCTGCTGAAGTAAGAGGCAAGTGAATCCTGTGACAGCTGATATCTGTAGTTAATAGGCTTTATTTAGTCTGCGTTATCTGTGTTCTACCTCAAGTCTTTCCCACAAACCATCTCAAACAACCTTTTTCTATTTAGCAACAGGGGAAGGATAATGAGGGTAAGACCCTGGAGGCTGCAAACCTGTCGTCTAATTTTGAACTTGCCTTGGTTGTCATTTTCCTTGACCACCTTTGTTTTTTTTTTCTCTCTTTTTTTTTTTTTTTATTCTTTGTGTAGGCCTATGCACCTTTCTTAGAGAGCTGCACTCTCAGCTCAACTTTTTTAAACCCAGATACATATTAACAAGGCATCTGAAGTTGACCTTTGTCTGGTAGGGAGATTGGCAATGCTCTTGGCAGTGATCTGTGAAGTTTGCTTTCCTCAGTGAATTTAGGATCAGTTTAGTATTTAAGCTTATTTCTAAATCATGCATTTAATTTTATAGCCTTTTTTTTTTTTAAGATATATAGATTTCAGTGAGCATTAATGCGTCTATCGTATTTAATTTACTGATTATAGTGCTTGACATTCTTTGTATTCACCTTCTAGAAAGCCTTTGGCAGCAGCAATGACTGCAAAAATGGGTAAGAAAGTGTAGAAATAATAAATGTACAGTTTGGGTGACGCAGTTTTCAACACGTGAAGTTTTGTTTATGCCCCACTGTTCTTCTCCAGCAATTTAAATGTACATATGTAGTGTCTATTTTCAAGAGGTGTGGGACAATAGGTAGGCTCTGGTGTTATTAGCTTAATAAATCTTTACTAAAAGAGGTTTCTCTTCTGTTGTGAGTGCATGCCAGTGCTGGTCTCGTTTAGATAGTAAATTTAGAGGTGTGTGAAATTTGTTGAAGTTTGCTGCAAGTCTTAGCAATTATTTTATTTATTTATTTATTTGTAAGTGGGCTGTCGTGACCCTTCAGGGGCTGCTTAAGATCATATGAATAACTGCACGTTGGACCTTTGTCCCTGGTGATGCCATAGAATCATGTTGTCTAGAGCACTTTCTGATGAAGGGAATGCAGGATGCTGTAGTTGATAACCCATCTCACTAGCTGTAAAAGGTTGGGAAAATTATTTAGATGACAGTTTGGGGCAACAAATTTATTTTATGTTTTATGCGTCACATTGGACTAGTTAAGAAGCATCCAGCTCATTTCCTGCTTCAGAAGAATGGCACTGTCATTGCTGGCAAACAATACACTGCTAAAACAAAACTATAAAAGACTTCGGTTGGAATGGTTTGAGGGTGTTTTTAAGCTTGCTAATCTTCTTATTCCTAGGTTCTTTGTGATATTTGGTATTAGAAAAGAAGAATATCGCTATTTCCTGTGAATTTGTGTGGTTGGTTGAAGCAATTGGAGCTTAATGCTGTGGGTTTCTTTCACACAGACACAGTTGTTGAGCCTGTAAGTGGAACTTGTGGATGTTCTTTTTCTTTCTTACTGAGACTGGAAGACCACTGTGGGCATTCAGGTGGGAGGTAGGAGGGAGTGTTACGCCCTAGTAGACAGTGGTTATCAGTGGAGCTGGTTATTTCACACTGAAGTCATCAGAATTACTGAGAATGGTAAGAAATAATGCTGTGATTAGAGGCAAAACCACTCTGATACAGGCTGGAGATTTCTGAGCTTCGGTTTGGGAAACCAAGTGCATTTACCCTTTTCACTTTTCCCCTGCATGGAGAGGTAAGAGGCCATTTCAGTGTCTGCTCTCTTGGGAGTTGCAGCGATTTCTTTTTCCGTGATCACTTAGGAGCGACTGACCTTGCCCCAGGGAATTTAGAAAAGGGTAAGACAGGCAAGTGTGGGGACACAGACGTACTTGCAACGGTGTGGTGAGTCCTTCCCCGATGGCTCTGGAAGAATTTTTCCACTCTCCAAACACAGATGAGTGATTCTCTAGGCAACTGTTTCTACAGAAGGTCGCTTAACAAGTTTATTTAGGTCTAGAGGTATTTCTGGTTCTCATATCTGATTTTCTTTTTAGAAACAAAGACCAGAACTGTTGAAATAATACTTGAAGTACATCTCCTGGCTGGGACATTTCTGAAATGCTGAATGTTTCCTGATACTGAGGGAAACAGCAGAAAGGAGCATCTGGCACCACAGCCAAGTTTCAAACATATGTGACTGTGATGACATGAATGTTAAAGCAATTCTGGGATCTCTTCCAGTTCACTTAATGTTTGAAATGTAGTGCTGACATAAACAAATTGTTCCTGCCTTCATCAGGGACTGAGAAGCAACTGTTGATTTACTTGAATTAACACACCTGTTTTTTCAGACTCTTGTTTCAGTCTACTGGTAGTGCTGAAAAAGAAGCTGAATGGGAAGTTTGAGACACTGTATTTTTATGGGGAATATGTGACACATTGGAGCATTCCAAGAGAAACATTGGAGTAGTAATATACTCAAACATAAATAAGCAGTAGGAATACTTTTCCAAAGTAGCCTGGAGACGTTGTCATTTAAAATTGGCAAGTTTCATTACCTTCAGTTCTTCGGAAAATCCTACTGAAATCATGTGAAAATACGTGTTGATTTGAGATCCCCAGACCTTCTCATTTACAAATGAAAGTTGGGAAAAGATCTTGTTGTGCCAATATGTGAATATACATACAGAGCCAGTCATCTTTTTGTGCATGGTGGTTGTTGAGGAGTATTCAAGCAGTAACTCATTGCAGTTTGTGCTTTCAAGACTCACCCGGAGACTTTGGGCATGGTATAGGCCCAAAGCCTTCATCAGCTGCGAGGGTTGTGCATGGCTATGTGGCAGGGCACGCCAAATGCTGCCTTTTTCTTTTGGTATCATTTATTCATGTTTAGAGGGTAAAGGTGGAAAAATCTTCTTTGAGCTCTTATTGGCAAAAGGCTGTAAAGTGTTGAAACCATTGGTTAGCTTTTCTGTGACTTTGTTAAATCTCAGCTCAATTCCTTTCTCCTTTAAAGTGTGATGGACTGTAGGTGATGAGCAGGCACACGTTTCTGGATGTCACTTTGTGTAGGAGAATAAATCACAAATCTGCGAGGTAGCGAGTCTTAGGTTTTAACAAAAAAGCTCAGGCAAACAGGCCCTAAACAGAAACACTTTCCCAAGTACCGCTTTCCTTGGATAAGTGTTCTTTGGGGGAATGCAGGAAAACGAATCCCAAACATTAGGAGGCCATTTTTCAACTTCTTTTATCTGTCAGCTTTCTGTTGAAGTTTAATCTATTAAAGTTCCAAATGAGTGTGAATTCCAGTTCGTTGCCCACTGATATTATTTAGGCCATAAGACTTGTGAAATGAATTCTATTGACACGTTTGAAAGTTAACCCTCTCCTGTGCAGAGGAGAGCCGCTGAGGGCACAGAATGCCACACTTACCTTGTCAAAATCTCTGTCAAACCTTTAGAAATGCAAACAAGCACCGATGTCTCGGGCTGCAAGTAAACTATACTTCTCTTGCTCAGAATCTTACTGCTTTTCAGTAGTTTCATGAGGAAGTAATAAAAAATTCATGTAGAATACCAAGACTCAGATGTTTTACATCAGTATTTTTATGAGTAGTCATAGGCACTTAAAACAGAAGCACTGATCCTACTCACCTCAACAGCAATTGTTTCCCTGACTTTGGTCAGAATTTCAGAGACAGGAAGTGTAATTCTCTGCCTTCACTGCCCTTGCTAATAGACCCCACTGCACTCCAGTACAGTGGAAATTTTAAGGGAGAATTGCCCTTTCCCAGGAAAAGTAGGGAGAAGTTTCCAATAGGATAAGCTGTCCGTACAGAGTTAATAAGACACTTCCTTCCTTCCCTACCCTCAAAGATGCTAGAATGGAAAACAGATCTGGACAACTGCTTCAGCTGCTTCACATTCTTTATTTGAAAGTTACATTTTTAGAAGTAACTCATAAGAGTAATAAGTTCTGATTTGCTAAAAGCCATCTGGTTAATGGATTGCTTCAGAACTATGTATAATAGCAGCTATCTATGTAATTAACAGTTATAAAACATACTGCTTGTGCTTATAAGATGCACATTACCATTGTTTATTATCCCTTTGTAAGGGATTTATGGCTGCATTCTGAAGTCCAGGACAGATTTTTTTTGAAAAAAGCATAATATTGGGTTAGTAATTTTAAACGCCATTTTTAGCTGTTGTGTGTCTCCAGAAATTGTCCCTTCATCAGTGTGTGCTGTTCTGGAAGACTTATACCTTGGCTTTAAACCTCTTGCTTGATATTATCTTTTAAATCTAGAGCTTGGTGAAGGCAGGTGCAGTGATACAGCCTGAGTTGGGTCGGACTGAGCAATGCATTCCTTTCCAGAACATACGGTGTAAACCTCATCTGCCATTCAGTTGAAAGGACAGGAGGCATACTATGGAGAGATCAAGAGAGAGATAAAACCCACAGCATTTTCTTCTGATACCTGTATTGACTACAGATACGTGGGGCTGAGTCTCAGGTAGAGTCACCTCTTCTGCTTGATTTGGCAGTTCCTCGAGAGAGTCTCAGCCCACAAATGCAGTACTATTAGGAACTACCCCAGAGTCACCATGGACTGGGAAGTTGAGTGGGAGGAAGTGTCATGCTCTATCCTGATTCAACTGCTTCCGTACCTTTGGAAACAAAATGGAAAGGACTTAAAGGTTCAGAGTGGTTTTGTGTCACAGAATCACAGACTGCTATGGAGTTGGAAGGGACCTCTGGGGTTGATCTAGTCCCAACCCCCTGCCAAAGCAGGTCCACCCAGAGCAGGTTGTACAGGATTGTGTCCAGGCAGGCTTTGAATGTCGACAGAGACTCCACCACCTCTCTGGGCAGCCTCTGCCAGGGCTCTGCCACTCTCACAGCAAAGAAGCTCCTCCTCATGTTAGAATGGTACTTCCTGTGTTCAAGTCTGTGCCTGTTTCCTCTTGCCCTGTCCATGGGCATCAGTGAAAAAACCCTGGCCCCATCCTCCTGACACCCACCCTTGAAGTATTTATAGGTGTTGTTTGGATCCCACCTCAGACTTCTCTTCTCCAGACTAAAAAGACCCAAGTCCTTCAGCCTTTCCTCATAAGAGAGATGCTCCAGGCCCCTCATTATCCTATTTGTGGTTGGTCCTCTGCTGTCCCCTCCCCAGCAGTTCCCTGTCCTTTTGGAACTGGAGATCCCAGATCTTGTTCCAGTGGGGCCTCCCGAGGACAGAGCAGAGGGGAGGATGACTTCCCTCCACCTACTGGGCACACTCTTCCTGATGCCCCCCATGGATGCCATTGTCCTTCTTGGCCACAGGGACACATTGCTGAATGTCTTTCTCAGTGGTATTCAAGCTGATGTCTAGGAGGTGGAATACCACAGATAGGTTCCTTGGGCTGGAGCCACCTCTTTGTGATGCTCAAAAGTCTCCTTCTACTTGAGACTATTTTCCGAAGTGTTTCTTTAAATTCTCCCAAGGATCCAGCAAAATAAAAATGCTTAGCTGATCTTGTGTGAAAAGAAAAAGACTGCAAGCACACAGCAATTTCAGAGAAGCTGGCAGGAATTTTAAATGTGACTGAAAATGTCTGAGTGACAAATTAGTAATAAAAATGTCACTAATTAGACTGTAGTAGAATCTTGATAATCAAAACTACTTGGGTGAGACTAAATATATTCAGATGATGGGGAGACCAGATAATGCGAATCAGCTGAACAGAGAAGCAAGCTGGCAGCTCGTTACAAAGGAAGGCTTAGAGAGATGGTGGGTGTTTGGAATAAACAAGCACCTAGCATAATTTACAGAACACAATCCAAAAGTAGTAACAAAACAACAGCTGGATCAAGAATTTTAAATAGTAGGGAAACATCAGCTCCCTTGAACAGAGGAGAATGGAGGCAGTGCTAGAACTCTCCGCAGTTTTATTGCAACAGGTAAGCCTGGGAAGTCTGGCTTAAGCCCATTGGAGTCTGCTCTATCCCACCAACCAGACCCTGCGTGCTTAAGGGGACTCATCAGCCCCCTCTTCTGCCACCAGCATAAGTCTATGACATGGGATGCCAATAGGAATTGGGTCTGCAGCGGGATAAATGAGGGTGAGGGCTAGCTGATTAGTTCTGTGGTAGGAACCAGCCCCACACCTTCTGGGGAAAGGGGGAGACACTGGGTGTTTTTCATTTATCCTTGAGGCAGCTGGTTTAATAAATGCAGGTCAGTAGAAAATACGCTGAAAATGCTAGAAGTTGCCCTTTGCAAAATGAAACTTTGTCAGTGAGGGAACAAGATGTCCACAGAGGGAAGGAATAATCCACCGTCAGTATCAACTGTTGCATAAGAAAGAAAAACCTTCACTCTTTGACAGGGGGAATGTCTTTTGACCAGGAGCTTTTTTGATTCATTGCTCAGTAAGTTGAACTGACTTACAGGGATGCTGTGATCCGTTAAATCATTCTTTCTGCTGGCTTTAACCGCTGCGTTTATGACATTCTTCCCTCCCCCTCTCAGGTGGGATTGTGGGAGAAGCAGTACATTAAGTACCTAGTTTAGTGTTTTCTCGTGTAGTATGAGGTGAAAGGGCCTTTGGCATGGAAAGGAAAACAACCCTAGGGAACAGGGGGATAGAACATGTAGGATAAAAGGGCTCTGCTACGCGTGAAAGTAAATTAGGTGAAAATAACTTTATTCTGTTTTTTTAAAAAAAAACATAATTACTTTTTTGTCCTTGCTGATCCAGCCTTGTCACGGTATGGCTGGACTTAACACAAGTGTGATTCCCTTTGTCTTTTCCAATTTACTGTTGTAATTACTGTAATGTGGGGTTACTTAGCTATCCCTGCCATGTTGCAGTAGGATCATTTGCGACAGTGGCAATCACGAAGTGCAGTACTGCTATGGAAGCACTGATATAGCTGGTCTCAAAAAAAACCCTTTTCAACCCCATTTGATTTGAGGCCCCTCATTAGCCACCCAGGGGTCCTGCACAGGGAAGGGAGAGGCAGAGGCACCTCTAGAAAGTGACTTGGGTTACCTGTTCTAATATCCCAACCCAGCTTACCCCCTTGAGTATAGTCTCCTGTCTTGTCCCTCTGATTGCTCTGCAGAGATTTTTAGGATCAATTAGGCAGGGCGAATCCGAGTCTGCAGACCTATTTGAACCTTTAGTCCCCTTGATATTTCTAAGTCCTTTTTTTTTTTTTNTCTTCCTGCTTGCCTTTTCTCTGGCACATAGAGGCCTGCCAGAGTATCCATTTTCTGATCTTCCTTACTTGCCCTCAGCCTGGTTTCTGACAACACAGGTTTTCCTCACACAGGGCCACCCTTTTCTTCACATCCTGCTTCATAAATAGTTAATATTTGGATATTTCAGGCTTCCCCCTGGAGAGCCCTGTGTTCACTCACCAAGAATTTACTCCCAAATTGGTATCATGCTTGAGCGATCAAGGGATGCCACCAGGGTTGGCTGTGACTTCTGCTTAAGGTCAGAACCTCGTATTTTAATTGATAATTGGAGAACAAGATGTGATTCATATTTAAGTGGATTTAGCAGGAGTGTACTCAGCTTTTCAATTAGCTTGTAGCTTCTATATCACTGCATCAGTGTGAGGGGTATTTATTGCAATGGGTGCATGTTTTAGTTCTGGCTTTAAGATAACACACTCTCTGGCAAGAAGCACAGTCTTGCTTCTGAAAATAAAGAGGTTTCTCACAGAGAAATCACGAGTGGACTAATTGGACTTCTATAGCTATCTCATTGCAGTATATATGACCATAATTTATGCAAGCAGAATTATTCACAAGTTCGTGGCTGCCTTATCTCCATGACGAAGGCAGTGTGTGCAGGAGACGGCTTCTGCACCTGGACTAACCCAGTAAAATATTAAATAAGCTTGTCAGGTGCTGATAGATGAGAGTCATTCTACAGAGGAGAACACTGCTGGTGGTTATGAAAGACAGGCTGGTGGAGTTAAGGGCTGATGGTGCATAAAGGTTGCTCTGAGTTACCATCAAATTTACACTTCAGCTCCCTGTTTTACCACTGCTATTGCTATTAAAGAATCAGTTGCAGCTGCTTGGGTGACTTCTCCGGCAATCCTCATAGTATCCACATGGGTGGGATGTTCTGTTGAGCAGCTTCCTAAAGTGTTTATTCAGTGGGTCCAAGTCATTTCCATCACTAAGCAGTTTATAGTCATGGGAGATCAGTATATGTGTGTGTGTATATTTAAGCCAGCAGCAAATAAGAAAGCGGCTAAAACTCATACATGAAACAGGAATTACGAGATGTTCCTCTTCTAATGGATCTTAAGTTTCTCTGACCTGGAAATGCTAATAATTTGGATACTTTATGTATTTTGGCTAATGGTTGTTTAATGCCAAAAATTTCAGTAGTGAAAAGTCACTAGACAATACATAAATAAGATTTTTAATAACATCAAGTAAAAGTTGCGATCTGGGACAATGCCCTTTCAAGCAGTTGTAGAGAGTGATGAGGTCTCCCCTCAGCCTCCTCTTCTGCAAACCAAACAGTCCCAGCTCCCTCTTTTGTTCATCATAAGATTGATTCTCCAGGCCCTTCCCCAGCTCCATTGCCCTCCTCTGCACTCGCTCCAGCCCCTCCAGATCTCTCTTGTGTTGAGGTGCCCAGAACTGGACACAAGACTCAAGGGGTGACCTCAGCAGTGCTGAGTACAGGGGGACAATGTGATGGCTGACAGGGCTTTAAAAAGATGGGCTAAAAATCAACGTGTGCTACATGCAAATGGATAGAGAGAGAGTGGCAGAAGAAAGGAACTGAGTGGTTCTTTATTTTTTTAAGCTACAAAGCAGCATTGCTCACAGTGCAAAGTTAGAGCATAATATCCTTCTTTTTATAATAAAATTTCATGTAACCTGACTAATGGCAAGAAAAAGCCCTTACAATTATATGCACGTTCTCTTTAGAAGAAAAAGAAGGAAGAGGCTTCTGTGTCAGAGCTGGAGTGGAAAGCTCTCCTTTTAAAACCTTTCTAATCTGAAAGAAGACTGACCTTTCTTTTAGTGTGTCTTGTATATGCTCATTTTTTTCTATGTTCTCTGACCTCATTAGTGGTTGGTGGAAATAATTAAAACCCATAGCAGAAGATCATAATGGAAGGTAGGACAAAAATAACGTAATTGAGTACAATAATGTAGGCTTTTAGATGTTGTTGCATATTGTACGTTATCTGACTTACTCTTCTCCATTGTACAGATGGCTTCCTTAACAAAACCAAACCATGTACTACCAAAAGTGACAATATCCCTGATGGCTTACTCCTTTTTGGTCTAATACTGTGAACAACATTGGGAATTAAAGTTAGTGCCTAAAGAACATGGGGCTGAACTCTGTCCCAGTATGGGGAATACCCTGCTATGGTGTGCTTCTGTACTTTAACTAAATCCTAGTATGCCTTCCTCAGATGGGAGTGGGCTTTTCTTTTTTTAATGGAAGAGTATTTTGTATCCATATAAAATATTGAATGAAAGTGTTTTGTTTTAATTTTGTCTGCTAGCAAACTGTCTACAAATCGTAATAGTATGGAAAGTGCTTGCTTTTTGTCTCAGCCTTTCATATTGGTGTTCACTCGGTTCTTCTGAGGATCTGAGTGAGATTTCAGGGATCAGGAGGGTTTTGGCTATGAAAGAGAAGAGTGCTTCTGTGATATCTGAAGAATTCTGGTCAAATATGTATTAATTGCTTGTACCTATAAAAATTAAGCCAGCATAATAGGATTCTGTGCTGGCTGTTTGATGGGCAGGGCCTTAAAATTTGCTATTGTTTACTGGAATGTTGCAGACGAGACCTCTTTTGTAACACATCTTGGCTCACCTTCACTGTCCTCTGTTATTTTAAATGTATTCTAGCCCTTTCAATCAGTGATCACGTGAAGTTGGCAGAACTTGTATCAGTGTGCCATCATTGCATTCAGAAAGGAAGTGGTTGTGCTTACTTGGACGCCCTGAGAGCTATAGAATGAGAGCCATATAGGGAATGGGGCTCTGCCTGGATTTCCTGGTGCTCTTGCTTTGAATGAAAAAGGCCTTCTCCTATAAAACCTCAGATAACAAAACCACGAGGTAGCAGAAAATCACTTTTCACTAATTCACTCCTCTCTGCTTATAAAAAGTCATGCCCCTAAGCTGTAGATCTCAGGCAAGGCAGGGAATGAGTAGATGCTCCCTGGGATGATTTTGAAGATTGTCTAGTGCAGATCGGTGAGGGATGTGACTTCTGGCACGGAGTGTTGTGCATTGCTAATGCTGTGTACCTCTCTTCACTCTGACCTTGCTGGCAGCCAGACCTAGAAGGAGCTCTTATCTTTCCTTCTCCTCCTTCAGCCTCCATTGTGAGTCTTCTCCACTTAAAATGATAATAGACCTTACTCCCCTGTTGAGGATTGGGTTTTGAATTCATTGAAGGCAGGTATAGCTGGGAATTTAACCTCTGAAGGAGTCTGGATTCCCATGGGGTTGGCAAAGCTACACGTCCCTAACAGGTACAGTAGACCAGTATGTGGGCAGTAATAAGGCTGGAGCTCCTGTGGAGTTTTTCTTCTTTAAGAAGACTGAGAAGAGAATAATCCCAGTTATGTGTCTGCCTTTTCCTGACAGAGTGGTGTAAGCCAGGCAGCCGTGAGGCCAGAATTCAGCAGGGAGCAGCTGATGCCATTAGTAGCAGAGCATCTTATGAGCCTGCCAGCTCTCGGAAAGGTGAGATGCGCCACCTACTACTAGAAACATTACTGAATTACTGGAAGAAAATAATCTGCTTAAAGTGACTGTATATATGGTGACACAGAAACTGTCCAAGGAGGTGGTGGTAGTTGTGGAAGGTTCATTTCAGATTCACTGACTTAATGTCTGCAAAGTTGCAAATTTGCAATATGGTAGTTTTTATCAAAGTTATCGAGATATTATCACAGCTTCCAGAGTCAAAACTGTAGGAGAACTCATGAAGACAGAACTGGTTTGGGTATTTACCTTTCTCCATAGAGGTCAATGGAGTTGCTGCAGCATTGTAAATTTTCAGTCAAGAATGTTGTTTTTTTTTTCCCCGTGGGTCTCATCTGCAGCATTTTGTCTAGAGTGAAAAGAGGATGTGAAAGTGTGGTATAAATCAATCAAATGCCTCTTTTCTCTGGCAATGTAGAAGAGACCTCAGCTGGAGCAGTTGCTTTTTGGATACCTTGATTTGGCTGCCCTGCATTTCATGTGTGTAAGTGAATAGCGAATGTATGTTAAGTGTTACTAGTGAATAGACTGAGACTCAGAAGATTGACAAGACCAAAATCTACAATTAATAAATTCTTTTGAAATAAAATCCATGGTTTAGTGTGGTAGTGCAGCAGTGGCTAAATACTCATTCTTCCTGCTTATTCTAGCAAACAAAGGGGCTCGCAGAGCAGAGGATCTGTTGTGCTGCTCTTATTTAAATGGGTTTTTTGACACGCAATCTTGGTAGTGGCGTGAAACAGGTTAGTAATTCTTCATGAATGTTATTGAGTGCTGAGAGCTCTTAGTGTTCCCCAGAAAATCAGAGAGACCGGCCATCAGGAATGGATGCTTAATATGCAGAATATAAAAATGTGCGCTCATACATAAATTAATCCTACTCTGTGTCAAAGGTGGGACTACAGCCTGTCTCCTGATCATACCCAATGTTCACTACTTACGGCTTTTTTTAATCTGCCACCTCTTTCTGTGGGTCATCTACGTAAAGTTGACTAGGAAATTCAAATTCCAGTAATTGCAGTAATACTGAGTTCTCTGTTTTCTGTGGCTTAAGGAGGTGATTTATGCCTTTGTGGTTTAAGGAGGCTAAATAACTCGGCAGTGCAGTGGGTAGTTGTTTACATAGTGCCTATTAAAGTTCATGGGAGTTTCCAAACTCGTCCTTGGCACATAAATTGATGGAGCAAGTATAGAGTCTGCTAATTCCCTTCTGCTTCCGTTCATTGTACTCATTGTGGGACTATCTTAACGGCTGTACAAAAGGACTGAATCACAACTGGCTATATAAGAAGCCATGATGAATACATGAGTAAGTAGACTTAATAGAAATAGAGCGAGTGCCATATCAGCCAACCCGATTTGTGTAGGAAGCAAGTTTAATGGATCTGGGATAAAATATTTCTTGCTTCTAGATGTGGTATTAACTCAACTGGTCAGTTCTGCAGCAAAATGCAACACTGAAGAGAGGGAAAAATAGTTTTTTTATGTTTCTTATATGATGAAAGGTAAGTATGCAGGTACTCACTGTAACAGTAGCAAAAGAATGGAGACCTCTTCAGTCCAACTCCCAGCTTCAATGTATGGGCAGACTGAATTGGTTTCCTGATTCTTCATTAATACTGTGCATATGATCTCAGTTTATAAATGGCATAAAAATAGTAACATCAGGAAATACACTTCTCTGGAACAACAATGCAATGCAGCCCCCAGCAGCAAGCAAAAAGGAGAGCTTTTCTCTTGTAGAGCTAGTGCCTGCGGCTTTCAATAAATCCGACCCAGCTATGTAATAAAATAATGTTAAGTGCAGTGATATAAGGAATAATCAAATCAGTTCAAACCTTCTAATTTGTACCAATTGCTAAATTATAATTCTAACAACGTGAATATTCATAGCGTTCATAGGAACATAGACAACGCAGCAATATTAAAGAAAGGCTGCCTGCAGAAAGGAGACTGGGTCTGAGATGAAAAGGGGGGCCTGGGGGAGAATTCACTGTGTTTGAAGAGCAGGTGGGGCAAACAGGCTACAAAGCTTTGTTTGTGTTGTGAAGCACCCACAGACCTGCCACCATGAGGTGGCATGAGAGCTTAAAGTGCTGCAGTGTTAACATGAGGTTAAATCTGTGTCTGTGATTAGCATGTATTGGTACCACTAGTTAATGGGAACAGCTGAAACTTTACTTTAGGCCACCTGTATTTCTTAAAAAAAAAAAAAAGCCCCAAACCTGCAATGTGCCTATGGGCTACCTTCACTTCAGATATGAAGAGTGGGAGAGTGAAAAAAATGTCAGTGTCTGAATCAATAATTTAGGTTGATAACATCTTTAAGAGTATCAGTGGCTACTGGGTGCTTTGACAGGTGGGACAGAAAAGCCCCAGCCTGAAGCACCTTGTATTTGCTCTGACTTAGGAAGCTGTAGATCTCTGCTAGTGTTGGTTAGGGAAGATTAGTACCTACCAAGAAATTCTTCATAGTGAGCTTTGGGTTGAGTGTCATTAAAAAAAAATAATAAAAAAATAGGGGCAAGGGGGATATTTCCTTAGCAATGAGAGATCATTGTAAGCAGCCCCTTTAGTTAGTACCAGTGCCTCAGCCTCCTCTATAATCAGGCTGTTTGTTTTCTAGTTCCCAACTTAACTTCTGCTCACTTATCAATCCAAGCCCCTCCTGAAACGTTCTGTGCATGCTCTTGTCACTAGTATTATATATGAGAAAAGGATGATATGCTTTTAAACATTCTGCCTTATTTGAAACTACTTCTCAAGGACCCATAGAAATCCTAATAATTCCAAATCCATAGAAATTGCTAATAAATCAGAAGGTAGATGTGGTGGTTATCTGTATGCTCATACTGTTTTTTTTTAAATCAACTGGCAGAGTTGACTGCTGATTAAACCTTTTGGTGTGGTAATGTGGTCAAAAGGCTATGGTTTAAATGTATGTAAGGGTGTATTGCAGAACAAGCGTAGCTTTGGCTGTTAATAAACCTTCTTGGGCTGTGGTCTCACACATCTCCCTGCAGGCTTCTCCTTTTCCTTCTTTATGACCATTCTGCAACACTGACAGGAGTCTGGTAACTTCTGGTTTCTGTTCCAGGACTGCTGTTGTGAATTTGCTGAACTAACATGGATCATAAGTTCTGAGAGCGTGGTAGCATAGAATTGTCAGGGTTGGAAGGGACCTTTCAGATCATCTAGTCCAACCATCAACCTAACTCTGACAAAAACCATCACTAACCCATGTCTCTAAGCGCTATGTCAAAACATCTTTTCAATACCTCCAAGGATGGTGCCTCAACCCCTTCCCTGGGCAGCCCAGTCCAAGGCTTAAGAACCCTTTCCATATCAAAAATAGTTCCAAGTATCCAATGTGAACCTCCCCTGGGGCAACTTGAGGCCATTTCCTCTTGTCCCATGGCCTGTGATTTGGGAGAAGAGACCTAACCCCCCCCTGCTATACCCTCGTTTCAGGGAGTTGGAGAGAACCAGAAGGTCTCCCCTCAGCCTCCTCTTCTCCAGGCTGAACACCCCCAGCTCCCTCAGCCTCTCCTCAGAAGGTTTATTCTCCAGACCCCTCACCAGCTCCTTTGCCCTTCTCTGGACCCGCTCCAACCCCTCCATGTCTTTTTTGTGGGAAGGGGCCCCAAACTGCACCCAGTACTGGAGGTGGGGCCTCACCAGTGCCCAGGACAGGGAGACAATCCCCTCTGGAGTACTACTCCCCACACTGTACCTGATCCAGGCCAGGATGGTGGTGGCTTTCTTTGCCACCTGGGCACACTGCTGGCTCCTGGTCAGCCCACAGTTGACTAACACCCCCAGGTCCTTTTCTGCCAGGCAGCTGCAGCCACTCTGCCCCAGGCCTGTAGTGCTGCAGGGGGTTGGTGTGACCCACAAAGTATCATATGATTAATTTGTAGTGTCATATGTCAATTTTACGCTGTCAGGAGACCTGCCGTGAGGGTGGTGTGTTTTTCGTTTCATCTCTGTGAAGTGAAGGTACTAATTGCTGAGGCAGTCTCAGGTGCCACTTTTCCTTCCTCCAGCAGAGCTTAGTCCTGTGGTGGAGCTTGCTGGCCATGTCTGAAGTTTTGCTTTCATTTACAGCTAAGGATGAGTTTGTTAGGCTTTTTTTTTTTTTCTTAAACCTTTGAGATTTGAAGGTGAAAGTAAATAAACACGTAGGTGACTGTGAGGAGAAAAGCCGTATCAGTTACTTCTGAAGTAACTGAAGCTGCCAGTTTTTCCTCAATTGTCTAAACTTCAAAAGAAGGCTGTACCTTTCTGCCACAGCCTTCTTCCCCTACTTTTCATCCCATTGCAAAAAGGTAGTTTTACTAGTAGTCAGAGCAGGATGCATTTTACTGAGGAAGATAAATCAAAATGCTTCAGCTTTATCTCCCCAGGATTTGTGGGAGTTTTGGTTTAGGGTTCTTTGTGTTTGTTGTTAGAGTTAAACTAGCGAGCAGCTTGACTGTTGGCTGTAGGTCTGAGGAGAAAGAAGCACCACTTTTGCTCCTTTGAGCCCCGTGGATCTGCAGTGCCATTGCTGTGCAGTCATCGAGAGGCGGAGAGAGGAGCAGCAAGTGCATAATGACTTTTGGATTTCAGAATAAACTTGTCACAAACAGGAGGGTGAGGTTTTGAGTGAATCGATTATCGAAATGGCAAAAAGATCTTCCAGCTTCTATATTTGCCATTTCTATGGTGCTGGCCTTGGGCGGCTGCGTTCCTGGAGCTGCCTGCTGACAGCTCAGAGCTGTGTGTGGCTGGATCAATAAGGCATATCAAATAGCATCTGAAACCTGCAAGCAAAGCACCTTTACTTTTTTCTGTATCATGCTTTCTTTTTAGATGTGTTATTTATTGGCCACTACTGCAGCCTGTCATGAAACCTGGGAGCACACAGGGGTTCGTTGAGAGGTGAAGGTAGACTGTGTTATAACAACATGTGAAAGCCTGATGTGTAAACCTCTGGGCTTTCTCTTCAGAAGAGAATTTACCAGGTACAGGTGGCATAGGAGGCAACAGAAGTTACGGAAGGAACCTTTTTTCTACTTGTCTTTGTCTTCCTTCCCACATTCCTCCTGTTCCAGAAGGGAACAAGACAAGGAGATGCACTTCACCGGGCTTGCAGCACTGTTTGACTCATGTGTTCTGTGTGAGATGTGAAGGAAAGTGTCAAAGAAGAGCCAAAACGTGATCTGGTTTGGGCAGCAATGAGGAAAGGCTGAGAGACCTGGGTGCAACCTGTTCTGGGCAGACCTGCTTTGGCAGGGGGTTGGACTAGAGGATCTCCAGAGGTGCCTTCCAACCCCATAGTGTTCTGGGATTGTGTGATACTTTGAATTGGTCAAGGTGTGAACTGTCTTCCTTGGAGTCACACAGGCAACACAGCTGTGAAAGAGCAGAGACTTGTACCTCCGTACTCTTAGTTTCATTCTCATGCAGCAAAAACAAGCTCATTCTTAGTCTTCAGATACTTTTTAACAAGTTTGGTGTGCCTAGTGGGGCTTTTAGAGAAATGTGTATATTCCAGTTTAGGAGAGATTGTGCCCAGACACACAACCCAGCTGTCACCAGGCTGTGTGCACCTGTCTTGTTTGTCAGCCATTAGATTTCCTTTGACCCTTAACCTGGTGAAAGGGTGAGAATGAAAATAGTGGCAGTGGTTTACACATGGTTTTCCACAAGGCAAAACTCCCTCTTCTCCAAGGGTTTTCTTCTGGCAACAAACATGGTTAATCTTTTATTTATTGTGTCTCTTGATTCAGGGTGTTGGTTAAGCATCCACACTTCTTTAAATATATCTGCCTTGAATTTATGTACTATATATAATGGCAGCAGAGCCACATGCTGTTCTGTACCGATAGGGCTATTTTTAAAATGCTTTCCTGAATGATTTCCTATCATCATCTTCCATTTACCTTTGTCTTGGTTGCAGCCTGTTAATGATAAAGAGAGCTGATCTGGGTGAAAGTTCACTATTAACTTAATTATCTTTTATTCAGGTCCACTGGATTAGTGCAATAAACGCCGATTGCTATCTCTGTCTCTTTCTCACCTGGAGTTTTGCTTTTGCGCTGCAGATTGTCTGCTAAAAATGTGCCAAGGTGGGGTTTTTTTGTGCTGTTTGTTCTAAATATCCTGACTATGGCATTCCTGTTTGTTGACTCTGTAGAAATTACCGTGTGAAGTTGCAGTATCGGTACTAAACTGAGAAAAGGGTTGTGGTCAGACAGATGTTTCTTTCTGAGGTTCACAGAATGGTAGGGGGTTGGAGGGATTTTCAGAGATCTAGTCCAGCTCCCATCCCAAACAAAGCAGGTCCACCCAGAGCAGGTTGCAGAGGAACATGTCCAGGCAGGGTTTGAATGTCTCCTGAGAAGGAGACTTTGTACCATCTTTGGGCAGCCTCTTCCAGGGCTCTGACACCCCTGCAGGGAAGAAGTTTTTCCTCATGTTCACATGGAATTTCTTGTGTTCCAGTTTGTGCCCGTTACCCCTTGTTCTATCACTGGGCACCACTGAAAAGAGTCTGGCCCCATCCCCTTGACACCTGCCCTTTAGATATCTACAAGCATTGGTGAGGTCCCCTTCTCCATGCTAAACAGACCCAGGTGTCTCAGCCTTCCCTCACAAGAGAGATGTTCCAGTCCCTTGATCACATTTGTAGCCCTCCAATGGACTCGTTCCAGTAGTTCCCTGTCCTCCTCCTACTCCTCCTAAACTGGGAGCCCAGAACTGGACTCTGTACTCCAGATATGGCCTCACCAGGGCAGAGCAGAGGGGGAGGATGGACCTGCTGGCCACACACTTGGGAGTGCTGGTTGACAGGCGGCTGAACATGAGCCAGCAGTGTGCCCAGGTGGCCAAGAAGGCCAATGGCATCCTGGCTTGTATCAGAAATAGTGTGCCCAGCAGAAGAAGGGAGGGGATTGTCCCCCTGGACTCAGCACTGGTGAGGCCGCCCCTTGAGTCTTGTGTCCAGTTGTGGGCACCTCAACACAAGAGAGATCTGGAGGTGCTGGAGCGAGTACAGAGGAGGGCAACGAAACTGGTGAGAGGCCTGGAGAATAAGACTTATGAGGAACGATTGAGGGAGCTGGGACTGTTTAGTTTGAGGAAGAGGAGGCTGAGGGGAGACCTCATCACTCTCTACAACTGCTTGAGAGGACATTGTAGAGAGGTTGGTGCTGGTCTCTTCTCACGGGCAATTAGTGACAGAACAAGAGGGAATGGCTTCCAGCTGCAGCAGGGTAGGGTTAGGCTGGAAAAAGATATTAGAAAAAAGTTTTTCACAGAAAGACTGGTCAATCGGTGGAATGGGCTGCCCAGGGAGGTGGTGGAGTCACCCTCCCTGACTGTGTTTAAGAGTAGATGAGATGTGGTGTTGAGGGATCTGTTGTAGGGGAGAACTTGTAGAGCAGGGCTGATGGTTGGACTTGATGATCCCAAGGGTCTCTCCCAACCTAAATGATTCTATGAGATCATTGGCCTTTTTTGCCAGGAGGGCACACAGGGCACATTGCCGTCTTCCCTGTACTCCTTGTGCGTGACTTAAGCTTTCACGTGTAGCATCATTTTCTGCTGGAATCTCAAAAGACTCTTCTTTAGAAGCCTAATGAAGACTTCGGTGCATGAATAAATGGCAGCACAATGCCTTCTTACCTCCTAGTGCTGAGCACCAGCGTGTTACCTCCTTATCTCAGCTTTGACCTTCATGGACAGAAGGTGCGTGTACTAAGTCTAAAGCTGATAAGAAAATACCTTAGTTCCTTTATGGAAAAAATCCACAGATGTTAATTTTTCCTTTTGTTCAAAGTCCTAAATGCTACACAAAGCCAGCTCACGTTTTTGTCAGTGTCGTGCCACTTTGCCTTCTCATCTCAGCAGGAAAAAGTGGCTCCCTTGTCTCATGCTGTGATTTCTACTTGTGCTTCTCCAGGAGCCTGTGCTCCTCACCCGACTGTGCTTGAGCGCTTGAGCCGGGAAGATTGACCCAGGCCTGAAAGTGGCTGAGAATCGTGTATTTATTTGTCTTCTCGTGCGGCTATCACAGTTGGCATTCATTTCTTGCATAGAAGTTAACATGAAGTCAGTTTACTGGGTGGTACTGTCCATGCCATAGCTTGTACTCACCGTAAGAACAGCCTTCATTCAGATCTGCATCGACCTTGCATGTCCCTTGTTTTCAGTGTTAACCTGCTGCTGTGAAGAACCAGTGTGTCAGGGTATGACATGACCTCAGAGAGGGCTGTGGAAACCGATGCATGGCCCTAAATTTCTCATCTGGTACTTAGGAACTTAGGTACTAACACTTTGCTCACAGCATGGAATGCTTGGTGGCTCTGTTAGGCTTGGCTGGTTCTGGGAGCAGTTCTCCTCTGATGTGTTGTTTCAGGTGTGAAATTAATGTTTACCATCTGATAGTGTTCCCTTAAAACAGGCTTTCATTACACCTGTATGTATTTTTACTGTGCAACTCTGTTGCCTGACCAACCTTTTTGCTTTTCAAGTGTCTTTTATAAATCATGGCACATTGATATACTGTCACATCAATAAATTAAGTTAAGGGACTAACCTAAACAAATGCCAAAATCATTAGCAGTTAATTAACCTTCTGTACTTCTCTCCAAATTGACTTGGGTTTAATTGACGACGTGGGCTCAGTTCACTTGCTCCGTGCTCATACAAACAAACAACATGGACATGACACAAAATTGAATGAGGGGGAGAGGAAAGAAGGGAAAGCTGGGAAAAGTGTGGAAAAAACATCCCATCCCATCCCATCTCCAACTAAAAGTACCCGCAGCAAAACATGAACTGGGTGATTACAACAGCAGAACTGGGAAACAATGGGTGATGCTTAGGACTTCTTAGAATCACAGAATCATAGAATTGTCTGGGTTGGAAGGGACCTTTCAGATCATCTAGTCCAAACATCAACCTAACTGATAAAACCCATCACTAACCCACATCCCTCGGCACTGTGTCAACCCATCTTTTGAATACCTCTACGGCTGGTGCCTCAACCCCTTCCCTGGGCAACCTGTTGCTTAATAACCCTTTCCACCGAAAAAATTGTTCCTGATTTCCAACTTGAACCTCCCCTGGGGAAACTTGAGGCCATTTCCTCTTGTCCCATGGCCTGTGACTTGGGAGAAGAGACTGACACACAAACACACACACGGCTACACCCTCCTTTTAGGGAGTTGGAGAGAGCCAGGAGGTCTCCCCGGAGCCTCCTCCAGGCTGAACACCCCCAGCTCCCTCAGCCTCTTCTCAGAAGGCTTATTCTCCAGACCCCTCAACAGCTCTGTTGCCCTTCTCTCTGGACCCGCTCCAGCCCCTCAACATCTTTCCTGTGCTTCCCTTGTCCCTGTCACTTGGTAAGAATATCTCACAGGTTTGCTTGGCAAAGGTTTTGACTTACTAGGTTGTTTTTACTTCATGTCACTTCTCTGCAAACAGCATAATATAATGTAATAGGCTGTTTGTTTTGTGAGTATGGCCAACGACATAATTCGTTGTGCTTACTTAGGTCCTCTAGTATTTGGTACCCTCCTCCAGGATCCTCTGTCAGGTACTTGGTCTAAGTGTTGGCGATGTGGTACAGACAGGGAGGTGTGTATTTACATCCTTCTGAGATGTAAATCCATCCTTGGCACTGTGTGTGTGCAAGCCTTACTGGTGTCAATGATTTTCGAGATCTGGCCTGAATTTGACTTTGTGGTGGTAACACATAGCTAATCCTTTACTGCATTTCAATCCCCTTTGCACCTTGAACTTGTCATGGTGCTTTGCATCATTGGTTTGGTGTTACCACAGTGCCCTGATGGTGGCTGCTCTGTGTGGGTTGCTTTTCAGACTGATCATGGAGTCATAGAGTTGTCCAGGTTGGAAGGGACCTTTCAGATCATCTAATCCAACCATCAACCGACCTCTGAGAAAAAAACACCACTAAACCTTGTCCCTGAGCACCATATCAACCTGTCTTTTGAATCCCTCCAAGGATGGTGCCTCAGCCCCTTCCCTGGGCAGCCCCTTCCAAGGCTTCATAACCCTGTCAGGGTAAAATTATTCCTGATCTCCAACCTGACCCTCCCCTGGTGCAACTTGAGGCCATTTCCTCTTCTCCCAGGTCACAGGCCATGGGACAAGAGATGTTTCCCCGAGGCTACACCCTCGTTTCAGGGAGTTGGAGAGAGCGATACACATATGTGTATATATAAATACATACGATTCAAAAGTATTTTTCAGAAACATTGTGGGGAGAACAGAACTTGTACTTGAGAGGGGTTTTTTTCTTTCTTATTTTACTGCCTCTACTTGAGAGGGTTTTTTTTCTTTCTTATTTTACTGCCTCATAAATAAATATTGCTATCCTAATGTTCTTCAAATAGTTTAGCATAACCTATTACCTTGAATTTTACCACACTTAATATCAAGTTCTGTATACCAAAAGTATTAATCAAATATTTCCAAAACAGCATTCGCTGTTGAAAAAATACTGTGTTGACAATAAATATGTTTTTTCTGCTTCCAAAGGAAGGTCCCATAAATTAAAGTTTTTTTTCTCATGTTAAAAATGCTAAAAATCTTTTACTCTAAGATGCTAGCATGTAAACGGTGTTAACATGCACAGAATCAATATGCACATGCATAAGTAACACGTGCAGAGCTTAGTTTGGCAGGGTTTGGTATTTGTTTTGGTGTTGTTGGTTTTTTTTTGTGTGGGGTGTTTTGGTGGTGTGTTGTTTTAAGGCAAGGCCTAGAGAGTCTAGTAGGTTCAAAAGACTTCACCTGCCAAAGAAGAGGATATTGGAATGGAAGTAGCACTTCCTGGAGAGATGATAATAAAACACCATATGCTTATAGGCGTATATGAGGTGTGGAAGAATAATTTCCATATTCTTTCACTTTGAAAGTTATTTGTGACCGTTAAATTTGTCCAGGTTATCCTGTTTCTTTTGGGAAGGGTCTTAACTAAAGTTCTGTCTGATCTAGTTTTGTTAAGAGTTATTTAATATATGTATTTTTTTAATATTCTTCCCTTAGATGCTTGTCTTAGGTTTAATGAAGAGGAAGCTGCAGGGGAAATTGTCCATTTCAAAACTACAAGAAATATTATTTTGATGCTGTATATTTGAATTTGTGGGAAATAGGCCTGTCCAGTGACTATGCTAATAAGAAAAATTTATGTATATAAATGTGCACACAGAGCTGCTCCTGCTTTACTTATTTCTTCTTGCTTCTTCCCTCATCCTCTTTTCTCAGTTGAGCACTCCTTGAGGGAATTTGCTTTGAGTCTAGTGCAGGGCTGCTGGGAAGTGGATTTGTGTGTTAATTTCAGGAGGGTTTTAAGTTTGCTGATAAAGTTTTTTCTTCTGTTAATGCTAATGCTAGTTAATGCTGAGTTTGCTGCATTAGGTCTGAGTAGTGAAGTTACAACCAGCAGAAATGCAGAGAGCATGGGGGAGGAGGAAAAGGAGGTGAAGTAAACAATTGATTTCTGTGTGTTTGGGGTCACCACCTAACTGAAATGGCAGGGGAAAGTGGAGTTTAAGGGTCACCCTTAAGTTAGACAGGGGGAAAACCCCCCAAATAAAAGGATTTATGTAGATTTCCTCTGTATCTGTATTACTGTAAGTCTCGGTTCAGACTTATGGTTAAATGATGCCTTTTTATTTATTCAGATTTGATTAGTCGGAGAGGGATTTGAATATGTATTTTCCTTCTGTTCTAACAGTAGCTTGGCAAGAGAGATTCAAGGCGAGCTGAATATTTGAGAGCAAAAAAGGAGATTTGGAGACATCCCTTTTGAATCCCTTTGGGAGTACCCCGGGGGTTACACCTGGATGCTCTGAGTGTTTGCAACGTATTTGTGTTTGAACAGGGAGGAGGTGGGAACAGATGGATTTAGCTTCTCCCTCATCCAGTCACATCTTGTGACTTGGTCCAAATGACAGTTTATCAGAAGAAATGGGAAATTTTGGTTAAAGATTGATTCTGGCTGTTTCCCAGTTGCTACTGTTTAGCTTTACACTGAAAAGACACCAAGTGTATCTTCTAGTGTGTTTTTTGTTGCTCAGTTTAAGCTGAAAAGCAAAGGGGAGTTTCTTTAAGATGATTTAGAAGATGGATTTCTATTTCTTAATGACTTCCAATGTTACAACAACTTGATTTTTTTAAAAAATATTTAACTTAGCTGTCTCTCCTGAACCTGAAGTGCAGTATCATTGTGATGTGGTTTAAAGACTAAAAAGCAATGTCTCCATCTGTAATACCTCAAAAGCGGTTGTTCTGGAGCAGTGATTTCCCGTCTTTCTTGACTTCTGGCTCACAAGGCCATTCCTGTAGCCTAAATTATGACAACAGGTTTCACAGTGCTATGAGAAAAGCACTTGATTTTAGTTAATAGGGAGTAAAAGGAGTAACCACACGCTGGGAAGACTAGTTAGTGTGTGCAAAAGGTGCAGCTGAAGGAACTGATCTCAACATAAGTAGCAGAAGAACCTCACTAAAGAAGGTACCATGGAGGATACTAAAGACCACACTTTGATCTTCATGTCCTCAAGGGCATAGCAATTTTTTGGTAAAGATGAGGTCATCTCACAAATAGAGTTGAGATGAAATTTTTTGTTAATGTATATTTTAAAGTGATTTGGTGAAAACAGAGAAACGATGGTTCAGCAGCCTCTTGTACCTTCCTTGCCCTTCTGCATTTTAATAACATGGCTTTCCAGGGTTGGCAGGTATCTTGGAGATAAAAGTTCGTGGACTTTTCAGCTGTCTTTTCCCTGTTGGTTTGAGGGTTCTCTTCTTTGACAGAATTACTTTGGATTTTGGTGCAATAACAGGTAGCTTAAAATTGAGGGCTAAAGGCATAAAGTATGAAAACACAGGCATGTGTGGCTCCCCACAGAGGGGCTTTTAAATAGCTGTGGCTGTGTGCATTTGTGTAGGCCCAAGCTGAAACTTCTCTGGTCTCATAATAGGACACCATGGACATCTGGCATGATTTACTGATAGGAGAACTATATTTAACATGGCACTGCTCACTCCATTGGCCAAGAAGGCCACTGGTGACCTGGGGTGCATCAAGAAGAGTGTGGCCAGCAGGTGGAGGGAGGTAATCCTGCCCCTCTGCTCTGCCCTGGGGAGGCCCCAGCTAGAGCACTGGGTCCAGGTCTGGGCTTCCCAGTTCTAGAAGGACAGGGAACTGCTGGAGATGGTACAGCAGAGGACCAACCACAAATATGATGATGAAGGGCCTGGAGCATCTCTCTGATGAGGAAAGGCTGAGGGACTTAGTCTTTGTAGTCTGGAGAAGAGAAGGCTGAGGGAGATCTGATCAACAGATCAGTGTCAGGAGGAAGGGGACAGTCTTTTTTCAGTGGTGCCCAGGGACAGGACAAGAGGTCACAATAACAGCCTTGAACATATGAAGTTCCATCTAACCATGAGGAGGAACTTCTTCCCTGTGAGGGTGGCAGAGCCCTGACAGAGGCTGCCCAGAGAGGTGGCGGAGTCTGTCTCTGGAGATGTTCAAAGCCACCTGGACACATTCTTGTGCAGCCTGCTCTGGGCAACCCTGCTTTGGCAGGGGGTTGGCTGAGATGATCTCCGAAAATCCCTGTATCATTCTATGATTCTGCGATTACAGAACTCCAGTCATGGGCCAAGCTACTGGGAGCCATGTCAGAGGAACGTTAAAGGTCCATTGGTCACCCACAAGACCCCACTTCTGCCATTTTGACAGTTGCAGTAACAAAATCTTGTTTTGCTTTCAGGGCTTCTTTGCTGTTTGATAGCTTAAAAAGTTAACTGGTTTTAGGACTTAATAGTTAAAAGTGGCAGAACCACTAAAAAGGTGGGTTTAATATTGCCACACAATAGTAAATAAAGGAAAAAAATCTAGGTGGAATTTTAACACGCTTTAATACTCCAAGCAATAGAAATATATCAAATGTACTGAATAAATTGGACCATTTTGAGCAGTGATCCTTTCTTTCTCATTGCACACATTATACTCTCCTTTTTTTTCTTACATTGTGATTGCATTTCCCTAACTCCCCACAAACATTTGTTTAAGAAAAGTCATGCCTTTTAAAATAGAAGTGTTCCGTTCGAAAATGCTTTCTGATTTTACTACTAAATGTGTTTTCAAAACAGATCTCCCTGAACCTTGTCTATTGAGGGGATATTGCGAGCAATACGTTCCCGTTATGTATGCAGAAGCCCACTACTTAAATCCAAGGAAAATGGAATTCTAACAGGCCGTGCAATTCTATCCTGTTTTTCAAGAGATAGAAAGACAGTCAAAATGTTGTTTTTCAGCTTGGTGCCTGTTTGGACTATAATCACTAACTTGATGTCAGGCTTTATGTGAAGTGAAATATTTCACAGCCTCGTCCTTCTATGACTGTGGTCTTGTAGGGTTTTCTGGTCTCCTCTAAAGCTGCTTCACAGTACAGGTCAGGACACGGGCCAAGCTGCTGTGAACAGTGTCACAGGAATGTTAGAGGTCTGGTGGTCACCCAGGAGGTCACCCTTCTGCTTATTACAGTGTCTGTCCCTGGGCTCACGCTGCATTTTCAGCATTCGGCATTCTCCTTTTTAAAATGGGTTGGAGCAGGGAAGTGTCCCCTTCCCCAAGACTGAGCCTTATCTGTGGGGCTCTGGCTGTGCCCGCTTTGTCCAAGGTCACCCCTGGTGTGGATTCAAACTTTCCTCGGGTTACAGACCAAGCACTCCCATGGAAAACTACTGCAGGAGTGGGCCCCCAAGCCTGTCGTCTCCTACCCAGCTCATCAGTCAGAGAATCATGGGAGGCTGGGTCCAGTCCACAACAAAGTACAGAATCTTGGCACCTTTTCTGATCACAGCAGATCACATCTCAGGCACCCATAGAGGTTAGGTTTAGACCTGCTGGAAAGCACTTCTGAGGAGAAGGATTTTGGGGTTCTGGTACATAGTAAGCCATCTATGAGCCAGCAATGTGCCCTTGTGGCCAAGAGGGCCAAGAGTGGGGAGTCCCCTTCTCTGGAGACCTTCAAGCGCTGCCTGGATGCAGCCCTGAGTGATGTGCTCTGGGCAACCCTGCTTTAGCAGGGGAGTGGGCTGGGATGATCTCTAGAAGTCCTGACAATTCTTTCGTTCCTGTGATCATTGCTGAACTGTTAAATGAGAAGTGGTCCTGCATGTATAGAGCAACAGGAGATGATCAGTTTATTCCCCAGAGGTTGTGTTTTATTAGGTATTTTATAGACATAAGTAGGAGAGAGCTTCTGCATTAGGAGTGGGTATTCTATGTTATGTAGATATTAGCATGTCTGTTTTGTCTGCAATGTGCCACTCACTGTAAGCACAAAAACTGTTAGACCTAGTCCTGTTCATAGTAAATTTAAAAACAAAAAGCAAGAAAAAGCCCAACATCAGAAAACCCCAAAAAGGAGGCTGATGTGGTAAGGTTCCTTTCTTGCCTCTTTCTACAAACCTGCTGAGAAGCGGTTCAGGTACCGAGGCTGGGAGAAGAACGCAGGCTCAGCTCAGTTAGCTGTTCAGGGAATAGGAGAATGATGCAAGGAGACCCATTTACCCATAGCTGACAGTTTGCTATGTGTTCCTGTTACTGGCTACCACCATGGCATGGTGGTATCGGTTCTGGTGGCGGTGTGAAATAGCAGCTCAGCACCTCACTGGAGGAGGAGTGACTCTGTGTGTGGGTTCATGTTCCAACTGTTTCTGCCCACAGGAACACTATGAGTGTGCTTCAGAGGGGCCAGCATAAAAACCTTTGCTGTAGAACTGGTTTTGTGTGGGTAAGGAAACCCAAAACCCCCCAGGTATGCTCCAGCTGCAGCTATAAGGGGATTCCTTCCTGAGAAGCTGGTTTACCCTCTTTGCTCAGAGTTTGCTGGGTAGTTCTGCCATTCTGTGTCTTCTGGCTGGCTACAGGCAGTGCAGGTACTTGGCATGTTCAGGGTTTGCCCCAGTGCCCATTTCAAGTCTCCGTGCAACCTTTTAGTATTATAATGTAAACCTGCTTTGTAAAGTGCTCTTTGAATTTGTTTTTAAACTAAATGAGCACCTCTAGTTGTAGTTTTTGGTAGTGGTGATAAAGAGCAAGCCCTGACTTTTCTATCCCTGGCTTACAGCCGTTAGGGCAAGTCAAGACCTCATAGGATCTGTTCTTAAGCAGGAACCACCTGCTTTTCTAAGTAAATCATGGCACAGTTGACCATGGCAGTCTTTTGACTATGGGCTAGCATTTTTCTAGTCTTGTTGTTGTTTATACTACTCCCCTTGCCTTGTCAGCCTTTGTAGTGGAAGACTAGTTCTTAATTTCTCCGGCAGTTTCTTTTTAAAATGGCTTTTTAAAATGGCTTTTTAAAATGCTGTAGCAGGAAAATGCTTTTTTGTGTCAGCGGTAACTGAAGGGTAATATTTCAGGCATGAAGTGTAGAAGGGAGAGACTTCTTGACAGCAGGCTGAAAGCCCTCCTGAAAAAAAAACCCAACCCTTTTTATCTCAGGGAGACATCTGCCTCTTCAATTTCCAGGCAGCGTGGAAGGAAACACCTTACAGGACCCTAAAGAACCTGAAGCAAGTCAAAAATGGTGCTCCTTAACTGCAGACTCTGGCTGAATTGCCACACAAGCGAAGAACAGAACAAAGAGGCTTTCTGTAACCCAGCTGACACTGCTCCCTACAAGATGCAATACATGTTACCTGGGATGACTGGACATTAGAGTGACAGAAATTTATATCTGAATGTAGCCCTAAAAGGCCCATTGTAAGAATTTAAAGGCACCATTTGGGGAGTTGCCAGCTGTTCTCAGCAGAATTGATGACGAGCTGTACTCCATAGGTGCTTAACTGGGTGCTGCATGGAGTTCTGTTTGCACTGAATAGCAGTAAACTCTTTAATGTGTGGCAGAGGACTGAGAACTCAGTAAGTAAATGGAAAACTCCACATAATGAAGGTTGTTGTGCAAGCTGTTACCTCAGTAGTAAGAGTTTCCATAGTTTTTTTGAAGCAGGTGTATACTAGCAATCTGCTGTTTGATCATGTTTGCAACCAAAACACTTAGCACAAAAAGTGTGTGTAGCTACCAGCTGTCAAAAATCTCCCTGTTCTTGCCACGTACCACAAAGCATCTTTGCCAGTGTCTGTTCTTGCCCGTGTCCCAGTAATTTGCTAATTGTCAAACCTCTGCCTTACAGCGACACCTACTGCCACGGGCAGACTTGACAGAGGAGGCTTTGAGCTTTCTTAGCTCAAAGGGGTGACTTTCACAGAATGAGGGAATTGTCGGATTTGGCAGGGACCTCTGGAGATCATCCCGTCCAACTCCCCTGCTAAAGCAGGGTTGCCCAGAGCACAGCACTCAGGGCTGCATCCAGGTGGGGCTGGAAGGTCTCCAGAGAAGGGAACTCCACACCCTCCCTGGGCAGCCTCTGCCAGGGCTCGGCCACCCTCGTCCCAAAGAAGTTTCTCCTCATATTCTAATGGAACTTGCCATGTTCCAGCTTGTGCCAGTTGCCCCTCATCCTGTCACTGGGAAACACTGAGAAGAGTCCAGCTCCATCCTCCTTCAACCCACCCTTCAGATACTTGGAAACTTTCATGAGGTCTCCCCTCAGTCTTCTCCAGGCTGAAAAGCCCTAGCCCTTTGCGCCTTTCTTCATCAGGGAGATGCTCCAATCCCTCCATCATCTTTGTTGCTTTATGCTGGACTCTGCCCAGTAGTTCCTGGTCTCTCTTGAATCAGGGAGCCCAAAACTGGGCACAGTGGTACAGATAGGGCCTCCTCAGTGCAGACCAGAGGAGGAGAATGACCTCTCTCCACCTACTGGCCACACTCTTCTCTAGGCAGCCCAGGATGCCATTGTCTCTCTTGACTGCAAGGGCACATTGCTGGCTCATGGATAGTTTATTGTCTATCAGGACCCCTAGATGCTTTTCCTCAGATGTGCTTTCCAGCAGGTCCATCCCTAACCTCTATCGGCACCCAGAATTCTTCCTCCCCAGGTGCAGGACCCTACACTTGCCCTTGTTGAACCTCATGTGGTTCTTCTCTGCCCAGCTCTCCAGCCTGTCCAGGTCATGCTGGATGGTGGCCCAGCCCTCTGGAGTGTCAGCCAGCCCTCCCAGTTGGGTGTCATCAGTGAACTCGCTGAGGATGCATTCTGTCTCTTTGTGATTTTCTGCACCCCAATACGTTGCTAATATCTTTCCTGGGGTATATTCACATTTCCTGCATTCCTGTTGAATATTGTGTTATTGCTAAAGAAAGCAAATGTCCCTTAGGCCAGCAGATGGAATCCACATGGTGTAAAGTAGCCAGTCCCCAGCTTGATACCCACACTACTTCTTGCACCACCTGTATGATGATTTAATTTCTGTTATTCAAAGTCCTTTACTCTGTAGGTGGGGTGTGATCTAGGCTTCAGCATGAGAAAGTCTGTTGGTCAGCTTCAGGACCAACTCATAATGTGCTGGAATTAACCCGCTGTTCAGCCATGGCAAATTAGGATGTGTGTTTGACAATGTATGCTTTGGTTTGAATGGAAATAATGACATGGCTAAACCCTGGACTTTGCCGAAGTACCAGTGACTGCTAACCATGGGCTTGAGCCATTAGCGAGGGGCTTAATTGTGGGAATAGCCTGCCTGGGGGGTGGTGGAGTCCCCACCCCTGGATGTGTTTCAGAGCAGTTGAGATGTGGTGTTGGGGGGTCTGGTGTAGGGGAGAACTTTGCAGAGTGGGGCTGGTGTGATGACCCCTCTCAGTTCACGTTTGGAACTGTTCGCAGCTTGTACCAGGGGCAGGGGTTGGGGTTTTTTTTTGTTGTTAAAGTGACTCCCCCTCTCCTTTGCTCTCCCCCTTGTACATCTCTGTTAGATCTCATTTCTTCCATGCCCGGACAAGAAGTTAATGGGTTAGGGCCAGCTGGAAGGTTTTGGGAGACTCACCAGTATGAAAGGAGAATGGAGACCAGTGACCCCAGTGCTTAAACTGAAAAACAGATGTTAGAATGAGACTGGGTGTTTGGAAAATCATCTCAGTGAAGTAGAGATATGTTTGAATGTGAACTGATTCCCTGTTTCTCCCTCCCCAGAAGCTGCTCTGGGGCTCACTTTCATTGGGTGCAGGTAGTCACAGGCAGAGACTGGAGCCAGAGAGATCCTGGAAGGGGGGCGTTTGAATTCTCTTCAGAAAGATATCGATCTGTCAGTTGCCATCTTTTGTTTTTTCTCTTCAGGCAGATTTCCCAATGGTTTTGGTCAAGGATTGAGGAAGAGTAATTGGACTGGACATGCTAACTTGAATGTACGGGCTCACAGGCATGCCACAAATCAAATGAGTTGGTGCAAAAAAAAAGAGTGGGATTGCTGCTGGCTAGGAGTTGAAAGCAGACCAGAAGAGAAACTTCAGCGATATCCTCTTAGATGACAGCTTTTGTTAGCTTGTAGTTCAGTGAAATATATTTTCCACTGTCAAAATAGATAACTTATTTCAGTAATAGAAAAATAACATTGTTTTTTTCCAGCATGAAAGTAATCCCAGCAGGGATACACATACTGTACCATGCTAATACAATTCTATTTTAATACAAAGTAGAAACTTAATATCATTCCTGAGATGTTACTATTGCATTATCAGAAATGCATTTCAGTGAGAGCAAAATGACTGATGTTCCAAACCATATTATTAAAGTTTGCAGCAGGTCTCTTACAGAGTGCAACAATAATTTAAAGGTTAGCTTTAATTATTTGGGGTTTTTTCTCTTATTTGTCCGTGCAGCTGCTTTTAATTGTCTCCTTTTATATAAGCATTTCCTTCTTAGCATCCTTATTGTTAACAGGACACTGGTTTGGTGGTTCTTTTTTTCCTTTTTATTCTTCTCCAAATGAGTATTGCACCATTTTATTCTTGAATGGGTGTTGTCATTCCTCTTTAGAAGAAGAGAGACTGGAAATGCACTCTTGAAATAAGCTTAGGAAGTAAATATTTGTTTAAAAACCGTTTGCTATTTTCATTATGTGTGAAGAAATCTGCCACTCATGCCTGGCAAGAAAAAAAGGTGAAATTCAGTTTCCTATCTGTCCCCATTCTTTACTCTTATTCTTTACTAGATGGGTATCTCCTTGCGGGACAGCGGGTGTCTCTTCCCCCTGCAAAGGCTTTCTCTTTGGTTTGTGGTGGCAGGGGGGTGCAAGGTCAGCGGTGACTTCTCACTGTGACCCTTGTCTGCTGCTGGACGGAAGGTAGCTCACAGTTCCCCCCTCTCCAGTGGCTAAAGAGCCCTTCCAATGGAGGGAACGACAGCAGTGCTGTCTCTGCAGGTCCCTGGGCGCAGACCACCCTCCCCAAATTGTGTTTGCCTCCATCCTGCGCCTGCCCACAGCGTGATGAAAACCTGAGAAACTGCTGGTAGAAGAAGGGATCAGCTCAGTACTCCCATCCTTGGTGGAGGAGCAGGGCACGTGTCAGGTGCTGCACCTGGGGAGGAGTAAACCCCTGCACCAGGACAGATTGGGTATGACCTGCTGGAGAGCAGCTCTGCAGAAAAAGGCCTGGGAGTCCTGGTGGACAACAGGATGCCCATGGGCCAGCAATGTGCCCTTGTGATCAAGAAGGCCAATGGCATGCTGGGGGGCATCAGGAAGAGTGTGACCAGCAGGTGGAGTGAGGTCATCCTGCCCCTCTGCTCTGTCATGGGGAGGTCCCAGCTGCAGCACTGAGTTCAGTTCTGGGCTCCCCAGTTCCAGAAGGACAGGGAACTGCTGGAGAGAGTGCAGCAGAGGACCACAAAGATGATGATGAGGGTCGTGGAGCATCTCTCTGATGAGGAAAGGCTGAGGGACTTGGGTCTTGGTAGTCTGGAGAAGAGAAGGCTGAGGGGGAATCAGATCAAGGCCTATAAATACTTCAAGGGTGGGTGTCAGGAGGAAGGGACCAGTCTTTTTTCAGTGGTGCCCAGTGAGAGGACAAGAGGAAATGGGCACAGACTTGAACATAAGAAGTTCCATCTAACCATGAGGAGGAATTTATTCACTATGAAGGTGGGGGAGCCCTGGCAGAGGCTGCCCAGAGAGATGGTGGAGTCTCTGTGTCTGGAGATGTTCTAAACTTGCCTGGACATGATCCTGTGCAGCCTGCTCTGGGTGGACCTGCTGTGGCAGGGTGTTTGGACTCCAGAGGTCCCTTCGTCCTCATATCCTTCTGTGATTTGGTGATTGGGAGAAATAGCATGACCACTCCCCTTTTATTCTTGCTTGGTTTATGGGAACCTGTCCTCTTTTCTTTGTTCTTGGAATAGGTTTGTATGACCCCCCAGGAAGTCCGTGCTCTTCTGGTTATGCTCTCTACTTTGCTTTCACAATTGCTAAATTTTAAGTAAAGTGAAATGATCATGTGGTTCCTAAAGCGGAGCCTGAAGCAGGAGGCAATGTGGCTGGGGAGTGGTAGTGGGGGAGAATGGAGACAGCAGCGAGGATGATGAGATGAATGTTTTTGGTGCCTGTGCTGAGATGTTTGTGTACCTGGAAGCTGGAGTGGATGAAATGGTAAAGAGGGAGGTATTCGAGATCGAGACAGCAAAGAGTGAAATAGCGAAGGTCTGTAGCAATAGGGCTTGAAATATTATGGGCACCCTGTACTTGGGCAGTTTTAAGTCTGGTTTGAATCCTGATACATGAGGAGTAGAGCTTTGCTCAGCGCAGGTGGCTTCACTGAAGTCAGAGACCTTGTCAGGGATAGAGGCCCAGCTGTGTGCAGGGACCTCTCAAAATATGGCTTAAAGCAAAGACCATTGCATGCCCCTCTGGATAAGCCTTTGAAAACTCTAGAAGTTAGGAGTGGGTTTGGCTGGGGAAGCAGTAATGGCATAAAAGAAAGTTTAACCTCCTTCTGTTGTTCACAGCTATTGATTTTGGTTTGCTCTAAGAGCAACAACATCAAATGTTGCTGAGATGGGAAAGCTAGCTGTTAAACCAGATTTCTGCCACGCTCTTTCTCTGCTGGGGGGACTATTGGTAGGTGTAACTGCGGCTTGGTAATACTCAGTTTTACCTGTGCACAAGATTGAGGAAAGCACCAGCGTCTCTGGTTCTCTCATGTTTTTAACCTTAGTCTGATTTATAAAGATGGCGGTTTGATAATCTTTTCATCTTTCACAGGGAAATCCTTCAATCTTTAAGCAAAAAAGCCCCTAACACCCCAAATTACAAAATCCGGAAAAGCTTAGTGACTGTTTAAAGCAGGTGGCAGGGCCTTCTGCCTGTTAAGCACAGCAAGAGCACATCTTTTTCTTCATTAGCTAATCTGTTCTTATTGCTGGTATTGGATATACAAGTACCATTTAGCATCTTGTGAATCAAGGCTTCACAGATGTCCCTCCAGATCTACATGACTGAGTGTCACATGTGAAATGAGGACGTTGCTGCTCCTGTTCCTTGTTAGGGAGAATAGTCCTCCAGTGTTGGGTGTTGCACAGTGCAGAAAGGCAGCCTTAGGGGCTTAGTTGTGTATTACCAAATCGAGAGGAATCTTAGCATTTTCTTGGTTGGAAGGGACCTTTCAGATCATCTAGTCCAACCATCAACCTAACTGATAAAACCCATCACTAACCCATGTCTCTCAGCACTGTCAACCCAGCTTTCGAATCCCTCCAGAGATGGTGCCTCAACACCTTCCCTGGGCAGCTCAGTCCAAGGCTTAAGAACCCTTTCTGTGGAAAAACTGTTCCTGATCTCCAATCCGAACCTGGCACAACTTGAGGCTGTTTCCTCTTGTCCCATCACCTGTGACTTGGGAGAAGAGGCCTTTCCCCCCTGGTAACACCCTCCTTTTAGGGAGTTGGAGAGAGCCAGAAGGTCTCCCCTCAGCCTCCTCCAGGCTGAACACCCCCAGCTCCCTCAGCCTCTCCTCATCAGGCTTATTCTCCAGACCCCTCACCAGCTCCGTTGCCCTTCTCTGGACCTGCTCCAGCCCCTCCATGTCTTTTTTTGTGGGAAGAGGCCCCAAACTGGACCCAGCACTGGAGGTGGGGAAGAGATGGGGTTTTACCAACCCTTTTAAGAGGGAGAAACTTTGCGCTAAACATGCATTGTTTGGTAGGCTGGTGTAACTTGACCTTGAGTGTTTTAGCTAACGCGCGAACCACACATTAGTTTGGAAGCAAACTAGTAAAAAGTAGTGAGAAAATAAATGTTTTAGGTGAATTGAGGGAAGTCCTTCCTTGTACACATTCATAACTACTTGTTGTGGTGTGGTTTTAATTTGGGTTGGTTTTTTTTTTTTTTTTCATTTATTTTGGGGTTTTTTGGTATCTTTTCATCTGGTTTTGTGTTTTTTTTCTCATTCACATATTGAACATGAAGGAATGGTGTGGGGATTCCCCTGCATAGAGCAAGGGGAGCCAGCAGAGGAGCTGGTCAAGGAGGGATAAGCAGAAAGATACAGCACTGTGTATCTGGGGAAGACAGGAACTTTTCTCTTCTGAAACAGGGAGATAAGAGCCAGGTGAAAAGACAGACTTCTGTATAAATCTTCTGCTTCAATGCCCTATAGGTAATAATACTGTAGGCTCCAAGGGTTTATGAAAGGTAAAATTGGGATGAAACAATGGAAGGTGGTTTTCTTTTAAACATTTCACCAGCTCTTTCCCAGCAGTACTGATACAAACCAGGCCAAGTGCAGGAACGCACTACTTCAACTGGAGCTCTGTGAACTAACGTGGAATCTCGAGCACGTCTGGTAGATACGCAGAGCAGGATGGGTGCAGTGACTGAAATCACATTTACACATCCTGCCTTCTACTGTCTTCTGTTGCTCCTAACGAAGGGTTTTTTGAAGGACAAAGCTTGTAAATGAAATGGAATATTGATACTCTTTTTGGCCAACACTTGGCTGATTTAAATAAAGATATATTAGATATATTTAGGATAATTTTTTCCTCCCACCCTCATAAGCTGTGTTTCTATGGAAAATTTGAAAGGCTGATAATTCCCAATTAAGCAGCAACGTTGGAAAGGAGCACTTGGTGCAGTCTGATGCACAGCTACTGTATAGTTCTTTGGATTGGTCTTTTTTTTCATCGAACTATTTTGAGAACAAAGAGTGTCAGATACAGTGTGTAATGTCTTACCATTTGAACAAGACTGCATCCTGGGGTTTTGCTTGTTTGTTTCACTGGGGATGTGTTCTCAAAGCAGAATTTCAGAATAAGCCGGGATGTGCTAAATGTAGGTTTTATTTGCTGAATGCACAGGTTTCAACTGCAGGGAGAAGATAGCCCCAAAGAATAGAGCAATATTTGTGTTCACTAAAGACTAAATGGTTTGGCTGATGATCAAGGGATGGAAAAATGCTTCCATATTAGCATTAATTTATAAGGGGATATATAATAAATTAGATAGGAGGTAATTTAAACAAAGCAAAGAATTCCTACCTGGTTTCCATGAAATCTGTTCTGAAGTTCACACTTTAATATATGCTTAAGTCCAGTATCTCTTCTTCAAAATGAAAAATATGGACCAAAATGCGAGGAAAAATTACTTTTGTTTTGCACTTTGAGGGCTATTTATCTTTAACACTTTGGACTTCAAGGTCTGAAGCATTGATTCTCTAGCGTTTTTGATAAAAATCACCTGCAATGTAATGATCATCTTTGTAACTGGAAATCAGATATGAAAAACCCCAGCTGCCTCAGCCTGTCCTCACAGCAAAGGTGCTCCAACCCCCTGATCATTTCCGTGGCCCTCCTCTGGACCTGCTCCATCAGGTCCATGTCCTTCCTCTCTTGAGGGCTCCAGCCCTGCACACAGCACTCCAGGGGAGGTCTCAACAGAGCAGAGCAAAGTGTCAGAATCCCCTCTCTGGATCTGCTGGCAAAGCACCTTTTGATCCAGCCCAGGATGTGATTGGCCTTCTGGGCTGCAAGTGCCCACTGCCTGCTCATGGACAGCTTCTCGTCCATCAGCACCTCCATGGATGTGCTGAAGCCATAGCTTCTCTGGTCAACCTCTTTGAGTGTCTCACCACCCTCACAGTCAAGAATTTCTTTCTGGTATCAGATCTAAATCTCCCCTCTTTCAATTTAAAACTGTTACCCCTTGTCCTGTCATTCCACTCCCTGACAAAAACGTCCCTCCTCAGCTCTCCTGTAGCCCCTTCAGGTACTGGAAGGCTGCTCTAAGGTCCCCTCGGAGCCTTCTCTTCTCCAGGCTGAACAAGCCCAGCTCCCTCAGCCTGTCTTCATAGCAGAGGTGCTCTAGACCTTTCATAATTTTAGTGGCCTCCTTCTGCGGGGGGAGATACTGGATATAATATATCTGGACCTTAGAAAAGCATTTGACACTGTCCCCCACCACATGCTCATGGAAAAACTGGCTGCTCATGGCCTGGATGAGTGTACGATCTGCTGGATCCAGCACTGGCTGGAAGGACGNCTGTACTCAGCACTGGTGAGGCTGCAACTTGAGTGTGGTGTCCAGTTCTGGACACCTCAACACAAGAGAGATCTGGAGGTGCTGGAGTGAGTGCAGAGGAGGGACACGGAGCTGGTGAAAGGCCTCGAGAATAAATCTTATGAGGAACAATTGAGGGAGCTGGGACTGTTTAGTTTGAGGAAGAGGAGGCTGAGGGGAGACCTCATCACTCTCTACAACTGCTTGAAAGGGCATTGTAGAGAGGTTGGTGCTGGTCTCTTCTCACGGGCAATTAGCGATAGAACAAGAGGGAATGGCTTCCAGCTGCAGCAGGGTAGGGTTAGGCTGGACATTAGGAGAGAATTTTTCCCAGAAGGAATGGTCAGAGCCTGGAATGGGCTGCCCAGGGAGGTGGTGGAGTCCCCATCCCTGACTGTGTTTAAGAGTAGAGTAGATTGGACGTGATGTTGAGGGATCTGGTGTAGGGGACAACTTGTAGAGTAGGGCTGATGGTTGGACATGATGATCCCAAGGGTCTCTTCCAACCTGAATGATTCTATGATTCTATGGACTAGTTCCAAGTCGTCCACATCCTTCTTGTGCTGAGGGCCCCAAAGCTGGATGTAGTACTCCAGGGGTGTTTATGTCTGTCTGTCTGCTTGTCTTGATGGAAAATGTAGAAAAAAGTAGTGGTCTTGTAAGAATATTATTTCAATTTTAGTTTTATTTCGAGTACAAGATTTTTGGTAGACAAAACTCTTCTTTTCCTAAAAGGAGCAATACATTGTAACATAATATCAAAATTGGGCTCAGGTTGTCCTTGGAGCTGTTTAGGATGCAGTACCAGAGTAGTAGTGATGCAAATTCCCTCGCTTCCATTAAACCATTTTGGTTTAAATTGGTACAAAGGCCTCCAGTGTGTATGTACTTAGGTATTGCCACTGTGAAATAAAGCAAGTAAGATCAAGTCCGTTTCGTAGTCATGTTATATTTCCAGTTCCTTGGGAAAACCTCACCCAGAAGTAGGTTACCACTGCCCAAATCTGAGAGTTAAGAGAATGGAAAAGGGTTGGTCAGACACGCAAAGGGGTGAGATGGTCACAAATGAAGTAATGATATAATCTACTCCCTGTGTTTTAGACAAGATACTGGCATATTTTCAATGTTTCCAAGTATTCACTTAATTTGGGCTAGTTTCTGAAAATGCGATCGTTTCCCAAATGAAATTGGTTTATGGTGCTTATAAAGAATGGCCCATAAAACCTTCTTTGTTCAACCGTTTCTCCTGATGCTGGTTTTAACAGTTTACTATTATTATTGTTTGCTTGAAAATCTGTTGAAGGCTTTGTCTGTTAAGAGTAGGGGAAATGATGTGTGTACAGGAGATTCTGCAGCACGAGCATTAGGGTAGCTCTATGTTATCAAGGCATTAGAAACTACGTTATGAAGAGCAGTTCCACATGCATTAGGGAACTGTAGTTATCATCTTAAGTTTTCCTTCTCTGGTTTATGGTTTGTCCCTCTATTTGATACTTATTTCCAAGCAACTTTTAAACTATTCTTTTGAATATTTAAAGCAATTTTTCAATGAAGGTGTTGGTGCAAGTTGGATTGGTTCAGAAAATCATGCGCTGTAATATTCTGGTAATCTTTTAGCAAAATTGGAGGTTTTGACTTTTATGAGTTCTGAAATTTCCTTGACACACAGAAGTTTTTGTTAGACTGTGACAGAAAATGGTTGTGTGCAAATGTATTCGGGGCTGCTAAAGAAAGATGTGTCTTGTACTAGCACGAGATTTAATATATTTTGTGCTATTTAAAATAAGTGCGTGATTAATTTTTTGATGAGTTGCAGACTACTGGAAATCCAATTTAGGCAAACAAAATTTGGAATATAAATGGGTTAGCTGAAAATATTTAATCACAGACATGAATATGAACTTACCCTGCTCATTGCTTTACACTTGCAGGTTGGCTTGAATTATTAATGCGTATCCTTCGGTGAGACAATAGCACCGACTCTGACTGTGATGAGGAGCGTGGTCTTGCTGATGGCCAGTAGCAGGAGGAGCTAATTTCTCCTTCTTTGCTCCCTCCACACAGCGGATCACCCTTTCCCTCATACGCTGCCCCCCTGCCCGCCCCACGTCCTGCTCGCTGTGGGGTAGGGAGCAGTGATTGCACGCGGGTCGTTGCTGCTGGCACTGAATCGGCAACGCCAGGCCAAAAAGAAATGACTTGTTTGCACTGTAAAGAGAAAAAAAAAAGTATGTTTTAATGCTAGTTAAGTTAATTTTAAACATTTATTTATTTATTTAGGTCATCTTTTTCCAGGTAGGAATAGTCAGCTTGTTCCTAAAGTTTGCCTGCTAACACCACTGACTGGCAATTAAAGTTGAAGGCAGTTGGGGGTATCCCACCACGTTTGTAGCTGTTTATCTTCCTTGTGTCAGAAATGAGTGTTGCAGCAATGGTAAAAGAGGAAATGAAGAAATAAGTAGTTGCAATCAAAGCTTAAAGTCCGTGCATGTTACGCTGAATTATTAAACAATATAATTTAAAAGTGTAACAAACAAAACTGATGTTGAAGCCTCTCCATTTCACTTGATAATCAGGTAATGGATGCAGAAAAAAGCCAATTACGCCCCCTTTAGGTTGCTTTACCTTCAGTTATATTTTGACGTGTTTATCTTGGGTATAGAGCATTGACAGGTTCTAGTTCAGTTCTGTTGGAGACGTATGTTGTTAATGAGATGATGGTATTGGCAAGGCAGGCTGGTGGGATGTATTGTGAAGGATACTCAGTGTGGTGCTTGTAGGGGTCTGACGTCTGAGACTCAGCGGATCCTTCTGCAGTGACTCGGGGGTTACGTGGGCAAGGTATGGATGAGAGAGATCGGTAACTGGTGGCACATCCTGTGGGGAAGAGCCCTGTGAATCCTGTGGGCAATTCCTGCTGCCAGAGACCAGGCTTCAATACGCTGCAAATGTGTGATTGCAGAGAGCCCGGATGCCTTCTGCTCTGCCAAAGACACAAGTAGGCTCTTCTTGTCTGATCTGTGAGGATCTTTGATTTGGCAAAGTATTCTTTAAAGACATTCAAAACAAATAGGTTATCAAGAAAAAATGTCCAGGTGAACATTATGCCATTCAGTGCATTTTTCCCCCTTTTTTTTTTTTTTTTTTTTTGGTGGGGGATGTGTGCATGTGTGTCAAAATCGGTATTTTGTACTGTTACCTGGTTGTAATAAATGTGTGCTCAGGGGAGAAAAGAAAACTGATTAAATGCTACATTATTGCTTTAGCTGTCATTTGTCAAACAGAGAGAAAAAAAAAAGGGAGGAAATGAAAAGAATAAACTTCTTGATTCTTCCCCTGGTGGCATCAAGCCACATAGGCTTGTCATGAAAAGGTCAGCTAGATTTTAGCCAAAATGATGGCACCATGTGCTTCATTGTATGTTTGGGCTCACAGAATCACAGAATGCTAAGGGGGTTGGAAGGGACCTCTGCAGATCATCTCAGCCAACCCCCTGGCAAAGCAAGTCCCAACCAGAGCAGGTTGCACAAGAACATGTCCAGGTGAGTTTGGAATGTCTCCAGAGACAGACTCCACCACCTCTCTGGGCAGCCTCTGCCAGGGCTCTGCCGCCCTCACAGTGAATAAGTTCCTCCTCATGGTTAGATGGAACTTTGTATGTTTAATTTAGCGCCTGTTCCTTCTCGTCCTGTCCGTGGGCACCACTGAAAAAAGACTGGTCCCTTCCTCCTGACACCCACCCTTGAAGTATTTATAGGCCTTGATCAGATCCCCCCTAGCCTTCTCTTCTCTGGACTAAAAAGACCCAAGTCCCTCAGCCGTTCCTCCTAAGAGACATGCTCCAGGCCCCCTCATCATCTTTGTGGTCAGTCCTCTCCTGTCCCCTCTCCAGCAGTTCCTTGTCCTTCTGGAACTGGGGAGCCCAGAACTGGACTGAGTGTTCCAGCTGGGCCCTCCCCAGGACAGAGCAGAGGTGGAGGATGACCTCCCTCCACCTGCTGGCCACACTCTTCCTGATGCCCCCCAGGATGCCATTGGTCACCTTGGCCACAAGGGCACGTTTCTCCCAGGACTTTTCCTCAGAGCTGTTGCTGTGATACAGCAGCGGGCTGCTCCTGCTTGCTGAGCCTGTTCCAGCCGTGGGCTTAAGGCAGCGTGTGAGCACCAGAGCTCCTGGATTTGACAGAAGGGGAAAGGAATGACAGGGAAGAGAAGAGAAAATGATATCCTAAGTGAGGGTTGTAGGAATATTAAATCTAACACCTGACAAGAGATTACTCCAAACCCAGCAGCCTTGAATATGAATCACTGTAATGAACTCTGCGTGGAAGTGTACCTAAGGCAGTCCAGGAACTCAGTCTAGTGAAAACACGCTTGCTCTCCAGCCTCTGACAGCACGTTGCTTCTGTGTTTACAGACACTCAGGATCTTGTGTTTGCAGTTCTGTTAATTCATCCTTTGAGATTTCCTATTTTTTAGGATTTATTCCTTTCCTCTCCCCCCGCCCCTCCCCGAAGGTGAGCATTGAGTTTTAAATTATTTTAGGCTTTTTTTTAAGTACGATTTTGGTTTGGTGATTGTGTAACACTAGTTTTTGGCTGAACTTCAGAGGAGGGTTTTGTCTGCAGGAGAAATTGTTTAATTGTTTCCTTTGTTTCATTTCTGTGTGAACTTTTCAGGAGGTTGTGTTCTCCGCGTGGCACTTGCTCAATATTGAGTCAAAGCACTGAGAAAAGAATAGTGTTCCCTAATTGATCAGCACATCGGTTCCTCCCTTGTCTTCTCATCTAATTGTGTAATGAATCCTGCCTCTGCTTAGGGTAAATCTCTGTGATGTTCACAGCTCAAAGTGGAGTGATGAAAGAAGAACAGCAGTTTTGTAGGAAATCAAGTTGCCTTGCTACATGTACAGTAGCTTTTCATCTGAGATCCATAATCCAGTCCATGTGGAAGTAGGCTGCCAGCTTCGGTGTTGGTGATCCTTTAGCTTGAGGAGTACTGGGCTTTTATGTTTTATGTGTGTTACAAGTGGTATAGAAGTTGGGTACCTGGTGGGCCTTTCTGGGGTAGGTGGGCAATTTAAGGATAACAGGCATTGGTTGGATTGCGGCATTGGTAATATTTACTCCTGGGCTGGGAGTATGCATGCAAAATTGCAAATCACCACAGGTAGAAAAAGAAGTTAAAAAATAAAGAACAGGAATTTGGGGCGAAATTCGTAAGAATGGTCTCTGTGTGGAGAAGAGAAGGCTGAAGGGGGATCCGATCAAGGCCTATAAATACTTCAAGGGTGGGTGTCAGGAGGAAGAGACCATTCTTTTTTCAGTGGTGCCCAGGGATGGGACAAGAGATAATGGGCACAGACTTGAACAGAAGAAGTTCCATCTAAACATGAGGAGGAACTTGTTTTCTTTGAGGGTGGCAGAGCCCTGGCAGAGGCTTCTCAGAGAGGTGGTGGAGTCTCTCTCTGGAGACATTCTAAACCCACCTGGACATGATCCTGTGGGACCTGCTTTGACAGGGGGTTGGACTGCATGATCTCCAGAGGTCCCTTCCAGCCCCATCGTATTCTGGGATGCCATGATCCTGGAAGGTGCTGGGTGCTCCCACCAAAGGCTGACTGCTCTTTGCTGCTACTGATTGTGGCAGTGTGAATGCCCAACTACAACAGCAGTTCAGGAAGCATTCCTACCTCTCTAGAATTCCATTTGGAAACACAGAACATCCTGGGAGCTGGTGACATTCTCCCTCCTGCTTCTTCAAAGGCCACTGTACTGATGCAGTTTAAATTACTGATGCAATGTAGAGCTATGTGTTTTCAGTTAGGATATGGGATAGACCTATTTGAAATAGTTGAGGAACCTTTTAGCAAGACCAGTGTCCAAGAGGGAAGCAGAAAACTGTTGTGGATTGATGGGTGATTTGCTGAAGAGCCCTGCAGATGGAGCAGAAGGGAGGTGTCTGCCCTGCCCTGTATTTGGTTCGTAACAGCAGCCGCATAGTCCTGCGTCGTCCTGGGTGGGAACACATGGATGGGAGGGAATAGCTGGGAATGCAAATCTATCCCCTCGCTGCCAGTCTGCATCTGCACAAAGCCATGGGGTTGTTAAACATGGGTTTGCAGTTTCTGCAGGATAAAGGGAGAAAAAGAGAAAGCACATAAAGACAGGTTCTGCATTTGGTTACCAGTAACCTGTATTTCTTTATTAATGTTGAGACAAAACTGTATTAGCCAAATGTTTCAAGCAAACCAAGCAATTCTCTGCATATCCACCATATATTATCGCTTACATATTACTAACAAGTCATTAATTAAGCAGGGTTCTCTTATGTGTACATTATGCTGGCGGGTTAATTACGGTTACCAGGTTACTGAATCAATAAATGACCGAGGGGAACATACTGCATACCGAGAAGTTGTGTAAAATTAGAGAAGGAACAGAGGGGATATACTAAGGGAGTTTAAGGGGAGAAGTCATAAATTTGAATTTAGGCAAAAATATGGCATATTTTCAAGATCTGTTTGAAAAAAACCAAAAAAATAGTTAATGCTAATTGCAAGGACTAGTAGAATAGGAATAATAATAATAGGGATAATAAAGTTATGGCGTTTTCCCCAGGTTTTGGTCCTGTGTGTAAATAAATTCCCTTTTTATGCTCTCATTTTGCATCTGTTCTGTAAGTCTTTTCCCCATCTCAATTTCGGGGCTATTGAAGGTGTGATAAAGCACTCGCTTCTCTTTGCCAGAAAGCTTCAGGAGCAGTTAGCTCAGAGCCAAGACTTTTGGTTTTGAGATGCTGTTTATATCCTGTCTTACAGTGCCAGGAAGTTATTTAAATTTACCAACAGTGTAAAAATGCACATAATACAGATTGTTTCTATTACTTTTGTTGTGTTAAACTCTGCAAAAAGATATTCACTAATATTGCCCCTAAAATTGACCTCTCGACTACAGCTTCCCTCAACTAAAGGGAAATAGTTCAGTGGTTCCTAGCAGAAGAGGCATCATCCCCTCCCGAGTCCTACTCCCCATGCTGTTCCTGATCCAGGCCAGGATGCTGGTGGCTTCTTGGCCACCTGGGCACGCTGCTGGCTCCTGGTCAGCCCACAGTTGACGAACACCCCCAGGTCCTATTCTGCAAGGCAGAATAGACCACTCTACCCCAGGCCTGTAGTGTCCATGGGGTTGGTGTGACCCAAGCTGTTGTTCTCCTTCCCAGTGCTGGAGCTGGCAGACATTTACAGTTGTAATTTCAAATACTGCTGGACTGAACTTGCTGCTGCTCCCAATGCAGTAACTTGGGTAGCAGTTACTGGCCGTGGCACTATCTCTTCAGTACTCTTCCAATAAACAGCACAATGAAACAGTTCATTTTTCAGTTCTGCCTCCATTCCCTAATTCACTGAATGACCCTGGAGTTATATCAGAAAGGAATCTGACAGATAGCAAAGGTGGTATTTTGACAGACGGAGCTATTTCTGAGAAGTGGAGCTTAACACAGAATATTCAGGTTGGAGAGGCTGTAATTTGTGGTAATGCCAAGGAGAGCAGGTTGGCACACCAAGCTAGCCCTGTGGTGTGCTTGCGCCCTTGTTCTCTTAGTGTCGTCTCTTCTGATAACAGAAGCGTGAAATGGTACTTTTGGGGCCTTCCAGCTGAGCAAGGTGACCAAGGGCATGGGTCTCCTCTGCTTCCACTTGTCCTGGTTGAAAAACCTGCTGTTCTCAGTTGCATAACACAGTCTTTGCTGGAGGCTTTGGTCCTCCTGACCCATCAGAGCTCAGTGAGCTACTTGGACTTAGTTACTTGTTCCTTAGTCTTCCTCTGCTCCACTGGTGAGGCCACAACTGGAGCACTGCGTCCAGTTCTGGGCTCTCCAGTTAAAGGGAGGCAGGGAACTACTGGAGAGACTCCAGGGTAGGGCAACAAAGATGATGGGGAGGGATTGGAGCATCTCCCTGGTGAGGAAAGGCTGAGAGAGCTGGGGCTCTTTAGCCTGGAGAAGAGAAGGCTGAGGGGAGACCTCATGAATGCTTCCAAGTATCTGAAGGGTGGGTTGAAGGAGGATGAAGGAACCAATTCTCAGTGGTTCCCAGTGACAGGAAGAGGGGAAACGGGCACAAGCTGGAACATGGGAATTTCCATTTGAATATGAGGAGGAACTTCTTTGGGGTGAGGGTGGGAGAGCCCTGGCAGAGGCTGCCCAGGGAGAGTGTGGAGACCTTGAAGCCCCTTCTGGATGCAGCCCTGAGTGCTGTGCTCTGGGCAACCCTGCTTTAGCAGGGGAGTTGGACGGGATGAGCTCTAGAGGTCCCTGCCAACTCTGACAATTCCCTGATCCTGTGGCTTAGTTTGCAGAGGCAGGATTAGCAAAAAGTCTTTTAGGTAATGTCTTTTCTGACTTGGTTCCTTCTGACCTACATAAGCTGGAGCGTACTTCTGTGTGCACCACATCTGGCAAATTTCAGGGATGTCTAATAATGAGATAAGAATGTTTGGGTCAGAAGAGAATCCTAGAATAGAATCACAGAATGTTTAGAGTTGAAAGGGTCCTTAAAGATCATGGAGTTCCAACCCCCCTGCCCTGGGCAGGGACACCTGCCACCAGACCAGGGTGCTCAAAGCTCCATCCAGCCTTCAACAGATCTGGGCATGGGGCAGGCACAGCTTCTCTCGAGAACCTGTTCCAGTGTCTCACCACCAGAGAAGGTGTGTGCCAGACGTGTTCTGGCTGACTGCTTGAGTATACATTTTGGTTGCTTTTCTGTATAAACTGTAAGCTTCTTGGAAGGTCTTTCTTCTTTCATGATGCCAACAAAGCAATGCCCCAGTCTTGTTCAGTCCTTCAGTTTCTGCTGAAATAATTAATGAGGTTTTGTGTGAGGTGCCTGGAGACTGCTAGACTTGCCTACACAGTTGCCCTGTTGCACCTTGGTCAAATTGTTGTTCGTAAAGAATTTTTTCTCTAATAGAAAAGGTACTGTATAAAATCAGTTTCTATTATCTTTTCATAAAGAATTTTCCATCTGAATTGTAAACTTAGCATCGCTGACTATCTCCTTAAACACATCCAGATAATAATGATATGTGTTCTTCCAGGTAATATATATCATTACTTTTTATCAAGCAAGGCTTGGTTCATAGCTGTGGAAATAATATGATTTACTGGCCTCCAGCCAATCAGTTAATTACCTGCTAGTTACTTAAATACCTGGGGCTTTGCTTCATTCCAGTGTAAGTTATTAACTTGCCAGTAAAGGATCAGTACCTCATAAATAGTTTCTCTAAATAACTTTACAATACTGCCGAAGTTTAATTTCTCTTAGGGTGTTACTTATTTATAAGAATATATGAAATTGTTATCTATAAGAGTAAATATGTGGGGGACAGCCTTAAATATCAGTTATGTAATGGAACTGCTTTGATTCGAGATACCAGGTAGTGGCCCCATAGCGAAGACTGGTTTGTTCTATAATAGTTTGTTTTGGGGTTTTGGTTATATGCTTTTAAAACAGTAAGATCACCTAGAGTAGTTGGCCAGTCTTAACTTGGGGTAAATCCATTGAGATCATTTACAAGAGTTAAGGCTCTGGCTGTCTTGAACTAATTGACAGAGATAATAGACTTTTTCATCTCTCTTCTTTTGTATCTCATCCCTTCTTTTTCTGCCCAGACATCATATGCCAGCTATTTGTTTTAAGTGTAGGGGAATAGATACAAAAATCGCTGTTCTCAGAGGGAAAAAGCTGAGTTTTCTTCAAAAGCCTTTGGCCTGGGAATCATCCTTTAGGCAGGTTCTGTACCCAGAGTTAGAAAATAATGTTTCTGCAGCTTTCTTATGGTTTTGGTTATAGAGAGTGTCTCAACTGACAAATTCATTTTGTATCTTAGGAGGAGAGCAGATACAGAGATGAACTTTGTCATCCTGGTTTGTACAGGCTGGCTAAGTTGATGGCTGTGCTGGGGGGGCTGTGGGGGAGTGGGTGCAGATTGCCCTCCTGATGAGTGCCAAGAGGAAAAATGGAGGTTTGCATCACTACTTAGAGGATGTTCTGACTGCGAAATAAACACCAAAGCAAAGTGGCTTTACCTGAAAATTGGGTTCTCAGCAGCAGGAAGCACCTCATCGGATTGTTTATACCTTTTTTCCAGGACTTTGGGGAGGATGTTCCTTTCCCTTTTCTCTCCTCTTTCTTCCCTTTCTCCTCCTCTCCTCGGTCCTCTGCCTTTCAGCCCTCTGCTCCACCAGCTGGTCTCTCTATGCCCACAGACTTGGAAGGCGAGCTCTGCTCTAGTGTAGAAACCACAGCTTCTTTTATCTCGTGTGCTGTGGTTATCTGGCTTGTGCATCTCCGAGCAAGTTTGATAAAGATCACTAAAGCAAGATGGTAATTTTCAATCTTTAATAGAGCTTATCGTATCTTAAAAATCTCATGAAAGGACTGTGTGTTAGTTAAATGATGATTAATTGGGATGGTTATGAATAAAATATACCATTTTATATCTGATTTTGTAATAATAGTGTTGGACTTCTCTTTGTTCTCTTACTAAGGTCTGTATAAACAAAGGGATCAAAAGAGAAGAGCAGAGATACGTGTGCTTGTTTAAATCAGTTGGAATTAGTGACACATGCCCTTTGCGGTCCCCAAGTGTTGTGGAAGCACTGATAATTAGTGTGGGTTTGTTCCTTTTGTACCAGGATAGTTCTAGATTTAAAGCCAAGAAGACCTTTCCCACTGGCTTTATATCAGATGATTCAAACAGTCTGTGGAGCAGTCAATGAACTGTAGTAGAGTTATCACTTTTGTGTCATAGGAGGGGAGGGGAAAGAGGAAGAAAAAGGTATTCTTATGCCTATGTGGTTTTTTCCCCCAGTTTTTTCTGCAGGTCAGTGTAGAACCACCATTGTGAACTTCTTGCCTGGGTTTGAAGATCGCTAGGTGTAATTTAAGGTGCAAGTGCCCACTTGTTTAGAGAAGTACCTGCCCATACATGGAGGCTGGACCCTTTTTGGGTTCTGAGTACTTGCTCCCCTGTAGTTTAAGCTGTCTGGGCAGTAGGTTAAGATAGGTAGAAGTAAGCACTTTGGAAAGCAGAGTAGTCAGATGAAGGAGTTCAAACGTCTATCTATAAAACCAAGGGGAAGTGGTCAAGTATAGGAAGGTAGAAGCCATATATGGGATTGATCTGTAGTTTATTCCCTGCTGCAATAAACACTTGAGTTTACACAAAAGTCAGGAATGGAGTAACTGGTTGTGACGTTTTGTTTATAACACCAATGTTTTGATGTTCTTTCTTTACTTGCAGCTGCACTGAGAGCTTGTGCTGATGGAGGTGCCAATCGTCTCTATCACATCACGGAAGGAAACCGGGACAGGTATGGTAACGAAGCACTTACTGAAGTCATTGAAGTCCTTTCTTCTCAGTGAAAGTAAAATAGGGAGGAAAAGGATGTGTTCAGTTAGTGAAGTAGCTGCCTGCCTTGGGTGTGGTACTGGAACAAACTTGTGGCAGGTAGTGTGATATTTTCTTCATATTATCTTTAGTTTTTATTCCCAGCTACAATGTTTGAAAACACACAGGTAGCCTAAAATACCATTTTTTTCCCTTAAGCCCAATCAGCTTTTTTTCCCCTTGAAAGAGCTGCTCTCAGTCTGTCTTATTTTATGTATCTGTAAAGCTAGGCCTTTGATGCAGCCTCTGAAAAAAGCTTGCTGGGGTCATAGCAAGGATGGACTTGAGGAACATTCCTTGCCTCTCACCAGGACCTTAGAAAAAAATATGTTTGCTTTGTGAAGTGAGATGGGTAATAAAATAGTAAGTCTGCTTTTCTGCCTGAATTATTTTCAAGTTAGCATCAGAGCATCATGGATGAGCAAAGGTATGTACAGAGGTTGTCTGTAAATGTATATGCTAGGTGAGGAAATACAACTGAAAGAGTATGTTCTTCTTTTCTGTAGTGGTGTTTAAAATGGTAAAATATGCCGGGTTTCTGCCCCAGAAGTGTTGAGCTGGGCTGGTGATGCAAAATACCACAGTCAAGTGGTTTCTGGTTTTTGTAGTGAAGTCATGGAATGCTGCATAATCTGAGGTTACTACACCTTTGTGCTTGTCTTTAGCATTTTCAGTTGTTTTGAGCATGAATTCACAAATAAATAGTTTAATAAAAGGAAATCAGTGAAATAAGGCTGATTCTTGAGGTGAAGACCGAGGCAGGTTTTTGGTAGAACTGGCAAAGTTAGGAATGGTTTTGTTCATACAACAAAGTCTGATACGCATTTTGTGTTTCATCTCATGGCAAACGTACGACAGAGGTCAGGGGAAGCTCTATTTTCTCTGGCCTTTCAAAGTAAAAAGACCAGAGCTGGAGAGGAAGAGTGTGATTTTAAAGTCAAAGCTAACTTCATTTTCTTTTCCTTTGTCATCTGCGTGAAGTTTGATGTCTGAGCTTTACCACTGCTAAAACTGAGTCTGGGCTCTGTCAAGCACTACTAACTGTTGTAGAAGTTTTCCTTCTGTAACCTTCTACCTCTCTTCTCTGAGCAGTTGCTCACAGAGCCATGTGCAACTTGATCTGGAATTCAAACAGAAGCTGTTTGACTCCCAAGCAAGCAGTTTTCTGTGATAATGGTGATGCTTTACAAAGAACAACATTTTAGAGCTCTCATTGTGCCTTCTCTTGTAACCCATTCATCTCTTCTGCGCACCTTTATGTTCGTATTAAATAAATATAATTCAGGGGAAAATGGATGATTATACCTTGACTGAATAGTTCTTTCAGTCTTACATACTTGGCCCTTGGAGTGTTCTTTTTCTCTGTCTTTCTTCTTCGTCTCTCTTTAATTGCTTTGGGTAGGTATATTTCACCTTCAAAGTGAGTCTTTTGAACCAAGAAAAAAAGACCTGCATAATTCTGATTTTTGTCTTTAAAGAAATTATTGTGCTGTAAAGAATATTCATTTACTTCTCTGAAGTATTTTGCCTTAAATTCCCTGTCCAGTGTTGTTAAAGAGCTGTCTGCTCAGACTCTACTGACATGCTAATAGTTTTTTTAATGCTGTCTTTTAAGACTGTTTAAGACTCTATTTTATTCAAAGCCCCGATGGCTAATTGTGGTATATCAAAACCTTAAAACTATAGTCCTTTAATTCTAGAGAGATTATTATACCCAAGAGATACATAAATAAAGAATTTGATGGATATTTTGAGCTTTATTCTCAGTTGAGACTGAAGTATCTTTCTGATGCTCTGGCAGCGTGAAGAATCTTTTAGAACGGGCGTAAGTTATAACCTTCTGGGGAAAGGACAGCTTGTGATATGGGACTGTTACAGAGCTGTCTTCCTTTGGAAATCAGTCACGTAGTTGTTGCTATTTTGAAGACTCCATTTCCAGACTCTGGGAAAGATATAGGGCTAGAAACGACCTCAAGAGATCTGTCTTTCTTTCCTTCTGCTTTAAGGTGAAGACAAACCTATCTGTTCCATTCCTGGTGCATACCTAGTTACCCAGTTCTTGGAAATCTCCAAGTGCAAGCCCACCACCACCACCACATCCAGCTGCCTCTGCTTTAGGCAAAATATGCTCAGCTTGTTTGGTCTTGCCTTTGTTGGTCGTCCTCTCTTGTTGCTTTTATTGGCAGTTAGTTCATATCGATCTTTAAGAGTTGGAGTGAAGCTAGCTAAGATGCTCTACTGGAGCCTTACCCAGTGCTGATCAATTCTTCAACTTGCTCCTCACGTTAAGTTGGCCCCTCCTGTTGAACAGAAGCTGCAACAGCAGATTCAAGGGGGCCCCATTTCCTGCCTCCATCGGTTTCCCGTTTTCTCCACCAGTGTCTTGACTTGTTTCTGGGCTTGAGTGGTTCACCTCTTCCCATCTCCCCTTCCTCACCATAGCACTGGTGCAGGCTGGATTAGCAGCGTGCCTTCAGGTGGTGAGATAAACAGATGTAAGAAGTTATACCTCTTCAGCTGTGTTTGTGGTGTCATTTTTATGATGTGTTTGGTTGGTTTCCCCCTAAGTTTCTCTAAAAACTAGCTAAACAAATCTGAATTGCAAATATTCTTGTTTAAAAACAAACCCAAGGAAACCTTCATTGTTGTGATTACTAATGAGGAGAAATCAGAGTGGGTTTTTTTTTCCAGTAACGTGCTATAACAAATAACCTCCTCCTAGAGCAGGAGGGGTAGGAAGAGTAACCAAACGGGCAAGATAACTTTTCCATGGAGAGGCTGTCAGTGTTGGAGACAGAAGAAAGGCAGGAGGGCAGAAGGGACGGGCTCCTGTGCTCTGTTGCTTTTCTCTCTCTGACTCCAAATCCAGCAGGGCTGTTTTCCTTAGCTTACTATTTTTCTTTCTATTTCCCACTTAGAAATACAGATTAGTGCTAAACCGTTCTCGATGGCTAAACCTTTGCAGCTAAATCAGAGTTAAAGGCGAGTTAGTGATCTTCATGGGTCTTTGCCTCTGCTGTGCCTGTCCTGTGGTGTATTTCCTTGGCTCGCTGTGAAGCACCGTTACCCTCTTCAGAGTTAGGTTCTTGCTTTTCTGTATCACCCTACAGCAACTGCTCTCTCAACGCTTCCTGATTAAATCTCTAGGCTTCGATTAACCCGTGTGTCGTTGGCTTTGGGGCATATGAAGGTGAAGTTGCATCTGAAACTGTCACCGTATTGACACCTGTAAAAACAGCCAGTTGTACTTGTGCCTCAGATGCTGGTTTCCAGAGAGGTGTCAAATCCGCCGTGCGCTCAGGTTTTGCAACATGAAGAGATTCAGGTCAAAGTGGGGAGCAGTGTGCTCTGTATGAAGAAGGATAAGCCTCATAAAAAATACTGCCTTTCTGAGGTTCTGTTGAGTATTTCAGAATCTGAGACTTACTGGAGGACATGAGGCGGGTTGCCTACCATCGTGAGGAACGTCACTTTTGCTGCACGTCCTGTTCCTTTCTGTGCACTGCATAAAGAACAGCAGGGAGACAGAAAAAAATGGTTCTGTATGTTGATGTAGCACTTTCTACCTATAATACATACATGTGGTGAACTTAAACGATGCATGAAAATTCAGTTGCTGCTACACAATTCTTCACCGAAGGAGGCATGCAGGGAGGCAGCTCCAAGAAGCTCTATTTGTGTGTTTGAACATCAGGAAGAACTTTTGTAAACGTTTCCAGTTAATGTAGCCCCTAAATTTCAAGCACAGACCTCAGAAATATTTTGAAGCAACTTGGATTTAAGTTTTATTTTTATTTTAGAAGCAACTTCTATTCAGGAATACAGATTGCTACCTGAAGTTTGTCTTTCAGTGACACATAGACGTACACCCCCAGAATTTAAATGAGCCATGAATTAGTCATGAATTTTGGGTGTAGAAGCTGATGTTACTTGTGTAGCTTGTATTTAACAAACTATCCTGTGTACTAGGCTTCCTGTTGGAATGTTAAAATGGAAAACAGAAGTCTTAATTGTACAGCTTTTGCAGCTTCCACTTACTGAGTTTTGTACTTTTAAGTATCACTGAATAAGTTTAGTAGGCATATCAGAAACTTTCCACTGCTCAACACTCCTGGGGAGTCTTTTGTCCCTCACATGCCTGGAAATGGTTTTCAGGATTAGCTGCTCCATCAGCTTCTGAGGGACTGAGATGAGACTGAGCAGTGTGTAGTTCTCTTGAGTCCTTCTTGAAGACAGTAGTGACATTTGATTTCCTCCAGTCTTTAGGCACTTTTGCCAGTGTCCATGATTGACCAACAGTTATCACGAGTGACCTTGCAATAACCTCAGCCATCTTCCTTAGCACTCATGTGCTTCCCATCTGGTGTATGTCCATTATGCTTAAGTATTCCCTGACCTGATCCTCCTCCACCAAGGGTATGTCTTACTGGCCTCCAGTCTTTCCCCCTGATGCCTGGGATTCCTGAAGTCTGGTTTTGCTAGTAAAGACTGAGGCAAAGGCAACGTTTGGTACCTCAGCCTTTTCCATCTGCTGTGTTAACCAGGTTCCCTTTATCATTAAGAAATGCGCCCACGTTTTTCCTAGTCAGCCTTTTGTCTCCTACGTACTTAGAGAAGCCCTTCACGTTGCCTTTGACCAGATTCAATTCTCTGGGCTTTAGCTTGCCTAGCTTCATCCATCCCCAGGCAGAGAGGCAGAGCTCTGTGCACTCCAGCTGCTCTCCCACTACTCCTCCTCATCTTCCCATCATATCATAGAACCATCAGTGTTGGAAGAGACCTTTAAGATCATCTAGTCCAACCATCAACCGAACTCTGATAAAACCCATCACTAACCCATGTCTCTAAGCACTGTGTCAACCTGTCTTTTCAATCCTTCCAGGGATGGTGCCTCAACCATCCTGCCTTCCCTGGGCAGACCATTCCAAGGCTTAAGAACCCTTTCCATGTAAACATTTTTCCTGAACTCCAACCAGAACCTCCCCTAGGGCAACTTGAGGCCATTTCCTCTTGTCCCATCACCTGTGACTTGGGAGAAGAGACCTTTCTCCCCTGGCTACACCCTCCTTTCAGGGAGTTGGAGAGAGCCAGAAGGTCTCCCTTCAGCTTCTTTTTCTCTAGTCCTTTCCAGAGAGCCTGCATCCCTTGCTGCAACGCTCCATGTTTCCAACAGGACTGTAGCTCTGCAGCTGCACACAGATCTCAATCTCATCGTGTTTTTCTCCATGCTGCATGTGTTCTCCAGGGCTTTATTTTGTCTCAAAAGTTTGAAATGGAAGCAATAGGCTGAACCTTTGGTTAGGAAGACTAAGGTAGTGTCACTTCCATGAGGAAAAGTAGTTGCATGTTTGCTTGTGGGAAAGGTGGAAAGATAACTCGTAGTGGAATTGTCCGTATGTTTTGATGGCTTCTTATATGTGTTTTGGCAATTTCTGAGCTTTAGATGTGCTTATTTAACAGTTTTGTTGGCTAGTTCCATTGGCCGTTTATAATTTACACTGATTTTGCCTAATCTTAGAAACCGCTGTCTCTATCGCCAAGATCGTTAAACAAACAAGAAAAAGGCCAGAGTGGGGCAACAGTGAGCAATACCCTTATGTAAAATGATATCTTTTGTCTTGTTTCCTGAATAACCTTCTGCTCACAGAAAAGTGGGTCCCTAATAGGATTATAGAGCAAAAAATTCATATATACTTCACTATGTTCCATGTTGGATTAGAAATAGGGTACTTATGAAGGTAATTAGCCATTGATACAGCTGAGGGTTGAGAGGAATTCTTTGCTTGAACTCTTCAGATTAAGCTGGATATTGTTTTTAAGCTATCTTATATTCAGGCAAAATTTAGGGCACTGATGCAGAAAACATGGAATGGGTTTTTCTGAGTGTAGAGTTATACTAGAGGAGTGCAACCGTCTTTTGTCTTGAAAATCTTTACCGTGCGTTTTGCAGAGGTTGTGGGATAGTTACACATGTGAAGGTTTTGCTTTATTGTTGATATAAGGATATGTTTCAGTAATGTTTTGGGTCTTTTTTTACATTGCCTCTGAAACTGTGAGGTTAACACTATGTGAAATGGCTTTCCTGTTGCTTCTGGTGGCAAAGAGCTCTTTGAACTGAGGGATTACAGTCTGAAAGCCAAGGAAGTTGAAAGCTGAGGCAGTGCTTTATTTGTCAAATGGCTTAAGGAAATCTTTTCCATCAGACACCGTTGCCTGACCTAAAAACAGTATAGCAGTGTTTAAAGATCAAAATCGGGATCTTGAGTTTATCCTAATAAATTCTGCAGGAGTGTTGAGAGATCCCCATCCCTATCCATAGTCTGCACCTGTATGAAATACCTGACTTGGAATCCACTGTAAAATCCTATGTTACTTTAGAAATTCCCAGGCATCAACAAATTTCAAAAAACCAAGGTAATTTAAGTCTCAGCATTTGGAAACATTTGGAATCACATGATGTCTTCATCTCAGCTAGTGCAGATGAGAAATTCTCAAGATAGATTAAGATCATCTAGTTTCTGGCGCTTTTTTCATTTAAGTCTTCCATTTAATTACTTTCACTTGATTACATTTTTCAAATACATTTTTATTCCAGTAACCATGCACTGTAAATATAATGCAAAGTTTGTTTCAGAAAGAATGAAGAGTTGAGATACCAGAGTTGAGTATCAGGACATTCTCATGGATTCAGTCCTCAATGTAAACCCAGATTAGTTGGGCAGAGGAAAACCTGATGAAATTCAACTAGGGCAAGTGTCAGATGCTACACACTGGAGAGGAATCACCCCTTGCACCAGGACAGCTTAAGGGTGACCTGCTGGAGAGTAGCTCTGCAGAAAAAGACCTGGGAGTCCTGGTGGACAACAGGATGCCCATGGGCCAGCAATGGGCTCTTGTGGCCAAGAAAGCCAATGGCATCCTGGGGGGCATCAGGAAGAGTGTGGCCGGCAGGTCAAGGAAGTTGATCCTCCCCTTCTGCTCTGCCCCAGGGAGACCCCATCTGGAGCACTGGGACCAGTTCTAGGCTCTCCAGGAGGAACTAATTGACTGTGAGGGTGGCAGAGCCCTGGCAGAGGCTGCCCAGAGAGGTGGGTGGAGTCTCTGTCTCTGGAGATGTTCAAAACCCGCCTGGACACGTTCCTGTGTGACCTGCTCTGGGTGGACCTGCTTTGGCAGGAGGTTGGGCTGCATGATCTCCAGAGGTGCCTTCCAACCTCCTAGCATTCTGTCATTCTGTGATCAGCCTCCTGTACTAGTGGGTGCTTCCTGGAAGCATTAGGACAATACCATCAGTAGGCCTAACCGGATTATTGGGTCTTTGAATCAAATGCTCACAGAAATGGAGAAAGGTGAAAATCTTTGGTTCTTTTTTTCTAGTGCTGGCTTCCTCTTGGTATTAATCAGCAGTATAAAATCAGAGCAGGAGCATGTATTTTTCTGGAGTTATTGACTAAGTCACTATAGTGCTTTATTTCTACCCAATTAGTCATCAGATGCTATAGAGGAAGAACCTAGCAGTTATGTGGCCATAGTTTAGATTCACTTCAGAATTTCAGGAGGGGTGGAAGTCCTGCGTTTTGCAGGTTCCACAAAGGGGAGATACATTTTGAGGGAGAAACCAGCACCCAGCTGTAATAGCTGTTTCACAGATAGGTTTACTTGGAGGTGCTTCTAATTGTAGTTGCTACTATACTCCCTAAACCGTAACAGAAAATGAACAAGGGCTTTTCCACCATCCCCTCAACCTGAATATCAATCAAGTTATCATCTGATTGGGGTGGGGGAAATGCATGGGCTAGAACTTCTGAACCTGGTTCTCAAGTGGCATGGGCAGATATAGTGGGTTTCATCAGGAGTAAAAGTGAGAGTATTATCTGCTGGCTGAAATGGAGAACTGCGAACTGAAACCTGTCTTTTGTTCCCAGTTTGCCCAGAGTCATCCAGGGAGTTACAAATTGTCTCAGGTTCTCATCAGTCACCTTTAAAAGGTGGGCAAGTAGCCCTTTATAAGGGCTAAAAGGTGGTCCTTGTTCATGTGGTCTCATCACAGTTTCTGGTATTTCCTTGTTAAAATCTGAGCCTACAAAAGGATCAGGTACCATTCCTCCTGAAAGCACCCTTTAATAAGGAATAGTAGGTCCTGGGTGGTGACAGACCTGATCTCCGTTAGCATGTTGGGTACCTGCACATTTTGGCATAAATCCAGTGATCTTCTGTAGATATTTTATTTTATTTGTTGTTTGTTTATTTGTTTTCATTTTGGGTGTTTTTTATTTGTTTGTTTGGGTTTTTTATACCTCAAGGTGTTCAAACCCTGGCGTAAGGACCCTGTTGTTGTAGGCACATCAACAGAGCTAAGTGTCAAACTACTTTTCTGGAATGCTCCTTCTAATGTTGTTAAAGAGTAGGTGGGAAGGAGCAGGACAGAGATTCCAGGCAGATGGAGTGATGAGCAAAGAGAAAAACAGATGGCCAGTTTGACACTGGCTGCCAGTGGGATGCTCTGCCCATGAAGCTGTGCTGTCCCAGTAAGAGCTCTGTACACCAAGGTGTAATTGCCAGCTAGGAAAATACAGGGTCATGCTTTGTCCAGAACAGTAGTTCTGGAAAATATGGGGGGGAAAACGTGACTGAGGAAAGGAGAATATAGGGATGCTCTCTCTTAATCCCAGGTCCCTCAATCAGAGGGTTAGTATTGCTTCAGCTGCTTCTTCAAGTAGCAGTATCTGTGCCCCTAGTGTACTTTAAGTAGAGGAATGTCATGGCCATCTGGGTGATTTCTGGCTTTATGACATGGTAAAAATCATTTATGGCCACCCCAGTGCTAGAAGTTAGGACCCTGTAGTGATAAAATATCTGTGCATTGAGTCACTGCTGGAAAAAGCAGCTCAGGAAGGAGCCCTGAGGTGGCCTAAGAGCACTCTGCGCTTTACAGTGTTTCAGTTCACTGTGCCTCAGGGGTGATTCTCGGGATCCAGGGGAAGCCGGCTCCGTGTGTAGCGTTAGGGTGAAATGTATGCCTCTGCTTCTGTTGGATCTCTGAATATCAATAGAAATGAAGGATTAGGCAGGCAGGGCTTTTATGGAGCAATACTTTTTACAAGTGTTTGGGGCAGGCTGGGCGTGGGAGTTTTCCTCTGCTTGAAACAAAGCAAAACTCTAAAACTCTTGCCGTCCTCAAACCAGGCAAGGTCTTTGCTGCCTCGTACTTGTTGGTTAAATTTGAAACTATGGACTTTCTACTGAACATGGCAGGAGCAACCTTAGATTTGAAAGAAGCTCTGTTAAGACAGAAAAGGTCTGATTCCAGTGTCAGTGGTCAGTCTTGGAGCAGGGAAATACAGATGCTATCAGCGTCTTAAAACGGGTGTTAATAAATGACCTTGAAGGTGACTGATGCGCACTGTTGCCCTTCAGAGACTGAGGGAAGGATTACTATAGCACCTCTTCACTTTTTTTGGCTTTTTAAGAATTTTTCTTTTGGTCATAATCTAGACAATTTGTGGAGGGAGTGGATATATAGCCCTTTCCAGGTGACTCTGAATTACAGCATATCACATCATGGGACTGAACACAAATAACACCCGTAGAGAAATTACTCAGATGAGCTTTTGCTCTCTCTAAAACACTCTTTCAGCGAACTTATTAGTGATTGTTGGAGCGTAAACATACTCAGGATGTTTATTTCTTGGTTTCCTTTCCTATTCTCTTTCTTCAGTAGACCCTGCTTTCTTGGTGTAAATATGTGAAAGCCAGAAGTTCTGACTATTAACAATTTGCATTCAAATGGGCACCTTTATTTTGAGAACAGATAATTGTATACTTCAAATCCGTTTGAATTTAATGTTGGTGAAGGCAGTAGCTTGCGAATGGGGGACTTTATGCATTATAGAATATAATGAGAAGCAAAACTTTAAAATATAAATCCATTTATCTTTAAACTATTTTTTCTGGTTCTTCTGCTAAGATTTCTTTTTAAATCTAATTGTATTCCAAGAGCATTTGCTTTTTACAAATGGACTCTTTCAGCTTTTCATTTTAAAACTTTTTGTGCCCCGGTTGTTTTCAGAAAAGATGCTGTCAAGAACAAGGAGCTGTGCTCTCAAGCTATGATCATGGCTACTTATTGCAATTGATAAGTGAGAATAGTTAATAAATTAACTGTTTAGGGCCAAGTGATGAACACTCTGTGCCTTCTCTTCATGAGGACAAGGCATGGAGCAAAAACTTCAGAACCACTTGCAAAGCCGTCCATAGGAGGGGTTGAGCATCGTTTAATCAGCTGAACTGGCTATGGTTGCCAGGCAGCTCTACAAGTCCCATAATTGGAGGCAGGAGGATTTATCCCTGGAAAAAATAACCAAACAAGTTAGAGCCCTGAGACACCATAGAGCCACTTCTGTCCTGCTCAAAACTCAAATCTTCTCCTTCAGCTCGTAGCTCATGTAAAAATCACACTCCTGGGTATGTACGCGAGCTCCTCTGCAAGCAACATACTCCCTGCCTTATCCAGGTACCAGTCTGGGCTTTATGTTTTGCAAAACTGGGGAGAGAAAGTCTTCTGATGTGTTGATTTAGATGTATGTTTTAAAAAGAGGAATCTGCTGTCTGTTTTGCACCCAGCCTTTATTTTTAAAAAAGTTTTAAGTGATGTACCTGAAAACCATAGTGAACATCAGTTGCAGAAAAATATAGAGAATTCTTTCTTCCCTCACTCAAAATTCAGATCTTTTTGGATAACAAGTGAAAATACAGGGGGGAGTGATGCTGCAAGATAGCCAGAAGGCGGTTGGGAATGGCATCACCTGTACAGAAGTATCTTCCCGACTGATCCCGATGAACTGACGTCTGATCATCTGGTGGGGTGGGGCACTGCTGAGGTAGGTTGGATCCAAGGTTGCAGAATGGCTTAAAATAAATGGAGAATGCCTTGAAGGTCCCCTGGGATTGTTCTTATGGTGATTTCTGTACCTGTGTGAGATGGTCTGTACGAGCAAGTCTAGACTGTCTGCATACTGTTTTCGGTGGCCCTGCAGAACTCTGGACCGATATCAGCACATCATTCAGCTCTGGCTTGTTGGCCCAGCTGAGAAACTGAGTGTTTGGGCCGAAGCACTAAGGTAGTAGGATGGTTTCTGGTACCAGAGTGAGCTTGTTCTGTGATGCTGTAGACAATGCCTTCACTTGCAAATATTGTCTGTCTCAGGTGTCTTTTTGTAAGCACTTGTGTGCACATAAGCACCTCAAGAACAGATTAACACCACGAAGGTATGCCTGCCTAAGTTTTTGCTCCATGCCTTGCTCTCTTCCGAAGAGGCACAGAGTATTTGTCACTTGGCCCTAAACAATTAATTTATTAACCATTCTCTCTTATCTATGGTAATAAAGGGAGATGGGAGAAGAGGGTAGTAAATGGAGGGCTAGATGACAATTTTGGAATAGCACCCAACTACCACTCTGGTGTGAGACAGCCTTATCGTGAACACATCCAGAATAAACACCCTTCTGTTCTGCAGTGATTTTCTCTGGCTCAGACAGGACTAAGAAAGAGGTGCATTCCAGTAAAAAGCTCCCAGCTTTTACTGGGTTTAGACCGCTGTCATTGGTTTATTCCTCTGAGTAGCAATGAATATTGAGCCAGCCTGACTGCAAAATAACAAGGGCCAGTCAAATAATAAAATAATACTTGAGAAGGAATAGGGCTCAGCGTGATTGAAAGTCATGTTTTCCTCTAGAGAGAGAAAGAATAAAGCAAGAGTGAGCAGTGAGTGCCTCTGTGGGAATGCTACATGCAGATTCTGCTAGAAGTTAGGGTTTAGTTTTGTATGGGATCTTGAAATGCACTTGGTGAATGAGGGGAAAGGAAGATTCTGTGCAACTGTGGCAGAGTTTTTAACACAGGTTTTTGTTTGGTTTGGTTGTTGTTTTTTTCTTTTTAGTGTTACTTAGGTTTTTTCTTGAGTATCACAACACAGAAATAGATAAGGCCTGTGCTTGCCGAACAGGGAGCCAGATCCCCTTTTGTACAGATTCAGGATCTTCTGTTGACTTAATTGGGAAGGGATTAAGCTGCAGATATCTAAGCAATAACACCCTCTCCATACATCGCCCTGAATTCTTGCCCTGTTGTAATTAATGCTTTACACAGTGCATCGCTTCTCCACGGTGATCGCAAACAAGGAAACTGCCAAAGCTGGATCTACTGTTCTCAGTGCTGACTGTTCCAACAGCCTGTGAAACGGATGGAGCAAGAGTGAGCCTCTCACTGCTGCTTTGTCAGTAACCGGGTCCTTTGGAGACAGGGGCAATGCTCTATTTTTATCCCTTATACTTTAAAAAGCCAAACAACTTCTAGCTGTGCAAATAGTGTTTGAGCACCTATTACTCTGATTTCAGATTCGCAGCTGGCATTGGCAACAGTCCTAAATTACTACTGTTTACTGTACTTGGAATCACTTTGTAGTGCCCACACAGTGATCAAAATATTTACAATAGTCTTTGGAAGTGGTAACACAAGGAGTGAAATTCATCCTATAGCAATAAATTGTTCTTGGACCAGTAGCTCTTGAGGGATATCCCACCTTGACAAGCTGCTTGAGTCTCAAACTGCCTGGCTGTTAAGAAGCTCCAGCTGGAATCGGTTTCTTTTTCTTTTGAAATTTAGCTGAGTGGCCCGAGGTACCCACATCAGGTGGCTTGTTGGAATGTTTGGATCAGAGTACACATCTGCATGCACTTTGCTCCACATTTCCTTCAGTGTGCCCTTAAGTAGTTGATCCCCTTGTAAAAGGTGTCTGACATATAAAAAGGAATAAAAGCAGTAAATAATCACATAGCTTTTCCCCTTCATTTCTGCATTATAAGTGTTATGGACAAAGAAGAGTGACTGTCTATGGGAAAGCAATATTAGGGATTTGCAGCATGAGACTGGGTTATCCCGTTACTGTGGAGGGAGCTAATGGGATACCAGTAAAGAAGATTGAAACGGATCAGCAGGTTAGAAAAGGAGTATTTTCAGAGTGCCTGATGTACCAAACAATGAAACAGTGGGTAGCAATGGCAGTGGATAAAAAGGCTGTGCCTTTGGACTTCTCTCTTTTTCTTCAGCATAAAATGTGACTCAGGAGGTGATCACCCTGTGTACAGTGCTGGGTCCAGTTAGGGGCCCCTTCCCACAAAAAAGACATGGAGGAGCTGGAGTGGGTCCAGAGAAGGGCAAAGGAGTTGGTGAAGGGTCTGGAGATTAAGCCTTCTGAGGAGAGGCTGAGGGAGCTGGGGGTGTTCAGTCTGGAGGAGGCTGAGGGGAGACCTGGCTCTCTCCAACTCCCTGAAAGGAGGGTGTGGCCAAAGGGGTTGGTCTCTCCTTCCAAGTCACAGGCCATGGGAGAAGAGGAAACAGCCTCAAACTGTACCAGGAGAGGTTCAGGTTGGAGATCGGGAAGTTTTGTCAGGGAAAGGGTTCTAAAGCCTTGGACTGGGCTGCCCAGGGCAGGGGTTGAGGCACCATCCCTGGAGGTATTGAAAAGTCGGGTTGCCATAGTGCTTAGAGACATGGGTAGTGATGGGTTTTATCAGCATTAGGTTGATGGTTGGACTAGATGATCTGAAAGGTCCCTTCTAGCCCAGACAGTTCTGTTGTTCTATGAAAAGAGAGACAAGTATTGAGATATAGTTCAAAGTACTAGGTAGGAGGGTAGTAGGATTTTTCAGCTTGTTTTTTTTTTCCCTAAAAAGCACATGAGTGGGTAGTAGAGTGATTTGACTATTATTTTTCTGCAGTTGGTGTATATTCAAGCCCAGTGATGTTGTTCAGGGTGCTGAGTCAGGCAGCTATGGGCCAGAGCATCAAGAATTGGATCTGTGGTTGTCAGCTCCTTTGTGCTGCAGTGGAGTTACTCTGCAAGGGCTTCAATTCCTATGGTCTTTAAGCACCGATGGAACAGAACTCAAAATATCTCTGTTTCTTTGTCATTAGGGCTTTTGCCTTGGTGCTTAGGAGAACTGAAGAGGTTAGGTGAGAGCTGACACTGGCACAATCTGTAAAAGGCAAAAATTAAAGGGGAGGGAGAAAACCAGGGTGCAAGGAGTGGGATGGGAAGGGAACCAAAGCGGTTTTGGTAATAAAGCTGAAAAGGAAAAGAGTCTGTGGAATAAACTAAACCAATAACTCCAGTGGAGCAACTGTTCCTGTGTCACAAGAAAGAAGGTAAGGAAAGCTCTAGAGTAGTAAAGACAAAAATGTGATCTGCCTCTGCAAGTTCCAGCAGCAGCCGTGGGAGGATTGATGTTTTCTAATTTTATAAGCTGCAGCAGGCATGTTAAATGCCAGAGACAGATCAGATGAGAGCTGTGTGCATGAAGGTATTTTGAGCGGTGAGAGAAAGACAGACTGTCCCAAAAACACAAGTGCAAAAGAGTCAGTAAACAATTCCATGCTTTTTTTTTTTTTTTTTGTTAAAATATCCTCTGTGAGGTTTGACAACAAATGGGTTTAATTAAGAAAGTGACAGATGTGAGTGTCGATAGCTCTTTTTTCCGATGCCTCTAATTTTAGGAGAAAAGAAAACTGTGCATAAAGTGATTTTGAGGTGTTTTTTGTAGAGGGAATCACATGAAGAGCATATGCCTAGATTGATCGGCGTCTTAGCTCTCAGAGGGAATTAGCAGGATGATGAAGAACCCTTTTTTAAGAGCTACCACTGCTAGCAAGTGAGTTATCGATCCGCTCTGATTGGCAGCGAGGGGCCAACATTGATCCATCATTGGAAGCTTGGCAGCAGAGCAATGAAAGTGGCTCCACGGGCTGTGGTTCTGCCTCTCGTCTTGTGAAAAGGTTACTGCTCTCTGATTTCCTTTTAGAGTCACAGCGTTTCAAATTGAGCAGCATTTTCTGACAGAGACAGGAGCTGGAACTGTGCTAGTCTGTCCTTGGACGCTCTAAGATTCTGCTGGCTTAAACAGATAGGAATTACGTGGGTAAATCCCTCCTCGCTTCCTCATTCCCTCGTTTTTGCCCCACAGTGAAAGTAATAGGGAAGAGCATCCATGATGGTGTTTACTGTAATGAGCCCGTCCTCTGGGGAAATTCTGGTGGCATCTTCTGTCGTTAATCTAGTATTGATTTATGATTCTAATTTATATGTTCTAGCTCTTGTTCATTACGTGACCACATGTGGGTTTCTCATATTTTGTGTGTTCCCCATAAAAACCTGTGCATTTCATTAAATCTCAGCATTCAAGGAGCTGTTTCCTGGCAGAGCAATATTCCAACAGCACGCTGCAAGTGGGCAGGAGGGAGTGTCACACGGTCACAAACTCCTTCCAGAGGTTAATTAAGTCTGAAAGACAGGTATTCTGTTGTAATTAAATAGTAATGAATAAGAGGCCAGGAATATTGGGTGTATAACGCAGTACCACGAGGCAAAGCCAAAATCATCTGCAAATGTATTCTTTTATTCCGTATTCTATTACAAAATACCCTTGGGTGTCAGTGTAATTTTTATTCTCCAACTTGCCTGTGACAGAAGGGGGATTAAGTGGTCAGCGCTGTCATGCATATATGTGATGGTAATGTACCTGAGGAGCGGGTTTGAGAACTCTAAGCGCGTTCCTGACGTGCTGAAGAGGGCTTTCATCAGGAGGGTGATGCCTCCCCGGTCCTGCAGCATCTCACTTTTAATCAGAGTGGAAAGGGCTTACGTTTCCATGTCCACACTGGCGAAGCCGTGGTGAGTTTTGACTTCTTTCAGTCACGCCAGCAGAAATACGAGCGTGTTCATGACCCTGTTTAAGAGCTCATCAGAATTTCCTTTTTAGTTCTTGTGCTTCTGGGGTTTAATGTTTCAGCCTGTTCAAGTGTATTAGGCAGGATCTTGGAAGAAGGCCACAGAGAAGTTGTTGATCCAAATGTAGAAGTTTTTGTCTTTTTTTTTTCCCCCTCCGACTGTGGCTGTAAATCAGCTGATTCAGACACTGGCCTACTCCACTCTCTTATCTCTTAAGAATGAATGATGTTAATCTTTGAACACACTACAGGAATCTAGAAGACAAAAGCGTGGGTTACCAGTAGGTTATAGGTTCAGTTTCTTACTTCTGTGTTTTAAAAGTAATTCTCCTTCCTGCCTTCTGAAAGGGATGGGGAAAACAGCTCATACCTACTCATTCTCGGGCTAGACAAAGGATAGGCTGAGTCTAGGGACCTGCATTTTGTAAAATTCCATAAAACCCCTTAGGCTGGGTACCACAGCTGTGGGATCGCTCTCACTGCTTCTCAGACAGGCCATCCATGGAGCTGCTTGGAGCTTCCCCCGTGGTGGCAATGGTCAACTTGTAAAAAGCTCTTTTTGGGGAGTGTTGGAGGCTGTGCTGGCTGCCAGGAGGAGGAATCTGACTGCAACAAAGCAAGAGAAAGATGTTAATGGCAAAACTAGCCTGTTGCCTTGCACTTGGGAGAGGCAGTCCTTGGGAAAGCAGCCAGCCCGTGCAGCGGTCAGGGTGGCACTGCCACAGTCTTCCTTACATGTCATTAGCTTTCCTTACCTGTTGGTTGGTTCACTAAGGAACAGCAGAAAGGAAGAAAAGGTTAAGTCCAGCAAGTCACTGTCATTCAGACATCCTTATGTCCACCCATCATCAATTAGGTGGGAATTTACCTGTTTATTTTAGCAGTTGAAACATTTCACAGAGAAAAACAACTGCAAGAGCTAGCTGACGTTTCCTTGGATGAACACGTTTCATCAATCACTTGGTCTTTATTCCTTAAAAAACATGGAACAAATAAAACTTCCATAGAAAAAAATATTTCAGACAAGAACATGAGGTTGTGATCTGATGGTAGATTTATTTATACAGGAGAGTTGCAGCTTTAGTTTGTTTCTTAATTTCATCTGGATGTCAGGTAAGTGTAAAATAGGTCTTTAGTTTTTAATTAGAGGCTTATGAGAGGCATTTTGATTAGAGCTGTGCTCACTAAAATGGTATTTGGAAATATTTCTCATCTTACTCAAGAAAGCAAGAACTGCTTATGTGTGTTCATAACTGTAAACCCGCTGACTTTGGGAACTGAATTCTCCAAACTGGTACAGATAACTGGACTCTGTGGAAATGGGTGACACTGTGAGGAGGGTAAGACAAGGACTAACATGAGTAGAATCTCTCTGCCAGCTGCAGAAGTTCTGCCCAGCTGTGGTGTGCCAGCCCATTAAAGACAGGGTCACCACTCTATTAAACACTTTTCCTCCAGTTCTCCCAGAGCTTATAAGAGGAACCTTTCACCTTTGAGCCTCGTACTATCCTCAAAAGAACATCTAGTAAACTTGGCAATATGGTGCTGTCTGAAACACAAGTTTCAGAAGACGAAAGAGAGTTGTATATTTTACAGTTAAATTGTGTAGAAATGGCAGGATACTCACTTGAGCTAGTCTGATGAAAGTGAGGATGCTTTTTGGGAAAGGTTACTAAGCATCAGATAGAGCCCAAGTCTCATTTTGTATGCGCATTTATCTTCTGCTTTCTCTCTTAATTAATGCTGCTGTGCTGGACAAGAGGTGTGGGTACTGTTTGAAATGCTAATGTTCCGGCAGAATATGCTGGTTCTCTGTCAGCTCCAGAGAAGCTGCAGCAGAGGTCAGCAGTGAAAGGTTTAATGAAACTGCTGCCTCCCACTGACTTACCAGATTTCAGCCACACAGAGCCAACAGACTTCAAACAGCTGTCTGCCCTTCTGTGCCTTCTTTTCCATTCCTTGCCATGTGGTTCACGTTCCCTAAAATGATGGAGTGATGTGTTCTGAACCAGCATAGCCCAGGTGTCTCCAGGATCCTTGGTGCATTGTTTCTCTGCAAAATGTTACATATCTTATAAGGGCTCAAAACATGAAAAAAATTCATTAGTATATTTAAGGTACTGGACTGTGCCAGGCTGGGGGCTGACCTGCCAGAGGGCAGCTCTGCAGGAAAAGACCTGGGAGTCCTGGTGGACAACAGGATGCCCATGAGCCAGCAATGTGTCCTGGGGGGCATCAACAAGAGCGTGACCAGCAGGTGGAGGGAGGTCATCATCCCCTTCTGTAGTGTGGTGACTCCTTTGATGTAAATTTTCCAGGTTTTAGTTCCCATCCCATCCCTCTGATTCCTCCCATGCTCTCCAGAATGTTACTAGTGAACTGTTTACTTTTCTGGAATGTAGTGACTGATTTTCTTCAATTTTTAGGTCCAATTCTGCCACTCTTTAACATAAAAAGAGGGAAGGAAAAACGATTTTGGGTGTCTTCTCAGTTCATCAGGGGCTGTCCTTTGTGAGAGAGAGTCCTGGTCACATTGCTCTTCTTCTCTGCTCTTTCCTGCCCTTCTCTGCCTTGTGTCCTACAAGACCAGAGTCTGGCGCTTCTGGATGAGTACCTACACTTCTCCAGCTTTAAAAATCATGTGTTTGTCAGTGGCTCCTACTGAGGCACTGCTGCTTATTCTGCCTCTGAATCAATATGCTGTCCGGTGCAAGCCCAACCTCCCGTTTTTTTAAATTCCTTTTGCCCAGGATCCAGCAGCTAGATGTGGTGCTTGAGCCTGTGAGATGCTAAGTTTCTTCTGAGATGTGCTGAATAGTTTCAGCTTTAATTAGCTCTAAGGGGATGGCAACAACATTCGAGAATTATAGAACTGATAGGTTGGAAGGGACCTTTAAGATCATCTAGTCTAGCCATCTCTCATTATAACTCTGATAAAACCCATCACTAACCCATGTCTCTAAGCACTGTGTCAACCTGGCTTTTCAATCCCTCCAGGGATGGTGCCTCAACACCTGCCCTGGGCAGCCCAGTCCAAGGCTTAAGAACTGTTTCCATATCAAAAATCGTTCCTGATCTCCAACCTGAGCCTCCCCTGGTGCAACTTGAGGCCATTTCCTCTTGTCCCATGGCCTGTGACTTGGGAGAAGAGACCTTTCCCCCCTGGCTACACCCTCCTTTCAGGGAGTTGGAGAGAACCAGAAGGTCTCCCCTCAGCCTCCTCCAGGCTGGACACCCCCAGCTCCCTCAGCCTCTCCTCAGAAGGCTTATTCTCCAGACCCCTCACCAGCTCTGTTGCCCTTCTCTGGACCCACTCCAGCCCCTCCATGTCTTTTTTTCACGGTGAGGGGCTCCAAACTGGACCCAGCACTGGAGGTGGGACCTCACCAGTGCCCAGGACAGGGGGATGATCGCCTTTTGATTTCTACTCACCAGTCTGTTCCTGATCCAGGCCATGATGCTGGTGGCCTTCTTGGCCACCTGGGCACCCTGCTGGCTCCTGGTCAGCCCACAGTCAACCAACACCCCCAGTTCCTTTTCTGCCAGGCAGCTCCAGCCACGCTTCCCCAAGCCTGTAGCGCTGCAGGGGGTTGGTGTGACCCAAGTGCAGGACCTGGCACTTGGCCTTCTTGAACCTCATCTCATTGACCTCAGCCCATCCATCCAGCTTTCCACATTGCATTCATACATTTTTTTATTTGAAGTAACACCTCAGTTTGTAAGTGCTAGGGGGTCAGCTGTACTCAGCAGCAGTCTCTGGGAGCTGCTTCTCCTTTGTGTGCTGGCTTTTTCCCCAAGTACTTTACTTCCCCGAACACAGGAGGGTGTCCGGCACCGGGGAAAACAAAGGAATCAGTTCTTATATCTTGCAGCATCGTTTTCTTTTGTACTGTATTGATTGTAACTGGAGAGCTGTTTCAGATATTGACGTTTTAAAAGAAAAATGCAAGAGTTGTAGCCATCATTAACACTTTTCTGTGTCACTGAGGGATAAGGCACCAGGCAGGGCGTTAGCTGCTTGGGTTTTGTTAATGAGAATGGGAGGGAGTTGCATGTCCCCTGCAGAAGATCTCCCCCTGATGTGTGCTTTGCTTAGTAAGTTTGAGCTGAGGGTAATATGTTCTACAATTTATTTCAGATATTTTTTTTATTATTTGCAAGGTGACACTGTGTTCCGGGCAAGCATAAATGAATGCATTACTGCCCTCATATCGTCACACGCTTTTATCTTTTTCTCTAAATCATAGCGTTTGCAAATAATACTTTTATGCTCTTTAACACTAAGGCCTCTAAAAAGTAAGGGGAAAAGAGGCTGTTCTCCAAGGTTGCCAAATATTACAAAGCATTGTTAACCACAGAGCGTCCTGACTGTAATGCAGAGGTTTGATAACAGTCTGTGTAAAGAATTCCGGGGGGATCACTCAGATCTGTGGGTATGGCCTGACGTATGCCTGTACTTGATTTCTCTGTGCAGCTGGGCTCTGCAGTAATGCTCTTATTGCTCCCATCCCTGCCCCAGCCTTTTCTTTAAAAAAGAAAACAACAAAAAGGCTTCTTAAATCTCATCTGGATTGACTGTAATCTACAAACGTGGTTTGGGAATTAGATTCTGTGTAAGGAACTGGGCAATGAATGTTAGGGTTTATTAAGGCCTCTGAAGATGGGATGGACAACAGGGTTGGTTTGGGTTTGTTGGTTCTTTTTTTAATTTTCCTGAATTCATACAGCAACTGGCAAAACATCATCAGCGCCACCATAGTACAAATATTATATCAGAGAATCCTAGAAATAAAATCATAGGATGGTGGAATCATGGAATGGTCCAGGCCAGAAGGGACCTCTGGGGTCATCTAGTTCAACCTCTGCAGTCAGCAGGGACACCCCCCAACTAGACCAGGTTGCCCAGGGCCTCCTCGAGCCTCCCCTTGAATATCTCCAGGGAAAGGGCCTCAAACACCTCCCTGGGCAACCTTTTCTGGTGGTCCACCACCCTCACATTAAAGAACCTATTCCCAATATCCAATCTATATCTGCTCTTCTCCAGCTTGAAGCCATTGCCCTTTGTCCTGTCAGTGCAGGCCTTTGTAAACAGACCTTCCCCAGCCTTCCTGGAGGCCCTCTTCAGGTACCAGAAGTCTGCTCTGAGGTCTCCCCTCAGCCTCCTCTTCTCCAGGCTGCACACCCAGCTCCCTCAGCCTCTCCTCAGAAGGCTTATTCTCCAGATCCCTCACCAGCTCCCTTGCCCTTCTCTGGACCCACTCTAGTCCCTCAATGTCTCTTTTAGTAGTGAGGGACCCCAAACTGGTCCCAGCACTGGAGGTGGGGTCTCACCAGTGCCTAGTATAGGGGGACGGTCACCTTGATTACAGTCTAGGTTTTGTGGGTTGGAATACCGGTGATGTGAACTGTGGAGTCAGCAAAGGAAGCTACCTGACTTCAAGAAAGTCTTGATTGGGAAGTAGAATGTTGGAAGAGGTAATGACTGGGGTTTTTTAAGGCCTGATGTTAGTAATAAGTTATGGATTAACGTGATCTGTTCAAGCTGAACCAAAACAAAACGCTGTCTTGTAGTCAGTCTGAGTTTTACTAATTGTGTTGGTATTTGGTGTTTGGTTTCTGAGCTTCGGGTATGACTACTTGTGCTGTAGCTCCTTTAGCACATAATTGTCTGCAGTTATTTGCAGAAGGTATTTATAGACTGAGTAGACATGAATTCTGAATTTATCTCGCAATTCGACATTTCTCCTTTCCCCAGGAACTCCCCTCTGTACAGCTTGATGGGGCATCTGAGTATGCTGCTCTGAGACAAACTATAAATGGCATCTATTTTTCTGTACCTGTCTCTGGGAGTTAAAAAGACACTTCGATCTTCACAGCAGTTAACAGGATCCTTTTGACAGATTTAAACAGACTTAACACCTTTCTGATGTGAACAGCCTTCACTCACCCTTCTAGATCGACAGTCAGGAGGCCAGGCTGAAAATGCATCTTAACAGCTAGCAAGTGTAGATTTTGGGGCATTAATTTTTGGGTAGGTTTTGGGGGTTTTGTTTGGTTGGTTTTTAATTATGATTTTAATATCTATCCTGAAATAATAGTTGAGTGCTTTATCTTCTATGTATCCCACTACTGGTCACTTATGAGAGTCAAAACTGACTGGAAGGCCCTGACTTCATGTTAAGTCTGCAGCAGTCTATCTCCAGTGTGTTTTTTCCTACTGGGAAGCAGCCTGTGTGTGTCCATTTGTTTGGGGTGAAAGGCACTGGTTTTGAATTTTATTTTTAGTACTGGAAAAAAAATAAAGCATAGGGAACCCACCCTGTGCCCTGGAATGATACAGCTGGGACACGGACAGCTTGTCTGGGTGGGACTGTGTTCTGTGCTGTAGCTGAAGGAAGCAAAGGGTACCGCAGATACTGCCTTTAAACGTTCATGTCTCTGATGTTAACATTTGTTTAAAAAAGGTTAATTGCAGACAATTATGTGCTAAAGGAGCTACAGCACAAGAAAAGTCAATAGCACTAGGAAACTGTAACTTTGAATTAATGATAGAACTGAACAGTTATGCCAGTGGAATTTATTTAAGGAGGCAGCGTGGTTTTTTTATTCTAAACTGCTGAAGTGTGTGATGCTGTCTTTTTTTTCCTTTTCCATAATTGCACAAAAAGGCATATTTACCACTCCACAATGAATTCTTAAAGCGAGTGAATAAAGAACCAAGTGTTCTGATGGCTTAAAATTAACATGCTATTCATTAGTGCTGAATATTTTAAAATGAAACTGCTTCTTGAATTAAGCTGTGTGTGTTAGATGGCTTTCATGAAGGCAAAAGGCAGTGTCATGCTTACACTTAGCAGGAGGACCTCAGAGCTTCAATAGCCCCTATTTATTTTGGAGTCTGGGACTATGGTAAGAGTCAATTACTGGTGGTACTACTGGCTAAAATTGCATTAATGTATCTTGAAACTGTGGCCAACTTGCTGGAATCTTTTCTTACTGCTCTCTAGCCCAGTATCCTGGGAGTTCATAAAACTGTTCAGTCAACATTCACCTTTTAGGCAGTTTGGCTAAATCCCCTATCTGGCATCCGTCTCAAAAATTCTGAGAAATAGTGCAATTTTCTCTTGGTGTAAGCTAGCTAAACTTTTAAAGGTTTCATACTGAACCTCCATGGTTTTGTTTTGGGGTCATTTGGGTTGTTTTTGTTGGGTTGGTTGTTTTTTAAGTTGTATACATGAAAAATAAGCAGTCCACTACGGCCAGTCTCCTAGCCCTCCTGACTCCACACTCATTTTGGATGGATGCTCTGAAATGTCCCGATGAGAACAGAAAGAAACCCAGCCAATCAAGCCAACCAAACCAAGCTCCACAAAAATGGAAGAAAATGAGAAGTGAAAAGGAAGAACAACTCTGTCCCAAAACCTCTGAGGGTTTTTTCTTGCTCCCTTCCTGGTGTTATGCTGCTTGAAAGCTGTAGAATAAGCCGATCTCGCATGAATTTTGTAATTTGGGTCCCATCAGGATTATAGAGTTGACTTACTATTGATAAATGTCAGCGTAAAGCAGCAGAGAATCAAGGCAGTCGAGCTGGTCATGACCTTATTTGCATAGTGATAATTAATAGCTAATGAGACTTGTGAAATGTGGTTCTGCAATTCAGTAGACTGCGTCATCTGGACTGTTTAGACAGGAAAATTTTAACTTGCCCTTTGAATAGGAATTAAAGACATCTTTTTGGCATCCTGGGCAAAAAGATAACCTGCTCTGCTAAAGGATGTGTGCCACGTATGTCACCGAGATGTATGTCATCTTCAACCCAGTCATGCTACAGAATAAGAATTATTCATGAATTTGAGGACAGAGGGTAGGAAAGCATTGGTTGGACTAATACAGTACCTGATTTTAATCCCTACTTTTCTTTTAAATTTTATGGAGAGGCCTCCCTTGTTACTTTTTTCTGACATCATTTCTTCCCCTGACATAGTAGTAAGCTTCTTCCCCAGAGCCTCTTATTCTGTGCTCTGGAGTAAATTCGAACCCAATTAGTACAAAATACTCTTACATTACTTTAGTTTGTTTTTTTTTTTCCCAATATATATCTCTCAACCATTTCCCCTTTCTCCATGTCACCTAGTGCTGACCTTCTCATAGGACAATTCTCCACACTCTTCCTCGCTCACATCAATTGGAGAAGAGAAGCTTTTGACTAGAGCTTTGACTAAGTCCTGCTCACCTGAATCAGGCAACTCGTTCTGCAGATCTCAAGAAGACCAAGTCAAACACAGCTTTTGACTCATGGCTGAACATTGGCTTGATTTTGTTGGCTTGCCTAGTCAATGGACTACAAAGAGCAGCCATCCTCCTCTCCTCCAGGCTGAACATTCCCATCTCCCTCAGCAGCTAGGCATGGTGCTTGAGCCTGTGAGATGCTAAGTTTCTTCTGAGATGTGCTGAATAGTTTCAGCTTTAATTAGCTCTAAGGGGATGGCAACAACATTCAAGAATTATAGAATAATAGGTTGATAGGTTGGAAGGGACCTTTAAGATCATCTAGTCTAGCCATCTCTTATTATAACTCTGATAAAACCCATCACTAACCCATGTCTCTAAGCACTGTGTCAACCTGGCTTTTCAATCCCTCCAGGGATGGTGCCTCAACACCTTCCCTGGGCAGCCCAGTCCAAGGCTTAAGAACCGTTTCCATATCAAAAATCGTTCCTGATCTCCAACCTGAGCCTCCCCTGGTGCAACTTGAGGCCATTTCCTCTTGTCCCATGGCCTGTGACTTGGGAGAAGAGACCTTCCCCCCTGGCTACACCCTCCTTTCAGGGAGCTGGGAAGAGCTAGGTCTCCCCTCAGCCTCCTCCTCTCCAGGCTGAACACTCCCAGCTCCCTCAGCCTCTCCTCAGAAGGCTTCTTCTCCAGACCCCTCACCAGCTCCATTGCTCTTTTCTGGACCTGCTCCAGCCCCTCAAGGTCTTTTTTTTTTTTCTGTGGGAAGGGGCCCCAAACTGTATTTCATAGGGAAACCTGCGGAACAGTAAAAAGGAAGCAATCTAAAATTTAAATTTTGAAAATGTGGGGTTGTATTTGTACGTTGAAAAGGTCAGTCAGGCTCTGAAGGAGCAAATCTCATTTTCTGTTGAGATGCCTCTGGCTTCGAGCGGTACTGACTCGGGCACCCAAGCATTTGCATTTCTTCTAATTGGTTTCTGTGTCCTGGATATAAAACCCGGTGCAGGAGGGACTGCCTTACCCCCCAGCTCCCCTGCAGTGTGTGTGGGAGCACGGCTTCTGCAGAGCTTATTTTTAGAACCAAGCCTTTTCCGACGGCCCGAGCGCCAGCAGAGAGCAGAGCGTTTGAAATGCCGTAGCTGCGTGTGAACTCACCCACGACAGCTCCGCTGCCCAGCTTCTGCTGAGGCAGCCTTCAGCTCTCTAAAAGAAAAGCGGTGGCCAGTGACCATGAAATCTCTCTTTTGAAAACATGATGTTTCTATAAGGTTTACACATGCTGGGGAGTTGGTAGAACCCGCAGCATCCTTCTAAAGCCATGGGAATGAAAAATCTGCCCAACTGGGCTTTGCCCAATTCCTCTTAGCTCAGCTGGAGCTGTGAACTAATCTGCTGGTGAGCTCTCAGACCCCTAGTAAAGTGGAGGAGCCCCAGAGGAGAGGAGCTCTGCATTCCATTCATTAGAAAACACTGAAATCGCAGCTTTAATTTCGAAACTTGGTTCAGCTTTAGCTGTTGAAACAGCAGCAACACTTTCACCTGCCATTTTAGCTGCTGCTTAGAACTCCACAAATTGTGCACAACAGCAAGCTGTATTTTTTGTGGGTTCTTCCCTCCCCCCCCATATTCTTAAGTTGGTTTGTTGTTTTGTTTTTCCTGTAATGCAGTTGAAATTTAATCACAACTTTGCTAGGAATTTCTACAGTGAATACTTTGTAAGCATTCTGCAATTAAAATCCAAGCAGCAAGTTGAGGTAATTGTCACGATATTACAATTTCTACATGTTTTGCAGCAGTATTGCTCTACAAATGATGGCTAGGATTTGAAATCAAGCTCACACACATTGTGTACATCCCTTGAGCATTTGGCTTCTGTATTTTGGGGAAAAGATTTTTAATAATCAAGGAGAAGAGCAGAAATGGATTGACATCAGGAACAACTGAAATACATCTCTTTGGAACATCGGTGGCATACCAGCTATCCAAAAGGCATCATTGTCATCTTCTGACAAACGATAAAATTGGAAAAAAATTCTTCCCAGCAAGAGTGGTCAGAGCCTGGAATGGGCTGCCCAGGGAAGTGGTGGAGTCCCCATCCTTGGATGTGTTTCAGGGTGGTTGAGATGTGGTGTTGAGGGATCTGGTGTAGGGGAGAGCTTTGTAGAGTGGGGCTGATGGTTGGACTTGATGATCCCAAGGGTCTTCTCCAACCAAAATGATTCTATGATTCTATATCTCTGAGGCTTGACATAGAGCACTCAGACACATATTTTTTTTCCAAATACTTTCCTGGCTAAATGATACATTTGAAAGGTATTTGAGAGTTGTCTTTCTGGAACCATGCAGGTCTGAGTCTTGCCATACTGATGGAGGGAGATGTGTAAGTATCTGAGCAATGTGTAGCTCCTTCAGCAAAGGGATCGAGTGCGCCCTCAGTAAGTTTGCAGTTGACACCAAACTAGGTGGGAGTGTTGATCTGCTTGAGGGTAGGAAGGCTGTACAGAGGGACCTGGACAGGTTGGATTCACGGGCCAAGGCCAATTGTATGAGGCTCAGAAAGGGCAAGTGCTCAGTCCTACATTTTGGTCACAGCAATCCCAGGCAGCGCTACAGGCTTAGGGCAGAGTGGCTTGGAGGTTCCCAGCAGAAAAGGACTTGGGAGTGTTGGTGGACAGCCACCTTAACATGAGCCAGCAGTGTGCCCAGGTGGCCAAGGCAGTCAACAGCATCCTGACCTGGATCAGGAACAGCATGGCCAGCAGGAGTAGGGAAGTCATGGTGCCCTTGTACTGGGCACTGGCGAGGCCTCACCTCCAGTGCTGTGTTCAGTTCTGGGCCCCTCACTACAAGAAGGACATTGAGGTGCTGGATCTTGTCCAGAGGAGAGCCACCAAGCTGGTGAGGGGTCTGGAGAACAAGTCCTATGAGGATAGACTGAGGAAACTGGGCACGTTGAGTTTGGAGAAAAGGAGGCTGAGGGGAGACCTCCTTGCCCTCTATAACTCCCTGAAAGGAGGGTGTAGAGCAGTGGGTGCTGGCCTCTTCTCCCAATGGAATAATGACAGGACCAGAGGAAATGGTCTGGAGTTGAGGCAGGGAAGGTTCGGATTAGATATTGGGAAGAATGACTTGACTGAAAGAGTGGTCAGGCACTGGAACAGCCTGCCCAGGGAGGTGGTGGAGTCACCATCCCTGGAAGTAGTTAAGAAAGATGTAGATGTGACACTTGAGGGCATGCTCTAGTGGCTGAGATTGTAGGGGTTGTTTGTGTGCGTGTGGTTGGACTCGGTGATCTCAGAGGCCCTTTCCAACTGTGACCATTCTGTGATGCTGTGAACTGCTGGCTAACTTCATTGAGGAACTCCTGTCGTAGTCTTAAAGGACTGGCACCCCTGCTAACATTTTTCAGCGTTGGTGAACTCAATCCTAGCTTTTGAACAATCTGATTCTACCAGTGGCCCAAACCCTGTAACATTACGGAGCCAGCTAACAGTCTGGGATTCCACCTCTTTCCATCTGCCTCTTGTGTTCAAGAGCTAACAGAGATCACCAGCCCTATCACTGTCTTGACTCCTACCACAGAAATTTTAATATCAGACCACAAGGTAACGCATCATGGAGACCACGCAGAGGTCTAGTGAAGAGGCTTTTAGGTGGCTATTGGCACCTACACCAGGCTGGTCATTCAGTGAATGGCAAACATGGCATTGTCTTACAAATAACTTTCAAACCTCCTTTGAAACGGTCCTTTCCAACCGTGACCATTCTGTGAAAGAAGGGACACTAGATTTTACACAGTTTTGCAGTTTGTTTGTGACCTTATTTTGCATCACCTCATATCAACTCTTGTTTTACATGCTTTTAACTAACTCCTGTTCCCTTGAGAGATAAATGCTTGTACCCCGTAGTGCTCTTGAGAAAACAAATACTGGATGTAGTAAGATGGATTCATTTTTCATTTCACTGCTCATTGCTTTCCTTTCAGCTTCTTGCCCGATTACATCAGCGGTGATTTTGATTCCATTCGGCCTGAAGTCAAGGAGTACTACAAGGTCAAGGTAAATTAAATCTCTTCAATGAGTTTGTGTGTGTGTGTGTGTTAGAGCATTGTAGGATCCAACCCATTAGTGCCACCCTTGGTCATTAAGTGATTCTGGCTCCATTGGTTTCTTTGAGGCTTCGGTTGCTGGGAAGCACCTTCCAAGCTCAGACCTTGCGCTCTGCCTGTACTGTACTGATGCTTAGAGGAAGCAGGACTGCCCGTGTCCTGTGTAAGCTGCAGTTTTGTAGCACCAGCTCAAGAAATTAGGTTGTATTTTGCTGGAGATTATGACAACTAGAAACTAGGATAAAACTTTGGGAAAAATCTGTAGATGCTTTTTGTTGAGTGAAATACAGAGCGATAAAGATGGACCTCCCGTGATTCCCACGTGGCTGGCACCCACTGGATGTTCTAGAAGGAGTTTTTCTGGGTGATTTTTGCATGGTAGAGCTTTACCTTGGTTTAGCAGGAAGCTGCAGCTGGAGATGTCCATCTCTTTCATCACCCATTTCCAGTAAACTCACACTTCTTGGGTCTTATGGTTTAAAATTCTGCTTTTAGCTGACTGTTTGGGGTTTAACACTTCACCTGCCTGCCCGTAAAGGCTTTTGTGCTTTTTGTGTTTTACACTTGGACAGCAGGTTTGTGTAAATTCTGAGTTTGGCTCGGTGTGCCAGCTTGCCTTTGGAGCAGGCTGCACCTGCAAGAGCAGTAAATGTTTGATCCTGGTGAGCTAGTGGACTTGGAGGTCTGCAGTCTCTCTGCTGCTTATTTAACATGTGAGCCTGAAATTTGCCTCAAATCTTCCCTGATGGACTCGGAAGCAAATAGGACAAAAGGTTCAAAACTGCGATGGGAAGGCTGTAGGAGGGTATAGGATTCACTTTCAGTCCTTCACTGAGCACTGTGGGTCATTTTTGTGTGTTCTGCTTTGTTGTTCAGAAGGGAGAAGTGTGTGATAAAAGCAAGGCTTTTGACACAGTGTCCCACAGCATCCTCGGAGGTAAGTCCAGAGGGTCTGGATCAGATGAATGGACAGTGAGGTGGATTGAAAACTGGCTGAAAGATGGTCACCAATACCACACACTGAGCTACTAAATCATGTCTCGTAGCACCTCATCCAGATGCCTCTTGAACACCACCAGGGACAGCGACTCCACCACCTCCCTGGGCAGGCCACCCCAGTGCCTGACCACTCTTGGGGAGAAAAAGTTTCTCTTGACATCTCATCTCAATCTCCCCTGGCACAACTTGTGGCCGTTCCCTTGAGTCCTGTCATGAGTTCTCTGGGAGAAGAGGCCGACCCCCTCCTCTTCACAGCTTCCCTTCAGGAAGTTGTAGAGGGCAAGGAGGTCTCCTCTCAGCATCCTTGTCTCCAAACTAAACATGCCCAGTTCCCCCAGCTGTTCCTCATAGGACTTGTTCTCCAGACCCTTTACCAGCTTGGTAACTCTCCTCTGGACACACTCCAGCACCTCAGTGTCCTTCTTGTAGTGAGGGACCCAGAACTGAACACAGCACTTGAGGTGTGGCCTCACCGGAGCTGAGTACAGGGGGATGATCACCTCCCTGCTCCTGCTGCTTACACTATTCCTGCGGCAGGCCAGGATGCCATTGGCCTTCTTGGCCAGCTGGGCACACAGTCAGCTCCTCATGTTCAGCCAAGCATCGACCAGCACTCCCGGGTCCTTCTCCTCTTTACAATCTTCCAACCACTCTGACCAAAGCCTGTAGCATTGCATGGGGTTGGTGTGGCCAAAGTGCAGGACCTGGCACTTGGCCTTGTTGAATCTCACTTCTGAATTCTTTCTTTCTCACTTCTTTCTGAGTGGGGCCTGTAAGGGGTGGGTTAGGGACCTGATGCTCTTGGGAGAGAATAAGGCAAGCGCATGCCACAGGTTAGTCAGCTTTACTTGCTGCAGTCTTGGCTTTGCTTCACTGGCTTGTCAAAGTAGGTACTTGCAGTCTTTCATTCTTCCTATTAAAAAATTATCAGTGATTTCTCCCTTTCCTTCAAGAGTTAAATAACATTAAAACTGGATTGAACTGCAGCAAAACTGGAAATAGAATCTCATACTTCAGTTTTCCTTTTTAAAACATACTGCATATACACACAGGATAAAAGAATAAGAATTCAATGTTCTTTATTCTCCATATTTGCTGTCATTGTTCAAACAGATACCGAGATGAGTTTCTGTCCTTTCATGATAAATTGGCAGTGTTCATGGGATCCTGCACCAGAGTCTGAAGTGACACTCCGCAGGGCAGGGAGGGCTCGTGGCGGTATTTCTGTCACTGCAGTTTCACCTGGTTCGTGTTTAACTCAAAGTTGCTATTATTGAAACCTTTGGAATATTACTTTGAACTTAAAGCAGCCAGTTGTATTGTTATGCCTCAAACAAGGCTCGGTTTCTGAAGTTTTGAGACCAAAGACATTATCTAAGAATGTACCAAATCTGTACTGACACCTGGAAGCAGAAGGTTGAATCCAGTGCCCTTTGAAGTCCTGATTGTGCTATTTAGTAAAAATCTAGTTTGACTTTTCCATTCAGCAACCTGCATGTTCTTTAGGAGGCTTCTGGAGAAGACTCTGCTTCAGATCTGTTATTAAATGCTGTGAACTTATTTACAAGTCTGCTGTTTTTCCTGTTCCTTTTTCTTTTTAAGCCTTGTAGAGCTGCTCAGGTTTGCAGGCAGTTCTGCAGCTGTAGCACTTTCCTTTCCTTTTTCTATTACATTTCCAGGGTTTAATGGTTATCAGGGCTGTAGAAATGCTTAGTAGGTATGGTGTGGGTATTGTCTTTTTGTTCAATGATGATACACCTATAATTAGATTTACAAAATGTACTTGTAGTACTGAAGCAGTGCTTGGATACCTCTCTAACTTGTAAACTTTTCTTGCTAAACTGCATGTTTTAGTCTCGTATTCCCTACTTCCTTTCTAAGGCCAAATTTTTTTAAAAAATCGGAAAGTCACAATTGTTAATTGGAATTGTCTGGGTTGGAAGGGACCTTTCAGGTCATCTAGTCCATCCATCAAGATCACTTATAAAAACCTATCACTAAGCCATGTCTCTATGCACCGTGTCTACCTCTCTTTTAAATACTTAATAAATTAGTGATAAACCTTTTCTGTGGAAAATTTGTTCCTGATCTCCAATCTGAGCCTCCCCTGGTGCAACTCGAGGCCATTTCCTCTTGTCCCATGGCCTGTGACTTGGGAGAAGAGACTGTCCCCCCCTGGCTACACCCTCCTTTCAGGGAGTTGGAGAGAGCCAGAAGGTCTCCCCTCAGCCTCCTCTTCTCCAGGCTGGACACCCCCAGCTCCCTCAGCCTCTCCTCAGAAGGCTTCTTCTCCAGACCCCTCACCAGCTCCATTGCCCTTCTCTGGACCCGTTCCAGCCTCTCAATGTCTTTTTTTGTGGTTAAGGGCCCCAAACTGGACACAGTGTCTTTTTTTTTTCTACTGATGTGGCTTCATCGAAAGAGCCTCAACATTTTAATACAGATAGAGGTTCATCAGTTAAAATGATCTTTAGGGTGTTCTCGGATGGTCCTGTTATTAATAGTTCAAACTGTACATGACTGCATATGCCATTTAGGGTTTAGGACTGGAAGCTTTCTGTATTTCTCAGTCGTGTGGTTACTCAAGGGGAGCTTTTGTAAAACATTTCCATTTTTGAATAGTATGTCAGAGACCAAAGCTCTGGTCAAATTGAGTTTCCAAGTGAGCTGTGTGGGTGGTTTGGGTTACAGGGATTTCTTTTTCAAGCCAAATGTAAGTAACGTAATATCCCAGAAATGTCTGAAATTTGTAAGAAATACTGAACTTGGTGGCACTTTGGTAAAGGTGTACATCACAGTCACACTGTGTCTGCCCAGAGCTTCGTTTGCCCAGTGTCTGGTTTCAACTGGGCCGGTGCAGAATACCTTTGATAGCATATGCATGCACAGTTTGATGCTTCTTTGGCACCCTTTTTCATTTCCCAGTACATTTCCCCATTTCCCAAAAGCTTAAAGATTTCCTAAGTCAGAGATGGTACCTTGGTGTTTAGTTGCCTCATAGATTGATGTTTTTTCTCCTCAAATTAGTTTGCACCCTTTTCTTCAGGCTGTCCAGATGAGACTGTGCAAGTATCCACTAAAAAACCTGTGGGAAATTGTTCCCCAGTTTAAGTGTATACTGCAGAGAGTATCTGTCCTTTGGATTTTGGTGTTGAGCTTGACTATTGATTAGTTGTTTGATGCTCCTGAGTTTTTCTATTGACATGAAGAGTGGATGAACACCCTTCAGCCACCTTTTCCCTCCTGTTCTGATTGTATCAAGCGTGCTTGCACGGAGTGCTTTTGTAGGTATGTGCCTGTGCACAGCTAACCCGGTGGCACGTGCCATCAGTTTTATGGCCTAAAATAACATACAGCCTTTACAGATATGTGAGTAATGGCTGGGATGTCCTGTTGAAAAGAGTCTTCCATAAAGTGAAGGATTTCAGGACTCTGATGTTCTTGGGCGCCAGTGAAAAACACAGCCTCTGCCCAGTTCTTACTATCACTCTTTACGCTTCCACCAAGGTAGCGGTTTCCAGAAAACAATGTATCTGCTGAAATGCAGATGAGATTTGTGAAAGGGAAAAAAAACAACCACAAAAAAACCCAAGCCAAGCCAAAACAAAACCAGCCACAAATTCAGTTATACAGCCCTGCGTGTTTTTTAGTAATGTGCATTCTTTGTGTTATCTCCTGGACTCACACATCACAGCAGCCAAGTCCTTGTGGTGCAAGATCAATATATTGTTGAGATTCAGCAAGTTTGGAGGTCATTGAGAGCCACTGTGTATGTTTATTAGGACCTGAGTCAAGTCCTAATTTATCTGGGAGAGAGAATGCAATTTGACCAAGTTCTCCTCCCTTAAAATAAAATAAATACGCTACTCTGTTTTCCTTTGCAGTATTTTTCTGCTTGTTATGGAGCTTTGGGAGACAGTATATAGAAATTAAGAGATCAAACTTTTATTAGAGGTGGTTTGTCTTTCTTTTCCTTGGGTTTGAAATGACAGTTTGCAGGTTACGAGTTGTTTTCTTTCTTCTCAGAAGGGCCTTAGCTGAAGCTCAGCTGCCTGACAGCAGAATATGCAAGAAAACAGTGCACTATAGAACAAAAATTATGCTGGTGGTATTTTAGTCTTGCATCCAATTTCAGTTTAATATTATGTTGCAGTATGAGATTTATTTCTCCCTTTCATTGGTTATGGCCCAAGGAGGGGAAAGGGTAGAATCTATACCGCAGTAGACGTTTGAGTTACTTCCGAGAGTTTTAAAAAATTTAATGTGGTGTTAATCTCTGAAAGAGGTCGTTACTCTGATCTATCAGCCTGTAATGGAGAAAGTAACAGGAAAAGTTTAAAAAATAGAAATGTATTGAATTAACTTCATTTCCAGTGCAAGGAACACGGAAAGAAAAGGTGTTTTAAACAATGACAGCTTAATCTGGAGAAGGAAATTGAGCAGGGTTGTTTTGTGATTAAGCCTCTTCAGACCAGAGAGACAGCTTTAATACGGTACTAGTGGTTGAAGACTCAGATGATAGGTCTTTTTAGATGTAAGTGGGATTTATATATCCATCTTTGCTTTTTAGAGAATTTAAGAGAAAATTGTTCCTGGGGCTCAAAGCTCGGTGCCCATGCCTATGGACTGCTAATTAGAACATAAGACAGGGAATTGTCAGAGTTGGAAGGGACCTCTAGACATCATCCCTTCCAGCTCCCCTGCTAAAGCAGGGTTGCCCAGAGCACAGCACTCAGGGCTGCATCCAGGAGGGGCTGGAAGGTCTCCAGAGAAGGGGACTCCACACCCTCCCTGGGCAGCCTCTGCCAGGGCTCTCCCACCCTCACCCCAAAGAATTTTCTCCTCATATTCCAATGAAACTTCCCGTGTTCCAGCTTGTGCCTGTTGCCCCTCATCCTGTCACTGGGAACCACTGAGAAGAGTCCAGCTCCATCCTCCTTCAACCCACCCTTCAGATACTTGGAAGCGTTCATGAGGTCTCCCCTCAGCCTTCTCTTCTCCAGGCTCAAGGGTCCTGGCTCTCTCAGCCTTTCCTCACCAGGGAGATGCTCCAATCCCTCCATCATCTCTGTTGCCCTACCCTGGACTCTCTCTAGTAGCTCCCTGTCTCTCTGTAACTGGGGAGCCCAGAACTGGGGACAGTTTCTAATGAAGCTGCAGATCCCACAACCTTGTGGCTCATCAAGCATTGCTGCAAACTCCAAGTTCAGCCCATAATGCTCTGTGGGATCTGTAAGCTTGATTCTGCTGTGGGAGAGCCCATTAGCTGGTCAAACCGTAACTCTGGCCAACAACAGGAACACCAACCTTATCAATAACCAAGAGAAGATCCCCCAAGCCCTCATGCTCTAAGTTTCACATATCTTAAGAAGCAGCTCTGTAGCCTGTGTGAGTTGTGCAAGTTGTCAGAGAGCAAGCAGCTCTCATTTCAGAAGCAGAATGAGAAGCTGCAGTCGGTTGTTTGTTTCAAAGTAGGAAGGTTTGCTGGGGTCCTGGAGAGGAGGAGGAGAAATGCTTCTGACATGCTTTCAGGGACCTGTAGTGAGCATTTGGATGAGTGCATTCCCTTGCTTTAATGGCAGTCTGTGGACTACTCAAGATGTTCTCCCTGACCTCCAAACTCTAGAGGCAGATTCACCCAAGGCCACCATAAACTTTACTTCTTTGTCTTTGCCGTAACTATGAACTTAAAAAGGCACAACAAATTGAGATGCACGATGCAGGGCTACCACGTGTTGACCCACCATCACGTTGGCCTCATGGTGCTTATGCTTCACTTCCAGCAATGCAACTACAAAAGCTCAAGGATGTTAATCCAGGTGCCAGAAGGTTAGGTTTGGTCTCTTTGTCTTCATGCAGATGGCTGAGTGCTCTACAAGCCTCTGAATGGAAAACAAAGAGAACGTGGTGCATGCTGTTCAGGTAGAAAGGTTAAATGTCTTTGTAGCTTGTCAGTGAAACAAAGGATGAGCTAAAGCTGCCAGATGTGAATTTGCCTGTATGTATTAACCTAATGGTGGAAGTGGAAGGTTATTTCGAGTTTTGATGTGAAACAGGACAATGGTGGAGTCTACCAGGCAAACTCCGGGGCAGCTTCAGGAGCACAGACAGTTGTTTTTCCTTTCTGAATTTTGATTTTTGTCAGAAACATGCAAAATATGAGATCTGTTTCTATAGCCACGCACAGAAGCAGCACCGGATTATAAAAGTTGTGTTCACACATACCAGAGGGAAATTTCACTTCAGATGTAATTTCTGAAAGAAGGCTGCCAGTGACAGAAATACCATCGCTGGGGGGTGGAGGGGAATTGAGGAACTCGAGGTCTGGCAGCTTTAACTACAGCTGAGTAGAAAAAGGCAAACTGCAGTATTTCTCAGCCTTACATTCACGCAGGATGCTCCGCCGAAATCTGGCGGGTCTCAGGACCGGAGTGAGTGAGTTTGTGTTCCCCAGTGCTGCTGGATTCCTTCATTCGGAGAAGCTGTGATGGTCTTTGATTAAAAGAACTCCAATAATAAAAGTTCCTTGTGTCAAATAGATTGGGAGGTGTAATTAGAAATGGAATCAGTGCTGTGTGATGGAGCTCAGAGCTCTGAGAAGAAAACGAGACGTCAGGGGAGAGGAAAATGAGGAACGGAAACTGAGAAAAAAGAGGAAGAAACTCTTTAAAAGGTGGAAAAGGGTAAGCATTTTAAGAGAGAAAAGCAAAGGTAACATCAGGAGAGGGTAGGAAAGAGAACTGGAGAGAAATTAAAACATTTCCCTGACGCATCAGTGGATTAGTTCTGCTGCCAGTTCTTGCAGCCGTGAAGAGGTGAGTGTGATACAGTTTCCCCGGGTGTGTGCTTACCTCATTTTTCTAATCTAAATGTAAGGTTTTCAGTTTATTAGGAATGAGCGCAGGGTTCTGGTTTGCAAGGTGGATTTTTTGTGTTGGGTTGGTTTTTTTTGTTTGTTTGTTATTTGAAAGTCCCTCAGTCTTTCATCATAATAGAGGTGCTCCTGGCCCGTCGTCATTGTTCAGGTGGTCCTCTGCTGTACTCTCTGCAACAGTTCCCTGTCCTTCTGAAACTGGGGAGCCCAGAACTGGACCCAGTGCTTCAGATGGGGCCTCTCCAGGGCAGAGCAGAGGAGGAAGATGACCTCACAGAATATCAGGGGTTGGAAGGGACCTTGAAAGATCATCTAGTCCAATCCTCCTGCCAGAGCAGGAACACCTAGAGCAGGGGACACAGGAACGCGTCCAGGCGAGTTTGGAATGTCTCCAGAGAAGGAGACTCCACAACCTCCCTGGGCAGCCTCTGCCAGTGTTCAGTCACTCTCGCTGTGAAGAAGTTTTTCCTGATGTTTAACTGGAATCTCCTATGTTTCAGCTTGTATCCCTTGTCCTGTCATTGGATGTCACTGAGAAGAGCCTGGCTCCATCCTCCTGACACTCACCCTTTCCATATTTATGAACGTTAATAAGGTCACCCCTCAGTCTCCTCTTCTCCAAGCTAGAGACCTCCCTCCACTTGCTGGTCTTCCTGATGCCCCCAGGATGCCATTGACCTTCTTGGCCACCAGGGCACATTGCTGTCCCATGGGCATCCTATTGTCCACCAGGACTCCCAGTTCTTTTTCCTCAAAGTCCAACCAAAGGAGACAGCCTTCCTCTCCAGCGTTACCACTTGTATGGATTTTCATGCGGTCTGAATGAGTGTGCCCTCAGCAATGCAAACAGCTGGCTGTGGCCAGCCTTAATTTCTTCCTGCTTTGCTTCCCTTTGGTAGGAGAGCACCCTGCCAGCTGTGAACCTCTAGGGGTTCAGTGCCTTAAATGAAGTGCGCATCGAATCTGTGTTTTAAATGTAGAACGAGCTTCTTGCTTCACTGGAAAGTCTGTCTGAAGACCTTTTAATGAGAAATAACAGGTTTGTTCCAACTGACTGTGTTGAGGCATTGTTTGCAGTCCTTGACACCAGGCTTCCAAGGAGAGCCTGATGCCGTGCAGCAGGTTGGCATGAGGCATGGCTGGCCCCATCCGGGTCAGTTCTGCTGATAGGCTGTTCAGGATGAGTCCTCCCCGAGGTAACCATCAACAGAGAGAAGCCCCAAAGTCACGAGAGTAGCTCAGCTTATCCCAGAGTTAATAAATGGAAGAGAGCGATGACTTTGCAAACTTTTCAGCTTATTTATGACTATGGCAAATGGTGAGGCTTTCAGGATTTTGAACAGGGCCATGTCAGTAGGGTGAACACAGCATTTAGGGTGAAAGTCAGTGATTCTCCTGTGATTGTGCCCTCCTGTGCAGAATCATAGGAATACAGGACTGTAGAATGTCTTTCTTGTTTATGTCAGTGCTAAGGCTAAATGCCCTGCAGACCTGAACTGCAAGGAGATGCATAGGTAGAGAAATAAAGTGATACAGGAAAGAGAACAATTGCATTTGACTTTTTTTTGACAAGTTCTCCTTGAACTTGGTTCTGTACAGTGTGAAAAACATAGGAATGGGGTGACAGCTTCTAGGTGCTGTGGAATAGCTCAGAATTCCCTGTGGCAGAAGGAGAGTGGTGGAGCAGGAGAGAGGCACCAGTGAGCAGTTGTCAGAGATGGGAAAGAAATAGTATAAAAAGTTTAAAGTTCTTTAGGGGGCACTATTTGTCACTTACGTGATGGACTTGGTGGCAAATTCAGGACACTCTGAAGGGTAAATCTGGTATGGCTTGGTAACCACTGGAACAATTTGGTAAAGATGAACTGTCCCTAAATCATAGAATAGACTCATAGAATCATTCAGGTTGGAAGTGACCCTTGGGATCATCAAGTCCAACCATCAACCCCGCTCTACAAAGGTCTCCCCTACACCAGATCCCTCAACACCCCATCTCATCCACTCTGAAACACAGTCAGGGATGGGGACTCCACCACCTCTCTGGGCAGCCCATTCCAGGGTCTGACCACTCTTGCTGTGAAGATCCTAAATCATCTTACTGGTGTTTACGCTCTCTGTCCTTTAGTTAAGTTCACTTTCAGAAGGTACTATAAGGTCAATGCCCTCCTATCTTTTTATTGTTCAATAGATCATTTATTTCTTCCCACTGCAAGCCTTCCCGTTCTCCTGTCATTTTTTTCCTCCCTACTTCCAGTGATTCACTGGTTTAAAATGACTGTGGCCAAGCCTTTCTTGGTGGCAGTGCTGTCTTAGTTACAAATGAACTAAGAGCATTACAGTTGGACCCAAAAATCTGAATTAAAACATGATGGGAGAGCCAGGCTTTGAAATTGCATCTGCAGAAACGCGTTAACTTGAAGGTATTTGCGTAATTATGGTTTGTACAGGGCACAGACGTGCTTCCTAAACAGCCACCCCTCCTTGCAAGTGATACCCATGAGTGTGTGCAATCACAGTCATTTCAACCCCAAATCATGTGCCTGAGTGCAGGGATCATCAAGTTCCAACTAAACTATCACAAAAGCAACTTCAGGGGAGAGTTTTTCTGTCATTCCAGTGAAATATGGCTCTTGCCTCATTATCGGGCAGATGGGTCTATTCCTTCCCACTTTACACATTTTCCAAAAACTTATCAACACATTAATGACCTGCAGCTATTAAAATGTGTAGAAAAAAATTATCTAGTAGTGAATCTTACACTGAAAGAATGGGCCATACTGTCATCCGGAACCTTGCTCTTCTATTAAATGACATCTCTAATGACAGTTACATTGTGTAGGATCATAGAATGGTCAGAGTTGGAAGGGACCTTAAAGATCATCCAGTTCCAACCCCCCTGCCGTGGGCAGGGACACCTCCCACCAACTCTGGTTGCTCCAAGCACACATGGCCTTGAAGCCTCCAGGGATGGGGCAGCCACACTTCTCTGGGCAACCTATTCCAGGGTCTCACCACCCTCAGAGGAAAGAATTTCTTTTTGGTATCTAATCTATATCTCCCCTTTTTTAATATAACACCATAACCCCTCATCCTATGGCTCCACTCCCTGACAAAGAGTCCCTCCCCATCTCTCCTGTAGCCCCTTCAGGTACTGGAAGGCTGCTCTGTGGTCTTCCTGGAACCTTCTCTTCTCCACGCTGAACAACCCCAACTCTCAGCCTGTCCTCATAGGAGTGGTGCTCCAGCCCTCTGTTGTCATAAACGCACAGTGTCCTCTATGTACCTTTCAGTACACAAATTAAAACCGTAACCAAAGAAATCTGATTTGAAGAATAAAACCACAGGCTTTTATTTCACTAAATTCTTTCATTTCTCTTGAAAAGTGGACCTAATTAAAATGAAAAATGTGGCACTTCTTAAATAAATCCTCAGTTCAAAGTCATTCAAAGTGAGTAAAGAAGGTTTTTAAAATAAGGGCTTCTGGAAGTTTAAGGGGAACAGACAGGCTTGGCCACGTTACCAGCTGAGCATTTGGAGCTGGAGGAAGCTAAAGAAGCTTTTTATAGTTGTCTACTGTAGACCCCGAGATTTTTTTTATTAGTATTATTATCATTTCATTGTAGTCATCTGACTTCAAGTTCAATGCTTAGGCTTGAAAAAAAGCAGAGTGGTTTATTTCCTCTCTCCTTCAGTGTATGAATAAAAATGAGGGATGAGATGATGAGAACTGCTATTCATGAAGTGCAGAAGGGCTTGGTGAGGAGAAACGGTCAATGCTGTCTCTGGCTGCTGAGTTCAACCACGTGCATCCAGTAAATCAGCTCACTTTTAAATGCAGCATGTCATTAGATAAGCTTATTTATGTCTGCCTAGCATTTAAGATTGCTTTATTAAGTAGGGGATAAAGACGCAACTGGGGGGGTTAGAGCGTGGAACGGAGGGAGGTACCATTTAATGTGGATTGGAGCAGTTGTTGGACAATATACGTGACCCAGATAGAAAATTGGGTGAGGTCAGTGAGGAGAAACTGAAATGCTGTGTTGACTAATGTGCAAGAACCTCAGCAGCAAACCAGAAGATCTAAAACAATCGTTATGGGGATGCAAATAGATTTTTACAGCTTTTCTGGAAATATGGCTAAGTGGCAGGAACAGCAGTATTACAAAGGCATGCACCGATCAGAAGAGGTGGAATAAAAAGTACAGGTTAATGTGAAATTCCTTTGTATGTTTCTGATGCAACTACCAACAAAACCAGCTGGGTTGCCTTCACCCTTGTGGGCACAAGGGGAGAACACGCTATCTAAATGGTAAACCCCAGGCGTGCCTCCCTGGTGGATGGCAGATAATCTTATGGCATACAGTCTCTGGAAAAATAATAAGCCCTGGTACTTTCAGGGTAGTTCTGGTAGACTGTAAAACATCTTCTGGGAGATTTGGGGGTTGTCTTCTGGGAACCCCATGTGTAGTAACGGCTCCTTTAGCTACCTAGAAAACCCAGAATGACGAAGTGGTCAAACTGAGCCATGAAGACAGGGTGGTTATTGCAGAGGAATATCTTATTACACTCAATGGCACAGCAAGACATGTCCTAATTTTTGGGGGAAAGAGGATGGAGTAAAAGTTGGGAAAAGCCTGCCAGCTGATGGGAAGGAGCCCATGGGAGCAAAAATCGCCGTCATTACCAGAAGTTGACAGCTCCCCACCGCATGACAAGCTCGATAACCCTCCTGTCAGCATCCTAGTTTGGATGCAAGAGCAAGTCAGGAGACTCTAGTGTCCAGATAACGCAGCTCAGGCTCATGGTCACATGTGCAGGAGAAACTACAGCCTTAATGTCACTGGAGATGTGTGTAGTCCCTTCACCATATGGGGGGAATTTGCAGCATAGGAGCAGCAGAGGGAGCAGAGATGATCCCATGTTGAAAGAAGGACTCACAGCCAGCAGTAGGATCTCATTTAGTGCCACTGTAGGTTTCCGTGCCACCCCTGGAATACCAGGTGCAACTCTGATAACCCATCTCCAAAAATCATGAACCTGAGCCCATGAAATCATGAACTTGAACCTATGAAAAAAAGGCTAAAAGAGCTTGTCTTGTAGAGCCTACTGAAATTACACTAAAATTAATATAACAAAGGGGCTAAACAGGGTCTAGGGTTGGAGGAGATAAAAAAATAAAGTTGATTTAAGATCTTTTCAAATGAAATCAAACTGCAAATAAGAAATGCACTGTCATTTGAGCAACCTGCTCTGGTGGGAGGTGTCCCTGCACGGGGCAGGGGGGCTGGAACCGGATGGTCTTTAAGGTCCCTTCCAACCCGAACCATTCTCTGATTCACTGGAGGAATGAGCCTTCCAGGAGACGGTAGTTGGGGAAGAAGAAGCCTGAGTGATTTTCAAGTGGATGCTAGGAAGTTTAGGAGCAGTATTTCTTGAGCATGCTTCCCGTGGCAGCGCTGGATTGAATTTGATGAGGCAGGACAATCCTGCCTGTCCTAGATGTTAATGAAAATCTTTCATTGCTTTTAAAAATGTGAAACGGTGGTTGTGTGCGTTTTAATTTGATTCCAATTTCTGTCTGAAAGCGACTGGAATTTAAAAAAAGGAAAACCACCCAAAACCGAGGGTGTGGTGAAGGAGGGGCATCGTTCACCATTTTCTGGGGTGGACAAAAAATATATAAAATGAATAATCTGACTTTTTAGACAGATTTGTCTGGGGGCCGAGTGTGTCATATCATTTAAGAATAACACCACTGCTGTTTTCTGAGTTGAGCTGATCCTGACAACCTGCTGAGAAAACAGCTTTTCTTTAAGAGGATAATTCTTTTGTTTTCTCTTTTGGATTGTCAGTTTAGATCCTTCTGTGACCTTGGTGAAACCAGCTTGACTCTAAAGCCCAGACATTCCAGACATATGGCTTCCTAGTTATACTTCTCATCATTAAACATAAAGGGTGCAGGTGGTTGTTTTGTTTGTTTGGGTTTTAAAGGTGTTTAATCTGATATAATAAATAGTCTAGAAGCAAACCTGGATTTTACAATCATTGTGTTATTGTTCTTCTGCTGGTTTTTAATAGTCTGTTTCATCTGAGCTGACGTGATTTGCATCTGCTGCGGAGAGAGCATGTGTTTCATGTTAATGGCTTTATTGGGTGATTTGGCGATCGATAGATTAAATCCTGTTAAATAGCATAGGGTGAGGATGGGCCCAACTTGAATGTTGGCACCAACTTACTTTTCTCTTACCTTTTCAGTATTGGAAAATTAAGAAATACCCTTCCGGGATTTTCTCCCCCAAATCTAATGGACCTTCTGATGAGTTGGATAAGTTGGGAAATGACCTGTTGGAGAGCAGCATAGGGGAAAGGGACCTGGGGTCCTGGGGGACAGCAGGATGACCATGAGCCAGCACTGTGCCCTCGTGGCCAAGAAGGCCAATGGCATCCTGGGGTGGATTAGAAGGGGGGTGGTTAGGAGGTCGTGAGAGGTTCTCCTCCCCCTCTACTCTGCCCTGGTGAGACCCCATCTGGAATATTTTGTCCAGTTCTGTGCCCCTCAGTTCCAGAAGGACAGGGAACTGCTGGAGAGAGTCCAGGGCAGGGCTACCGAGATGATGAAGGGAGTGGAGCATCTCCCGTCTGAGGAAAGGCTGAGGGAGCTGGGTCTCTTGAGCTTGGAGGAGACTGAGGGGTGACCTCATTAATGTTTATAAATATGCAAAGGGCGAGTGTCAGGAGGATGGAGCCAGGCTCTTCTCAGTGACATCCAATGATAGGACAAGGGGTAATGGGTGCAAGCTGGAACATAGGAAATTCCAGTGAAATATGAGGAAAAATTTCTTCACAGTGAGGGTGAGGGAACACTGGCAGGGGCTGCCCAGGGAGGTTGTGGAGTCTTCTTNAATCTACTAATTGAGATGAGTGATAACTACAGCTCATGTGTGCTTTTCGAGGGAACTTCAAACCTCTGTGCCTTTGAACTATGTAAAATGCAAACAAAATTTTCGGCTCAGATCTCCTTTTTTCACCTCCAGGCAAATCAGCCCCCATGTTTCATGCAAATTTTAAATAAGAAATGGAGATAATCCATCATACAGGACACTCTACAGATAGGCTAATCTGATTACTCTAGATGAGTATCCTGAAAGGATTGGGCTTGAAATTAAGTGGAGATGCATCTTTGCTGTAGACAGCTGCAGATTTTTATCTGTTCTCTTGTGTCCTTCTGTATAAAGCAACTTCCACATCAAATGTCCAGTTTGTGGATATGGAGTGGGTTACAAGCCTGTAGTTGTGAACTGTATTAGGAACAGTGTGGGGAGGAGGACACAGGAGGGGATTGTCCTGGGCACTGGTGAGGCCCCATCTCCAGTGCTGGGTCCAGTTTGGGGTCCTTTCCTACATAAAAAAAAGACATGGAGGGGCTGGAGCAGGTCTAGAGAAGGGCAATGGAGCTGGTTGAGGGGTCTGGAGAAGAAGCCTTCTGAGGAGAGGCTGACGGAGCTGGGGGTGTTCAGCCTGGAGGAGGCTGAAGGGAGACCTTCTGGCTCTCTCCAACTCCCTGAAAGGAGGGTGTAGCGAGGGGGGAAAGGTCTCTTCTCCCAAGTCACAGGCCATGGGACAAGAGGAAATGGCCTCAAGTTGCACCAGGGGAGGCTCAGGTTGGAGATCAGGAACGATTTTTGATATGGAAACAGTTCTTAAGCCTTGGACTGGGCTGCCCAGGGCAGGGGTTGAGGCACCATCCCTGGAGGGATTCCAAAACTGGGTTGACACAGTGCTTAGAGACATGGGTTAGTGATGGGTTTTATCAGAGTTTGGTTGATGGTTGGATTTGATGATCTGAAAGGTCCCTTCCAGCCCAGACAATACTATGATTCTAAGCAAAGGGAGATCTTGCTCTTAGTTATTCCAGTTCATCAGGAGGAGGAAGCTTGGTTCAGTGTATATGCATATGCATATAAGCATAGTATAGGTATTGGTTGAGTGCCTGTTGCAGGCTCTGATGATGATGGAAGGTGCTGAGGGTACAGCACAATATCATTTGTACAGATTTCAAGATGAGTTACAGAATGCTAAAGTTAAGAGAAGGTCTGGCTTGAAGTTGAACTTCACGTGATGCAAGTGAAAGAAAAACCCTCATCCCTGTCTCTCGGCTCAGCTCAAGTTTTGCAGAGATGCTTTTTGGAGAGGACAAAACAAGAAGTTTGAGGGAAGGCAGCCCAGCCCAACCGCATCAAACATCCCAACGTTGAGTAATAACAGCAATCTGTCATACAAACACATCAAAGTAATTGGCTGTGCTTCACTGGTGGCGTTGATCAGGCTGCACGGCAGTGCCTTCTGTCACCACCATGATGTACAGTACGCGTGCAGATGTTATTTACAGTGACCCACTAATTCTTTTTGAATGAGGGACCGTATTTCTTCCTGTGTGTGAGAATCTTAGCTGCTTTTAAAATGAGCTCTCTTCACACTCTGCCAAGTGATTTGGAATAAATAAGCAGTTAATTAAAATGTCTGGTGGTATAGCGCTGTTGAAAGTTTAATACCAGCAAGATTTTGGATGAGTTTGGGAGGGATGATGGAAAACACTCTGTGTGTCACCAGAGGTGTCTCTCAGACTTTCACAAACCTTATTGAATGCAAAGCTTTTCCTCAACAGTGGATTCTTACCTAAGTCTCACGTGGTAGTTCCCTTCCACTTCTATTTCTAATAATCTACCCAAATCCTTTACTTGCTTGACAATAGTTTGAATTAACCGATCACAGCGGTCTTTGAGTGTTTTTCCCACTCAATCTATTAAAACCAATGTACTTTATGTTCCACCAGGCTGTGTGTGGATACCCACTTAGTGTCAGACTCTCACATTCAAAAAACCTGATTGAAAGCTGCAGTTTTGAATTTCCCTTGCGTTACATGCGCACACACAAGACTTGAAAGCAGTTTTAATATCCGAGGAGTAAAAGTAGTGACTTCACATAAGATACCTAGAAGTGTGAATGTGGTTCTTGGAAGCTTTGTACGAAGGAAGTATTAAATAACTATCTTCTTTCACTTAGCAATAATATAACTTGATTGGAAAAACAGCTTTTGCTTTAAATTTGCTTCAAAAACCATTTCCACTGCTGGTCTCCAACTTGATTCATTCCAATGAAAAAATAAGCAAGTCTCGTGCTTCCCCTGTTGTGGGGTTTTTATTTTTACTTGATGCAGCATGTAATTCTAGAGTGCTTAATTATTGTATTTCCCAAGGAAGTAAGAGCTTCTATGCTGGCTAAACCGGGGATGCAGAAGAGATGACAATTGCTGCCTTTTTATGCTGACTTCCTTTTTTTTCCTGCTGACGTCAAGGTGAAGAAATTTAAGTACTTAAAGAATTCTAATGCAGGAAAAGGACAGATGTTCATGTGTGGCCATGACTTCAAAAATCGCGGAGGAGAGGTAGGTGTATGCCTCAAGCAGTTGTTTATCTGATGAGGGCTATCTGACTGGGCCACCAAGATGCTCCAAGGGCTGGGGCAGCTCTACTGTGAAGACAGGCTGGGGGAGCTGGAGTTGTTCAGCCTGGAGAAGAGAAGGCTCCAGGGAGACCTTAGAGCAGCCTTCCAGTACCTGAATGGGCTACAGGAGAGCTGAGGAAGGACTCTTTGTCAGGGAGTGGAGTGACAAGACAAGGGGTAATGGTTTTAAATTGGAAGAGGGAAGATGGAGATGAGATACCGGAAAGAAATTCTTTGCTGTGAGGGTGGTGAGACCCTAGCCCAGGTTGCCCAGAGAAGCTGTGGCTGCCCCATCCCTGGAGGGGTTCAAGGCCAGCCTGGGTGGGGCTTTGAGCAACCTGGTGTGGTGAGAGGTGTCCCTGCCCATGGCAGGGGGGTTCGAACTGGATGATCTTCAATGTATCTTTGAACTGGAACCATTCTGTGATTTTATGATTCTATGATACTTGAATGGAATGTCCTATGATCCAGTTTGTGCCTGTTGTCCCTTGTCCTGTCACTGGGAACCACTGAGAAGAGTCTGGCTCCATCTTCCTTCAACCCACCGTTCAGATACTTGGAAGCATTCATGAGGTCTCCCCTCAGCCTTCTCTTCTCCAGGCTAAAGAGTCCCAGCTCTCTCAGCCTTTCCTCATCAGGGAGATGCTCCAATCCCTCCACCATCTTTGTTGCCTTACACTGGAGTCTCTCTAGTAGTTCCCTGTCTCTCTTGAACTGGGGAGCCCAGAACTGGACTCAGTGTTCCAGTTGTGGCCTCCCCAGTGCAGAGCAGAGGGGGAGAATGCCCTCCTCCCTCCACCTACTGGCCACACTCTTCCCTAGGCAGCCCAAGATGCCAGTGGCCCTCTTGGCTACAGGGGCACATTGCTGGCTCATGGATAGTTTATCATATACTGGTGCCCCGTGTAACTGCTCTCTCGTTGCTGTGCTCAGTTTCTGCAAACCCCCTACAGCTCCTTGAATAAATGGCTGTGGCTTGCATCTTGAATTATGAACATGCCATGACTGTACCACTGCCCTTTGTCACCAACAGCTGGATGAAGCCAAGTTCTGCTCTAAGTCACTCTGGGGAAGATGATTGGATCTGATCTTTGACAGAGATGTCTGTTCGGGGTAATTGACTGAAGGTGTACACTGCTGTGTTAACAGAGATCAGACTGGGACCCCTGCCGTCTGGAGGTGGACAGACATCCCTTCAAATCCAACCTACCCAGTGTGCTGTGACTGATCAGAGCTCACAGGTCGGTTAGTGGAGTGGGTTCTGAACAGACCCTGTCAGAAGACGACTGCACAGTGCTCTCTGTAATGTCTGTATCTGCTTTGTTGTGTTAGCTTGCCTTTGCCAGGGCCCTGGCTGTCTGGAAGGAGAGCTACAAGTGGCATGGGTAACCTTCAGAAATCACTGTTGCTCTATAAACCAGAGGACTATCCCACTAGGAGAGACCTAGGGTCAGTCAGACCAGTCACAGTCTCCATCTGCACAGCCCTGTCATGCTTGCAGCTTGCGGATGCATTGCTGTTAGTTGGCTACACATTATTTATTGTGTTTGACGTCATATTTGTCACCTGCTCAAAACTCTTCCGCATTTCACGTGTGAAATGTGATTCTATTCAGTACGGTAAGCTGGATATTCCAGGATCCAGTTGAACAGTCCCCTGAGCAGTTGTGTATATGTCACATGGAGAAGAGAGATGGGGAGAAGGATGTACCTACAGCCTGGTGGCAAGGTGTTTTCTGCCTGTTGAAAGAACAAGCCTTGAGGTATACCTGGAAGACAACTGGTATCCAGTTTACACAGGAATGATCTGCTCTTAGGCCAAAAGACTGAGCATTTGTTCACTGCCCTCGGAGTAGCTGAAGCCCTCCACAAATCAGAAGTGCAGCAACTGTGTGAATATGATGTGTGACCTTTTATTATTCAAAAACCTACCTCAGTTGTGCTGAAATGCAGCAGATAGCGTGAATTTCACTTGGAAATGTGTTGGTGCTCAGTGGAAGGCTCGCTAGCGATGGAGTCGGAGCTGCTCTGCTGGGCAGTGCTTTAATTTCCCTGAGCTTTCCCCCATGTCTGTCAAAATGTCAGCCTGTCAGTTACTGGTGTGCGCTGCTCTCAGGTGGTTTGGTGATCTTTGCTGGAAATGGATTGGAAAGCTTTGTGGTGATGGTGGTGGTTGTCGTCGTTGATGATTATTTTCATTGCTGTTACCTTTGCAATATCACTTGTTGAAACAGAGAACTATTTAATTTCCTTTTTAATTTGGGGAGCCTGTTTCTCCCGGTCTGTAGGAAAATCAGGCGTTTGCCTCTATTCCGTCTTTATAATTCTTGGATCCATAAAGTTGAGTTCAGTAGTGAAATAAACACCAGTGTGCCCTTTGATGTTGGCACTCTTTAAAATATTGGTACTTCTCTTTAAAATATTTTTACTTCTGACTTGAGAATCTTTTAAAGCCAGATAGGAACATCCCTCCAGTTCCATCCATCCATCCATCCATCCATCCATCCATCCATCCATCCATCCATCCATCCATCCATCCATCCCTCCCTTTTATGTGTTACTGCTCTGCCTGTAGTTGGTGTGGGGTATTTATGGCTAACAACAAAGTATTAACTTCACTCTGTGTTGCTGTTTTGTGGTATCCTATAAATACACGAGCAGGATGTAGACCTGGTTGGGATGGGAGATGCCCGGTTTTCAGCAATGTAAACCTGTTGCCCTTCTCACGCATCAGCGCATCTTGGAAACGCTGTGGAATCTGCCTGTCCTGGGTGACCTGCCTAAAGAAAACAAGAGAGACATCCATAAATTTAATTTAGCCATTTCCTTCATAGAGAAGGAGAAATTTGACTGGAAAGAAGGTTGCGACTGAATATGAGCAGTGTGCCCAGGTGGCCAAGAAGGCCAAGGGCATCCTGGCTTGTATCAGAAATAATGTGCCCAGCAGAAGTAGAGAGGGGATTGTCCCCCTGGACTCTGGCACTGGTGAGGCCACCCCTTGAGTCTTGTGTCCAGTTCTGTGCAGTTCAACCCCCGAGAGATCTGGAGGGGCTGGCACAAGTGCAGAGGAGAAGGTGAAGGGCCTGGAGAATAAATCTTATGAGGAACAATGGAGGGAGTTGGGACTGTTTAGTTTGCAGAAGAGGAGGCTGAGGGGAGACCTCATCATTCTCTACAACTGCTTGGAAGGACATTGTAGAGAGGTTGGTGCTTGTCTCTTTTCACAGGTAATTGGTGATAGAATGAGAGGAAATGGCTTCAAGCTGCAGCAGGGTAGGGTTAGGCTGGACATTAGGAAAGAATTCTTCCCAGCAAGAGTGGTCAGAGACTGGAACGGGCTGCCCAGGGAGGTGGTGGAGTCCCCATCCCTGGATGTCTTTCAGAGTGGTTGAGATGTGGTGTTGGGGGATCTGGTGTAGGGGAGAACTTTGTAGAGTGGGGCTGATGGTTGGACTTGATGATCCCAAGGGTCTTTTCCAACCTGAACGATTCTATGAAGCAGGAGAAGGAGGAGGAAGAGGGGCCAGGCATGTCATTTAAGATGTTGAACACAGAAGCTGACATGAATTGGGCTGAGGATGTGTATAGTCTAGCATTCTCCTTTTGGTCTGTATGAAATGATCCTGTAACATCATGGTACTCCAGCCAACAAGAGAACTCCTTCTACAGAAAGTTTCTTTTATTCCTTATAATGTACAGCTCTTACGCTGAGGCTGAGAGGTTCTAGAAATTGTCAGGAAAAGGGGGGGAAAATTAGTGTTATCTACTCACATACCTGGCCAAGGTAGAAGTTAATACACAAATTAAAGGCAGCCAGGAGTTCATAAAGGAAAACTAACAGCAGTGGGAACTCATCAGTGACTTTGCTGACGGATCAGTCTTGGGATTAATCTGATTATTTTCTTTGATACTCCAATACCAAAAAAAAGAAAACCGAGCTACTGAATTGATAGCAGAAATTATGGAGCTTTGTCCACAACAGGAGAATTTTTCTCTTTTCAATTTGCTATCTATCAGTAATCAAAATCTTTAAATCCCTTTGTACTTTTCTTCCACACATAGACAGACTTGTGTGAGGAAGTACCACTTTTGGGTGAGTACAGCTCACATTTGGGGCCTGATCACAATTCACTCTCTCCAGTAATGAGTATGTGAGATGTGGCTCCGCTCTCAGGATCCAACCTCTTTTCAGATCAATTCTGTCTCTCTCAAACTGAGGACATGGCGGTAGATACGAGCTAAGAAACAAGAATTCTCTCACAGGAATCCTCTGAAGGCCAGAGAGAGAGCATCTGTATTGGTCACATATATTTAAATAACTGCAGTGATTAGAAATGCCTTGCATTTGCAGGGAGTTTTATGCCATGCAGATTAACATCTCTTTTGCTATTTTCTGTGTAAGTTTTCACAGTCACGGTGCTTTTTGGTCTCTAGGTTGCTGGCAAAGGGTCACACTAATACAGTGTTTAGGATGGGTAAAATTTGCCAGCCCAAATCCTCACAAGCTCCCCAGTTCAAGCCAGGCTGTTTTCTCTTTGTTTTTCTTACCCTGAGGTGAATCTTGAGAATTGGGGATCAGTCTGGAAACAGAACCTGATTCAAATCCGGTGTCTGCTTATTCACTTCAGCTCTTCAGAGCCTCTGTCATCCTGTGTGATAAAAGCAAAAGCTGTTAACCTGAAGCCCACAAACAACACAAACCCAAAAACCCGTTTGGTTCCCGTGTGTAAAGCATTGCGGGATGTGAAATGCAGGTAGACCTTCTGGCTCCCTCCCACCTCCTGAAAGCTATCTCAAACGAACTTTGTAGAGTGGGGCTGATGGTTGGACTCAATGATCCCAAGGGTCTCTTCCAACCTGAATGATTCCATGATTCTATGATTGCAAGGAGTAGTGTGTGTCCTGTTTCTTCAGCTTTGCGGGGCAGGGGATTTGTTGTTGGGGTGTCTTTTTTGTTTCCTGCTATGCTTCAGGAGAGTGCCTGACTTTTTGTCATTGGTGTGCATGCCAAAGATAGTGTGACTGTGTTAAAATGTAGGTACAACCTTTTAGAAATGTTACAGGTCTCACTCTTGCTTCAAAGTGTATCCAAGTCTACAAAAAACCACTCTCATTCACACAGAACCATAGAACTTTCCGGGCTGGAAGGGACCATCCAACCATCAACCAAATTCTGATAAAACCCATCACTAACCCATGTCTCTAAGCACTGTGTCAACCCAGTTTTGGAATCCCTCCAGGGATGGTGCCTCAACCCCTGCCCTGGGCAGCCCAGTCCAAGGCTTAAGAACTCCTTTCATATCAAAATTATTCCTGATCTCCAACCTGAGCCTCCCCTGGTGCAACTTGAGGCCATTTCCTCTCGTCCCATGGCCTGTGACTTGGGAGAAGAGACCTTTCCCCCCTGGCTACACCCTCCTTTCAGGGAGTTGTAGAGAGCCAGAAGGTCTCCCCTCAGCCTCCTCTTCTCCAGGCTGAACACCCCCAGCTCCCTCAGCCTCTCCTCAGAAGGCTTATTCTCCAGACCCCTCACCAGCTTCATTGCCCTTCTCTGGATCCACTCCAGCCCCTCAATGTCATTTTTATGGGAAGGGGCCCCAAACTGGACCCAGCACTGGAGGTGGGGCCTCACCAGTGCCCATCCCAGGGTGATGATCGCCTCCTTACATGACCAGGTAGTGGCTCTTGGCATCTACACTCAGTGGCATATGCTTCCCTTCTGCCAGAGGCTGGTGCTATTCAGAGCTCTGATTTCCCTCACGCAGGCTGCCTTGTCTCTTCAGACCTAAATGAACGCAGATGGAGCCCTAATTCCTGCTTCCAAGTTACTTTCCAAGAAAAGCACGGCACTGTAATCAGCCCCATCAATAGGTCAGGATCCAAAGGCCCTGATCAGCTTGGCAGAGCCAAGCTTTTCACAGCCCGGAGCGCGGCGGGAGCCTGACCATCAATTAAAACTCTCTCCGAACCTTTGTTTTTGAGCTAAGGTAGGGCGCATAAGGGACATTTTAGAGAAGATCCAAAACTAGCAGGTGGCTGTCACTGCTGTGCTCTGTTCAGTTTTAATCATCAGATTGGAGAAGTAACTCCTCTGGGTTGCATGGGTCCAAGTGTAGGTCTGGTTTCTAAACACCAGGCATGGGTACGGAGAGAATCGGCCTGTCTGCAGGAGATGGCACCTCCTGACAGACCTTTCTCACCCGGTTCCCTCAGGAAACACCTTTCTGCTTGGTTATTTAAAAGCTTTAACAGTAAGACATTAGTGGTCTTCTGATAAAGGTGTTGGAATAACCTGTATTTTATCGCGCCAATGTGTGGGTATTTTAGATATTTGCTTTCACTCACCAACATTCATAAATGAGAAGAGCTGGATCCCCTACAGATAAGTACTGGATTTATCCAGGAGGGGCAATGTTGGCTGTGCAGTTTGGGTTTGTTGCTGTTTTCTGGTTGTTGTTGTTTATGGTTTGTTTATTTGGTGGGGTTGGATTTTTGGGTTTGGTTGTTTTTTGGTTGTTTTTTTGCTTTGTGAGGGTTTTATGCTTGGGTTTGGTTCCTAGATTAAGAAACCTTTGGTTTTCTCATTTTCAGTTTGTTATTGGTGGCAAGGAAGGCATTTTGACTTTGGTATTGGTCAAATACCAACTAAACAGACTCGTGTTTTGTTCCTTTTAAGTAATTGCTGGGATTTTGTGAACAATAAGCTTTGCTTTTGACGGGGGCAACCTAATTAATGCAGAACTCTTTCATTGCTGCTATCTCAACATCAAATATTTGGAATAAACACGCTATCCTCCACATGCTGCCTCATTAAAAACAAAACCAGGAAACATTTTATTTACTTTGAAAAAGATCATATCAAAATAGAAATTGGGGAAGGGAGGAGAGGCTGCAGCTGTTGCAGTCAAACTTTCAACCACAGAGCTCTTTCTTTTTTTCCTCTTTTTTTTAATGCTTGTCAAATTTGACAAGTTGATGTAGCTTTCCATTTGAGGAGGTTTACTTACATTTACTGGATTTTTTTCATGCCACCAGATAGTACCTGTTTAATAAATGAAGTGGTGTTAGTCCAAGTTAGAAGTGATGGTCAAAACCCAACATTCTTGCATCCTTGGCTTTTTTTCTCTATATTGGGGCTGTCACTTGAGTGTAGATTTCTGTTCTCTGGCTTCCAGGGCATATGCTTCAACATGATTAATGAATTCTTCTAGTTCATCTGAATGGCAATGCCACTTAATGTGCAATTGGATGAGTTGAAACATCATCCAGCCCAGAGCTGGGGGCCAAGCAATCTGTACTGGATTAGCTTTGTGCTGATGCCAAGCAGTCAGCCAAATTCCAGTCCAAAAACTAGGGAGGGGGGAATAAATAAAAGGATTTCACTTAATTACGTAATTTGTGCTACTTAAATGTCCAAAATCATTTTCACCAATTACACATACTCGTTTCGTTCTCTGCTACAAAAATGAAAAGGCAATTTACAGTATTAAGCTGATAAAAAAACCCCAGAAAAAAAAACAAACAGCTGTTCAAGATTTGTTGTTCAACAGTGTTTGAAACTCCCCAGAAGAAATCAGTGAACCCGACTGCTTTGCCTTCCATACTTGCATTCTACTCCCCAAATGAAAAATGGTTCAGTGCGCTTGTTTCTTGCTGGTTTGTAATTCATAGAGATATCCAGCTCTGTGGTTTGGGTGCCTTCTCCAGTATCACTGTTCTCCAGTAACTTAGGGCCCTTAGGAAATTTATGCAGCTTTGGTGTTGTAAAAGACCTACCAGTAGCACCAGCTGAATGTTCTTGTTCTGTCTTGCTCCTATCACGTATCTTTTTTCAGAAACCTCCTGTGACACCCTACTCTGCTCCTTCTTTATCCCACGCTAGACTGGGCTTCCATTCTGGAAGAGTTCTTTTGGATCAGTTGGGAAATGCTGGACCAACACTAAAGACGACCACAGTCTGGATGACCTCTGCGAGACAGCTTTCCCAGACTAGGTTTTTAATTTCTGTCTCGAGTGCTCTGGTCTCACCACCACCCTCCTGTTACAGACAAGGTGATAGAATGGAATATCTGTTAAAGTTTTCTGATTAAACACCCACATATTTACCTCCTTGGCTAGGCCTGGTGCAAGACCTGCAGTAAGACCCTGGGGTCCCTTTCTTTTCGTCGACTGCTGATCTAGAGTGATGCTTTGCTTGGATCCATGTGTACTTTTCCTACAGTTGTTTTTCAGTATCGACTGCAATGAGTCTGATTCAGAGAGAAAATGCTCATCTGCATTTTTGAGGGTTCAGAATGGTCAAGTGCCCGCAGCTGGTATGTGAAGTATGTGGAGGTCTGGGGTTTTGCTCTGAGTGGGCAAAAGTGGGAGAGGATACCAGAGGGGTGAAATGACTTAAATCTCTTGGGGCTAGAAATTAACATTAAAAAGAAAAGAGAACTAGGAACCCTCTACCTCATTGTTGCTGGTTGACAAGCAATTGAATATGAGCCAGTGGTGTGCCCAGGTGGCCAAAAAGGTCAGTGGCATCCTGGCTTGTATCAGAAACAGTGTGAGCAGCAAAAGTAGGGAGGTTATTGTCCCCCTTGAGGACACCCCTTGAGTCCACTTGTCCAGTTCTGGGCATCTCAGCACAGGAGAGATATCGAGGTGCTGGAGTGAGTGCAGAGGAGGGCAGCGGAGCTGGGGAAGGGCCTGAAGAATAAATCTTACAAGGAACGATTGAGGGAGCTGGGACTGTTTATGTTGAGGAAGAGCAGGCTGAGGGGAGACCTCATTGCTCTCTACAACTGCTTGGAAGGACATTGTAGAGAGGTTGGTGCTGGTCTCTTCTCACAGATAATTAGCGACAGAACGAGAGGGAATGGCTTCCAGCTGCAGCAGGGTAGGGTTAGGCTGGACAATAGGAAATAATTCTTCCCAGAAAAGTAGTCAGATCCTGGAATGGGCTTCCCAGGGAGGTGGTGGAGTCCCCATCCCTGGATGTGGTTGAGATGTGGTGTTGGGGGATCTGGTGTAGGGGAGAACTTTGTAGAGTGAGGCTGATGGTTGGACTTTGATCCCGAGGGTCTCTTCAAACCAAAATGATTTTATGATTCTGTAATTGTCTGCTTCGGGCTCTCTGGGGTGGAAGTACCGCATACACATATAGCACAAGTAAGGGAAACATGTATCGGGGAAGTTCTGCAGCATGGGATGCAGGAGAAAAGCCTGAGGGAAGCTGGTTTGTTCAGCCTCCAGAAAAGAAGGTGAACAGGAGATCCTATTGTTGTCTTGACCTTCCTGATGGGAGGAGGGCAGAGAGGAGACAGAGCCAGACCCTTCTTTAAGGCACGCAGAAACAAGAAAAGAAGCAACACACACAGTTAGCAACACAGGAGATCCCAGTTTCACACTGGGAAAGAAAATTTCATAAGAGTGGTCAAGCACTGGAGGAGATTGCCCAGAGACATGGGAGTCTCCGTCCTCTGAAATACTCAACCCTGACTAGAAAGTGCCTTTAACAACCTGACCTAATTTAACCGACTCTTGAGCAAGAGGTTCATCGACTCATCAGATCTAGGTTGGACTAGATAACTTGGTAAAGTCCCTCCCCACTGAAATAGTCCTGTAAATCTGTAGCTCTCACTTGGTGGGCCTGTGAGATAACTGGGTGCGTTACTGTTCCAGCAGATGAGGTCTAGGGGAAGGAGAGTGTTTAGAAACACTATTTAATGTTAATAACTCCCTTAAACTTTATTCCTCTGTGCTGTGGTTTGAGAGGCTCTATAAGCTGTCTGCCACCTTCTCTTTTGACGTGAGGATCTATGGCTTTCCCGTGTCTGCCATTAACACTGTGTGTAAGTGCATCTGTGTTGAGATTGATGGCTTAACATTGAACCTTGGTGTAAGAGAAGTTGTTAAAAGACTGAGCTGGAGGTCACTGGGGCACTCAGTGAGCTCAGCCAGACACAGGCTCAAATGGCTTGGCATGGGAGGGTCTTGGAGGTAGAGTACAAATTAGGATATTTTATGTATTCTGTCTTAATTATAGACTAATGCTCAGAAAGATTAGAGAAAGAACAAACATTGCTTTCTTTTAATGATGGATTAATAAGGACATCAGGGAATGGCCATCTACACACTGCTTTCTTCAAACACACCACGTGCTGTGAGGCATGATGTTTCTAAAACCGGGAGAAGTGCTGAGATGTTCAGATTGACATTTCAGTGCCTGTCTGAAACACAGGGTTCAATAATCCCATTATGTGTCTGACACACTCCTCCTTCTTCAGCAACCTGCCTCCTAGAACTGCTGTAATAAGACAGACCAGCCGAAGCCCAATTCCGTGTGCCTCATCCTATCATTCAGCAAAGTTGTATCGTCATCAGATGCAATCTATTGTTTTCTTTCTTGCTGTGTGGTATTGATTTTTTCTAACCTTTCCTAATGTTAAATTTGTTTGGCTTTTTTAACTTTCTCACCAAAGGTTAATGTTATTAAGTTGAGCAGGTATCTATAAAACTACAGGCGCTGTTGCCTATCTGGCAATTGTTAGAGTGTCCTTTCATTAAACCCTGGCCGCGTCGCAAAGCTCTGTCTTGGAGGGTTTTTTTGTCATTTGGGAATCCAGGGAAGGTCAACAAGAACTGCATTTTGAGTCATCATCCAGTTCTGTGGTATAAGAGGTTGGATTTGATATGTCACAAGCAACAGATACACCTCAAAGTCTCTTAGAGCAGCAGTGAACATGAACCGCACAGACAGTCATTCCGGTGGGGAGGTAAAGGGGATGCAGGAAGACGTGAGTGCTGCTGCCTGTCCTCTTCTCCAGTAAGGGCTGACCCCACTGATCTCCTTGCCACTGTGGTGAAAGGAGCAGATGTAGAATCTCTGCCAATTCCAGAACTGGTTGTTTGCTTGATGTGGAAAGAGATTGAGAAATCAGAGTTTAATCTGAAGGAAGCCATGGCTTTAGTAGTGGCACATGGTCAACATTTTTCAGTCTGATCTACAGCAGCACTTAGCATCATAGGATGGTCTAGGTTGGAAGGGACCCTGAAGAACATCTAGTCCAACCATTAACTGAGCGTGTCACTATGTATAAAGCATCAAAGGTGCAGACAGTGAGTAAACAGGTTCAGGACACCACTGTTAAGCTAAGTTTCGTTTTTAGTTACTGCTGCCAGAGTTCCACCCTGATATCAGAAACCTGCCTTTAATCCATTGTGCATTTGACAGCCAGTTTACACATTTAGATCGTATATTTGTGATGTATCTTTAAGGCCTTTTATTGTGAGTATGTGCAAATATTTAGGGGCCTGGAGCATCTCTCTGATGAGGAAAGGCTGAGGGACTTGCATCTATTCAGTCTGGAGAAGAGAAGGCTGAGGGGGGATCTGATCAACACCTATAAATACTTCAAGGGTGGGTGTCAAGAGGAAGGGGCCAGTCTTTTTTCAGACGTGTCCAGTGATGGGACAAGATGAAACTGGAACAAACTTGAACGTAAGAAGTTCCAGCTGAACATGAGGAGGAACTTCTTCCCTTTGAGGGTGGCAGAGCCCTGGCAGAGGTTGCCCAGAGAGGTGGTGGAGTCTCCATCTCCTGAGACATTCCAAACCCTACCTGGACACCTTCCTGTGCAACCTGCTCTGGGTAGATCCTACTATGGCAGGGGAGTTGGACTAGATGTTCTCCAAAGGTCCCTTCCAACCCTATAGCATTCTGTGAATCTCTGAAAGACAGTAGCAGGGCTGAACGTAGGATGGCTGTGTGTGATGCATCACAGCTTTCTTCTGGAGCTCCATGAAATGACCTTCAGTTCTCTCCAGCCACCATGGTGACATTATCTTGCCTTGGGTGTACCTTGTAGTTGTTCTGAAATATTTCCTCAGTGACGAACATCCTGAGAAGCTAGGCAAGAAGAAAGTGGAATGGGTTTGATAGTAGAAAGCAGAATATAATAAATAATAAAATCATTTTACTTGTTATAGCTCATCACTCAGGAAGAAAAAGTCCCAGGCAATTTGGCTTTCCCTGCAGCTGCCAAAACCTGACTGTCCAAGAGGGGCAGCGGGATTGTTAGTGACTGCATGAAGGAATATTTCAAAGTCCTGGGAGGAAGCGGGGGTTAAATGTTTTATTTATAAATCAGTACCTATAAACCATTTCTGCCAGCGCTGTGGAGTCAAGGAATGGTCCTGGCAAAAGATAAAAGACCTTCCTTCTCTACTGCTAATTGAAGAGCTGGTAACTCAAGTTCTGTCTCTTCTCCTATGCTCAGCAGTAGCTGTCCCTGCCATTGATTTAGTCTTCATCTGTCACGTTCTCGTGCTGTTCAAAGGCTCAGTGTGGGGGAGGTTCTGTCTCTTCGCCCTTTCTCACAGCTTGGTCTCTGTTACCACTATGGGTGCTGATAATGAGTCTGAGAGCACCCCGTTCTTAGGGGATGAGACATCTTTTCACTTAGAGGGGTTTGGATGAGCAAATACCCTTCAGTGTTTTTCAGGTCCGACTGGGAGCTTTCTGGGTGGGCCTGAGCATCCCTAGAACTTTCTGGGGCTCCCTGGGTGTCTCTGGCTGGCGTTGCACAACTCCCATGTCCATTGCAGACTCCAGATGGCTTGTGTCCCTTCTCCCTCTGCCACTTTTATGTTTTGACCTTCCCTGGTGAAGAGTGGAGCTGCGGCCGCTCTTCGCACCGTTCGATGCTTCGGCTGCCTTTGCCGTAGCCTATTCATGCTGATAACAGCATCGCTCCGACAAGGGAGGTCTTCTGATCACATCTGCTGGTGCAGTTACATGATGCTTCTCATCTGTGGGCTGTTATTTTTACTTGAAAATGCACTTAGAGCAATATTGGGAATAAAAAAGGGCTTCTACTTTTGACCAGATTTTCTTTCGGAAGTTTTTGAGGAGGGGTATAATAAAAAGCATGCCGTTATCTCCTCCCTTATCTCTCCCACTTCATCCAAATCCCCTACTGTTGGTTTGATTTTTTATATGCCTTTTTTATATGCCTCCTGGCTGTGCAGGGAAGCATTTCAGTCATAGTGTATGCTTTCCTATTGGAGACCCATTATTTCCTTGCATGCAATCTGCTAAACTGCATCCATGCACCGATCTGGAAAATTTTGTCTTCCCAACCTTCTGTTTTTAGCACTAAGGTAGAGGCAGCTTTAACGTTTGGGGCTCTCTCCTAATGTAGCAGAGTAATACACTTTATACAGACAGGCACACACCCAGAGGTTCTGTAGTTGGAATGCTTTTCTCTTAGCAGCCGTTACTGTGTAGAGCAAAAACATAAAACCTGTCACATAAAGACAAAGAAGCCAGGAGGCTTTTAAGGAGACCTTGAAGTGGTAGGGGAGGGAGCCTCTAAATCCAGCGTGGCTGGTTCTTACTGTAATTTACGATGGTGTACTGGTGTTATGTATCCTTGAATCCTCTTTAAGTAGTGACTTTATGTGGTAGATACACTCTGCTTTTCCTTACTCAGCTTTTTATCAGAGTCTTAAGACTCGGGTTAGGTCTTAATTAAGAAATCTTTACTCCTGCTCTTCTCCACTTCACCACGCTCTCACCCCTGTTACCCTGTTGCAAGGAAATGGTCGTATCTTGGTAAATTAACTCGTACAACTGCACTGGTTCTGGGAAGTTTGAATGCTTTTGTGTGCTTACCTTTATACCATGTGAATGTATGTAGAAGAAATGTAGTAACGGTGCCACCAGAGAGGACAAGAGTTTTCCTGGAACCCCATCCTGGAAGTTTTTCACCACCTGGGGCAAACTACATCCCGCCCTTGTCCATCCTGCAGAGCGTGACAGACCAGGCGTATCCAGACTCACAGATGTATGCCATGGGGTTTGAATATCTGCTCCTGCGCCTGTCAAACGGCTGTTTCATAATAATTTGTTCAGCTGGGTCCTATGGTCTTTGGACTGTGCAAGGGTAATAGTCTCTTACTCAATTCTGCATCCCTCTGTGGAGACTTCAGGAGTTGTTGACTGCGGTTCATTTCACCAAATTGAAAGATGACTGACTGACATTTTTTTTTCTCTCTGTTCTGCTGCTTCTTCCCTAGGGATGTGAGTTAATTGAGACCATGGATCAGGACCTCACAGATTTCACCAAGTGCCTTCAGATACTCCAGAAGAAGATAGAGAAGAAGGGCCTCCAGGTAAAGGCAGCACAGCTTTTGTCTCTGGTTCTTAGTTTTTCTTCTTCCTCTTGATATATTTAGGTTTAAGTTTGTGCTGAAATCAAACAATATTTTCTGTAGCCTTGCCATTCTGTGGTTTTGGCTATAATTTACTGCACACCTTGTAAGCATTGATGCTTCTGCTAAAAGGGATTACACAGTCTGTCAACGAACAAGCACTGGCTTTCTTAAAAGGCAGCTTGTATTGATTTCTGTTAATGAACTACCCGAAGTGCAGAAGAGCTGTTGTGGCTGGTGTTCAAACCAAGAGTCCCACTGTAGCATGTAAATGTACTTTGAAGTCTTGGCATGCTCAGCCTTGATGTTCATCTCCTTCCTCTCACCTCCCAAAGGTGAGGTGGGAAGGGGAATCTTATCCTGCCAACATTACATATGGCAAGCAATACCTCCTTCTGCAGAAGGTTCCTCTGGAATCGAAGGGAACCTTTGCAGAGCAGGCAGTGCACTAAACTTAAAAGGAGCCATATGGGGTTGTCAGCTGCTCATTTCATTGGAAAGGCAAAGGAGGTGACGTTCCCCCTCCCCTTCCACAGTTTGGTTTCAGAGGCCCACTTGTTTTTCCTCTCTGAAATGTGAAGTTAAATTTCCTTGGGAATTTCCAACGTGATGAGTCGATGGCAGATGTGCTCTTGGGATTTGCTACCCTTTCCTCCTCGTGGGACAGTCCCTTTTAGAGTCTAAGCTCTCTCTTCTGATCTGTACCTACTAGTGAAGGGAATTGAGAACAAACAGCTGCTGTATCTTCTCGAGAACAGTGATGGCAAGAGTCAGGTAAGACAGTGAAAACAAGAGCGCAAGATGGAAGGAGATGTGTAAACCTCCACTTCTGCCATTTTCATTGTGGCAGGGTAGGAAAATTGCCTGACTTCCTGAGGTCACTCATACTCCAACAAAACAGCAAGAGATGGAAACGCCGATACCACTTCTGCGTTCTTCTTTTCTCTCTTCAGGATGATAAATACTTAACTGGGTTTGGGTTAATCTCTTTTGAAATGTCTTAATTGTCTAAAGGAAACGCGTGTCCACAGGACATTTCCCAGTGCTGTGGCAAATACCTGCTGTCACAAAGACTCGGCACTGGTGAGGCCCCACCTCCAGTGCTGGGTCCATTTTGGGGCCCTCACCACAAAAAAGACATGGAGGGGCTGGAGCAGGTCCAGAGAAGGGCAACGGAGCTGGTGAGGGGTCTGGAGAAGAAGCCTTCTGAGGAGAGGCTGAGGGAGCTGGGGGTGTTCAGCCTGGAGAAGAGGAGGCTGAGGGGAGACCTTCTGGCTCCCTCCAACTCCCTGAAAGGAGGGTGTAGCCAGGGGTGTGTGCAATCTCTTCTCCCAAGTCACAGGCCATGGGACAAGAGGAAATGGCCTCAAGTTGTGTCAGGGGAGGCTCAGGTTGGAGATCAGGAACAATGTTTGACATGGAAAGGGTTTTTAAGCCTTGGACTGGGCTGCCCAGGGAAGGGGTTGAGTCACCATCCCTGGAGAGTTTCAAAAGCCAGGCTGACACAGTGCTTAGAGACATGGGTTAGTGATGGTTTTTATCATAGTTAGGTTGATGGTTGGACTTGATGACCTGTAAGGTCCCTTCCAACCCAGACAATTCTACATCTATGAAAATGCCCATTTGCAATTGTTTCTCCTCTTGCTGCCTTCAGTACATGCAGTTGTTCATCAGATTGTTTTTTTCCCCTCCAGTATTGACAGAAATTGGAGAGTTTCTCCATACACTTCTCTTATCTGTCTGGCTGTAAGCCAGGAAACTCTTTATATGATAGTTTATTTTTCTCACCCTATAATTTATCATCACAAGAGCACAGAGGGATGTCTCGCCATCTAGGACACAAATGATAATGAGTGCTGTTGCAACAGATGAGCCACCTACACCTCAGATTTGTTTTGACTTTGACAAGTAAGGTGCTTCCCTCTTAACAGAATTGCCCTTAGAATGAAGGGGAACTTGAGTGCTTCCTGGATGCAGTTCATTATCAAATCCCAGCTATTGCTATAGAGGGAGGATTTTTTTAAGCTATCACAAGAGGTTTTGTAATGAATAATCAATGTGTGGTTAAAATAAGAGCAAGGGGAACATGACAGCTACAGATGTGTTTCTACAATAAGTGGCCTATTTGTAAAACTTTGAATTCTTTGATCGCTCTCCTAGGTAAAGCCCTGTTGAGTTTAGAGCAGGCTGCATCCTAATCCTTGATGCTGTTTTGTAAAGTGTTGTAAAGCCAGAGTGTAATGGCAGTAATTGTGCAGACTTCATGCCACTGCACTAAACCTAAGATTTGAGCTCAGTTGTGCTTTCACGCTGTTCCATGTAAGATTTGCCTTAAAATACAGTCCCAGTTCTCCAGAGGTACAAGAAATAACACAGCTATGCTTTTTCAAACTAAGTGCCATGTTAATTAAATCCTCGCTGCTTCTTCCTTGCAGTGTCTATTCCATGAAGCATAATGAGATGCTCTCAGCTGCTTCATGCACCCAGCTACAGCCTGCATTTCTGTTCTTGGTCTTCTGCATTTCTGGCCTAAGGAGTTTCAAGAAGCTGCTGATTCAGCTGAGGAAATAATAAGTGAAACTTTAGCAAATAGAAGCCAGAGCCGTGTCACAGCTCTTTACCTGATTAGTTTGGGTCCCAATTTGCCCTTTGTTCAGAAGCATTAGGTATAATTCATTAGTAGAAGATCGGATGGTTCTGCTGGATGGCCTGATGATGCAGTGCTTAGCTTAGATGCCTGGTCCCCCAGTAACACACAGGTTCTGAGTGCACGCCACATTGACTGGCTTCTGCTTATGGATGCTACCACTTGGCTCCTCTGAAACTCTAGCCTCTTTGAGTACTTGAGTTTGCACTTCATTTAGGCATCTTTATGGCTAACATTCTCGCATAAAAAATGTCAGCTGGTAAGAAAACAGACTGTTCAAGCCTTAGATCTAAAATCTTTGAGGAGAATGCAGATTCCTTCAGAGAAGAAAGCTGCCATTGAACTCTGTGGTCACCTGGGGCGTACATACAGCTGAAAAGAAAGGAAGGACCAGGCTCCTTCCATTAGAAGTGGATCAAGAAGGGGTTTTTCATCTGCATTTGTATTTTTGGCCTGAAGTACAAACTTGTGTGTTTCCAGGTGGGGGTTGTTTGCTTCTGGAAAGGATTTCCTAAAAGTTTTGCTTTTAAGTGAGAATATTAACTAGGTGGAATGTATCTTCCTGGTTCCAGGAAAAACTTATGTCTCCAGCTTTGATTTCTATCCACTCTGCCTGGCTTATCCAGAGCACTTGTCAAGGAGGAGTATGTCAAAGAGATGCTAGATATCTGTTTCCCCATGATTTAGAGTTGAAGTTACCAAAGAAGGAAAGTATCTCTTTAGTATCTTAAAATAAATTGATGCTGCAGTCGTGCTGTGCTCGCTGCTGTTTCTGCTGCTCGCAGCAATATGTTAAGCTAGGAAATTAATTACATTCAGTGGGTACCATGGATCCACAATCCTGTGACATAGTCTGGTTAGAGAATAAGTTATCATTTATCTACTGTACTGACTGGATAAAACTTCTACTCTGGTCTGTCTGTCACCTCTATGGAAGTTCTAGGTGAAGGAAGTTTTTGAGTTTGCATGAACTTATGGCAGCAATATTTTGTTCCCAAGGAATTAAGTTTGTGTAATTTACTTTCCATGTCTCTGCACCTCCCTCCTCCTCCTTCTCTTCCTTCCTGCTCACCCAAGTAGCTTTTGAACAAATAACTGCTGAACAGAGGAACAGAATACTGAAAGGTAATCATGTCAAACGGCATTCTTAGAGGTCACCTGAGTGGGAGTGGAGGTGAGATAGAAGCTCAGTGCCCTCCATGGGGAGAAGGCTGCAAAGGGAGTTTAGATTTTACTGCTTCTTGGAGAACTAAGTTTGAGAAAAGGCCTTAGACGTGCCTTTACCACAAGGAAAGATGCAGTAGGAGTTGATGGTCAGCTGAGACCATCTGGGAGAAAAACCACCTTGTTAGTTCTTGAACTCCTTGTTCAATATAAACAGGAAGTCTGTCTTCTAGAACAATTAGTCGAATTCATAACTGCTTTTTCCTTATGACTCAAGTAAAAACTCTTTGAATAGTTTCTGAGTTCTCAGCATCATTGATTTCTGGTTTGCATTGCGTATTTTGGTTGCATAGCCAAGTCATGCAGAAAGCAGCATTAGATACTTTTATATATTTATACATTCCTTATAGTCTACTGAACACTTAGGTGCCCACATTTTGCTTTACTGAGGTCCAGGCCAGAAGGGACCTCTATGGACATCTCATCCACCTCCCTGCAGTCAGCAGGGACACCCCCAACTAGACCAGGTTGCCCAGGGCCTCATCCAGCCTCCCCTTGAATATCTCCAGGGAAGGAGCCTCAACCACCTCCCTGGGCAACCTGTTCCAGTGGTCCACCACCCTCATGGTGAAGAACCTATTCCTAATATCCAATCTACATCTGCTGTTCTCCAGCTTGAAGCCATTGCCCCTCATCCTTTCTTCATTACAACATTCAAGTAAACTTATTTGCAGTAATTTCTGTCTGGTGCTGCTTTCTGTTTGTAATTTTCTGTCAGCTTTTCCAATAAACCATCTGAAGTGGTTAAACGATAGGCATGGATACGATATCTGTTATTTAGAGATGAACAGATCTTGCATTAAAAGTGAACGTTACTACCTTTGATTTGCAGATCAGAAAGCAGAAGTACAGAAAGAACTAGTCCCGAGTCTCCCTGCGTGCTAGTGGTACAGCTGGGCTGGATCCCCCAATTCCTGGTCTTCATCAAGCGCTCTTTCCATAAAGATGTCCCTGGTCTGACTCACACGCAGCTCACACCAGTGAGAAGTGGAAGCGTGTGTATCATTTCCACAGCTTCAAGAAGAACCCTCATTGTGTCAAGCTGGATTTAAGCCATTTTCCTTATCTCAGAGTGACAAACTCTGCTTTCTTTAACTGTTTCATCTAAAATACCGCTCAGTTTTAAAACCGAGCTCTGGGACTTTTCATTTAACTTTATTATCTTTTCTGCTTAAAGAAAAAAAAAAAGTTAAAGCTGCTCATTTGGTTATATGAGCTAAAGATATAAAAAATGAATTTTATTGAAACCTACATCCCTTTTAGTGCTTTAATGTTAGTATGTTTCAATTGATATAAGCATCAGTGTCAATATGAAAAAGGGAAAAAATCCATACCAACTCTTAGTAAAACCCCTTTGCAGTAAAGGGATACTATATTAACATTTCCCTCTTAAAATTACACTTTCAGGGTTCAATCTGTCAGCAGTCTAGGGTATTGCTTCTTTTAAGTGGCTGCAAGAATTCTCCTCTTTGCCCTTTTACAGACAGTGTCAAATCAGCCCACTTCCTTTTGTGTTGGGGGAGGCTAAACTCAACATGCTGAATATCAGTGATTGGAAGGGACCTTGAAAGCTCATCCAGTCCAATCCCCCTGCCGGAGTAGGAACACCTAGAGCAGGGCACACAGGAACGCATCNTCCAGATGGGGTCTCACCAGGGCAGAGTAGAGGGGGAAGAGAACCTCTCTCCACCTACTAGCCACCCCCTTTCTAATACACCCCAGGATGCCATTGGCCTTCTTGGCCACAAGGACACAGTGCTGGCTCATGGTCATCCTGCCGTCCACCAGGACCCCCAGCTCCCTTTCCCTTTTCCCGCTGCTCTCCAGGAGGTCACTTCCCAACCTATACTGGTACCTAGGGTTGTTCTTGCCCAGATGCAAGACTCTACACTTGCTCTTGTTAAGTTTGTCCCTGCCTAACTCCCCAGCCTGTCCATGTCTCTCTGGATGGCAGCAAAGCCTTCTGGCAGGTCAGCTACTCCTCCTAGTTTGGTGTCAAAAGGTAGGGTTGAAAGTTCTTCATCGCAGAGCTGCACTGGCAACCAGGCTTTGCCAGTTCTGACACTCACATGGTTCTTTCTTTAATCAGCTGCCTTGAATTTCACTTTGTCGCCACTAAGGAGGAGGCTTGGGGGATGATCTCCTCCACTGGTGTAAAGAACCCATCGAGCTTCCCTTGGTAGGTAACTTCCCTTGATACACCGAACAGCCAAACAACTAAGCACCGAACAATTAAAAGCTCAGTATTTTGTACAAATTAAATGTGAGCATAAAATGTTTACAGCTTCACAAGTGCCTCCAGTTTAAGAAATCATGCTTCATTTCTTTTTAAGGGCATGGCTAAATTTATATGGTCTGGAGGACAGTGTAGAAAAATAAAATAAAATAGATGCTGTAATGGGTGTAAGCTGACATTATTCAGGCTGTGTTTAACTTACATGCTATAAATACTGAACCTACTCTGAAAAAGAAAATTGGCACCTATGATCCTAACCTAATTACTTCCATACAAGAGTATCTCCACCCTCTTAGAAACAAATGTATAAAGTTAAAATGTCTTTCTGAAAATCTGCACTCCCATGGAAGGAAAAAAAAAAAATAATTAATCCTGTACTGCCCAAGTATTCAGTGAAATCACTCAAAAGAGGAACCATTCAGAAAATAGGGCCTGAGAGACACGAGAAAAATTTTCTGTCTTCAGTTTCAGGTCTTATATCTGTCCCTGGAGTCTAATAGGACAGGTTATTATCCCCTTGTTCGTCATGAAGATTAATGTTCAGACCAGCTGAAAAATATTACTGTTCTGTTGGGACCCATTGGGAGTTCTTCAGACCTGTGTGAACCCGGGTTTAAAGTTTGTAACTGGCAGAGCTCACGCCTCATCCCCGAGGGGCACAGATGCCTCTTTCACTGTTATCAGCTGCTGCTGCTGCTGCAGGAGAGGGTTGTCCACGGCTCTGCGGGATTGCTGCTGGCTTTTATACAGCGCCCCAGCCAGTCACTCTTACTGAGATGAAGTTAAAAAAACAAACAAACAAACTAATTTAAAAAATGGCTTCAGCCTTTAATGCAAATGGGAGGTATATTTAGTTTTGGTTTCCTTTTCTGTATGTTGTACGGAATTGTTTCCTCTCAAAAACCCGTATTTCTTACTTTTAAAAGCTGATACCTGCAGTTAACGTGACAGAATGGGAATGAAAACAGGCAGAAAGTTTGTTTTAAAGAAAAGGCACATCTGGTTTAGAAAGGGAGAGGAGAGGACAGGTTTGGAGAAAGGAGAGGTTCAGAGAAAGGAGAGGAGAAAGGAGAGGTTCGGAGAGAGGAGAGGGGAGGGGAAGGGAGGGGAGGGGAAGGAGGGGAGCTTTTGAGGGAGCTGTGACCTGTGGAGAGCACCCACCAGAGCAGATGGGTTCTCTGAGGGAGCTGCGGCCTGTGGAGAGCACCCACCAGAGCAGATGGGTTCTCTGAGGGAGCTGCGGCCTGTGGAGAGCACCCACCAGAGCAGATGGGTTCTCTGAGGGAGCTGCGGCCTGTGGAGAGCCCTAGCTGGAGCGGGTGGGCTCCCCTGAGGGAGCTGTGGCCTGTGGAGAGCCCCAGCTGGAGCAGATGCCCGCCCTGCAGCCCATGGGTGACCAAGGTGGACACATGTATACTACAGCTGGTGGAGGGCCCCATGCCAAAGCAGGTGGATGTGCCATGAAGGAAGCTGTAGCCTGTGGAGAGGAACCCACACAGGTTGTAGGCTCCTGTCAGGAGCTACAGCCTGTGGGGAACCCACGCTGGAGCAGCTTGTTTCTGAAGGATTGTACTCCATGGAGAAGACCCCTTGCTACAGCAGGGGACAACATGAGAAGGGAGGAGAGGCAGAGAGGAGCTGGTATGGACTGACCAAAGCCCCCCATTCCCTTGGACCAGGGAGATAGAGGAGTCAGAATGGAAGGAGTAAAGCAGAAGGAGTAAAGACTTTGGAAAAAGAGGGGTGGTGGAAAGGTGGTTATAGCTTTATCTTTTCGTCTTTTTTTTTTTTTTCTCTGACTTGATCTTTAACTTTCTTTTTGATAAAAAAGCTTATCTTATTTTCTCTTCCTGTCCTGTTGAGGTGGGGGATTGAGAGAGTGGCTGGGGTGGATACCTGGCAGGCAGCCGGGGCTAACCCACCATGGGATGGTAAAGGAAATCAAAGGAGTTGTCAGAGCTCATGGAGGTGTGCAAAGGCACACACACTGTCATTGGTATGTCTCCTGGGATATATATCCTGTCTGTGGGCTAGCAGGCAGAATTCACAGCTTTTCTGATCCATCAGATCTGGAGTAGCCAGGGACCTTCCTGTACAGGACTCTGCCAGATAGCTGCAGCAGGAGCCATGGTCCAGGCAAGGCTCCCTCATCCGCACCGCGATCTGTATCCCTTTAGGGAATAATGGAGTCATTTAGAGAGGGTCTTTTCAGTAAAGAGCCCCTTCCCAGTGCAGTGGCCTTTCCAGTGCAATGGCCTTCCCACCTGCCAGCCCTGCCGGGCTGAGTTAGCCTTCAACGCAGGCTGCCAGGGTTGTGGTATTGTTGTCCTGCTGACCATGTGACAACATGGAAAGGTGTTGGAGGGATGGGAAGAAAGGCTGTTCTGGGTGGTCTGCATTTTGTAGCTGCTGGTTGCCTGTGTTTTTAACTATAGATCAAGCGTGCTCAGGTGTAGCAATGCTTTTGGATAGTGATCTGAAAGAAAATAGACAGCAGTATTTAAAAAAATGTCCTCTTGGCTTTGTACATACTCGTCTGGAGACTGTTGTAAAAGCTACGTTAGGATTACGTTCTGGATTTCTTTGAAGTAAAAACATAGAGACAGAGTAGAGTGAGATGTGGAATAGAAAACTCACAAAGACCAGATTCTCTTGAAGATCAGATCACTTTCTTTTTCTCCCTTGAGTTTTTCCTTAATGGTAGTTTTTAGTCAGTTTGTTTTTCGTTTTTTTTTAAACTCCTGGAGGCGGTTTATGAAGAGATTAAAAACACAGCATGTGCCAAAACCAGCTTTTGACACCAGATGCGAGTGGATATGAGATCATTAAAGAGATTTTCTGGACCATTGTAGCATAATCTTTTGAGGACCTCTTGCATTGCTGCTAATACAGGTCCAGGGCTTGCTTTCTTAGGGATATGATAGTTGGTTTTACATTTCTGTGGGGGTGATACTGCAAGTTTGTGCAGTGGATGGCAGTGGTTCAGCTGAGGGAGCAGAAAGTTTAGCTTGATAGGCCCAAATGTCTTTTCATACTGTTTTAAAAGAAGAGAAGATGGCACAGTTTTTCAGAAGACACCTGACGGATCGTCCTGGAATCTGTGTTCATGCACCAAGTAAATGCATTGGGGACAAAAGCAGCGTATGTTTTCCTCCAAAGCCCGAGTGAATGGATTGCTCTTAAGAGTTTAAATGCACTTTTGCCTGCTCCCAACAGCACAGTAAAGGTCTGGAATAGGGGCAGGCCCTTCACCCAGAAAATGTAAGGCATTAAGGAACTCCAGTGACCCCGATCTCATAGACAGCAGGACATGTAGAGCTGTGCTCCACCTGACCAGCAGAGTCAGGGAGGGAGTTACTGCTGGCCCCGCTCTACCTGAGGCACAGGGAGTACTGTTTGATCAAGGTCATCCAGGAATATTCAGCACAATAAGCAGTTCAAATTCAGGAGTTCACGTGTGTTTTTTAGATTAGGCTTCTGTAAGTAAGATTAGGCTTCTGAAAGCAATTCAGGAGTTCACATGGATTTTGTAGATTAGGCTTCTGTAAGTAAGAAAGAAAAAGTCAATTATTATCAAGTTTACGTTCCACAAAATTTATGCCAGATGATGCTATATAAATCCTCAAATATTCCATTTACGTGCAGAATAGAGCAAAGCCAAAGCACTGAAATGAAATCAAGTCTTTTTACCAGAAATGTAAACACGAGTCAACACCGGAACCAAGATTTAAAATGTTTCCAGCTACTCAAGTCTGTGACTGGATTTTAAGATTACCTGTCCCTTGTTGCTTGTTTTAAGTAGGCAAATGTGATCAATTTGCATGCTTATTGTCATTAGCAGAAAGAATTAACTTCTCATTTGAAATTAAAAGGGTTACTAATAGAGAAAGCGTTTGGGTAAAAATAGAAGAAGGTGGAAAGGAAGAAACGCTTTGTGAAGGAGGTGAGACAATAGAAGGGAAAGGTTGGTGGAGTCAGGGAGGTGACGATGACTCTGGTTGAAGGTTGCTATCTCAGGTACACAGGCAGGGTGGGCAGCCTTCAGGTGAGACCTCTTGTCCCCACCTGTAGTCAGAGGGCTGAAGCACGGAGCGAATCCCAGCCAGGGTGAAGGGGATTCTACCCCAGCAGAGTTCAGCTGCTGCCGTGTGGTGGGGCATATCGTTTCTGTAGGTGGTGACCTCCATGCCTTTTACCTAAAACACAGAATTTGGGAGGCAGTATAATTGCCTGAAATGGATAATACCCTGCAAGATATACAGCTTTGGCGTGTAGGTTTTTAATAGTTCATTAAATTTACATTGCAATTTGGTGGATGATGTAAAAAAAAGGACTGTGGTCTGGCCGGCACAAGATCTTTAATGCCGCGGTGGGAGAATGGGCTGAAGTCTGCCCTGGCTCATTTGTTCTCAAGGAAAGTGCTTGCTGTGTTTTAAAGTCTTCAGGACTGAAGCTGATGCAGAGACCAGAAAGGATATATCTGGATTTTCAAACCACATTCTGAGTTGACAAAAATTGCCTTAGGAACTAAAAAAACCCAAAACTTTTCTTGTAAACTGGTCAAAATTGAGAAAGTGTCAAAGCAAGAAAGCAATAATAAAAGTTGCATTCACACTGCTACTTAATTTTTGCTTTTCAGCTTATAATATTCTTCAATATATATATCTCAGCATAGAATATAGTTCAACATGTTGTGCATGTTACTACAATAATTTTATTCACTCTATTATATTCCTCCAAAATTTTAAATTAAAGGAATAGGCTTCTGAAAGGCACGAAATGAAGAGGGGCTGTGCAAAGTGGAAAGCTATTAGTGAAGCGGGAAGGTGATAAAAGGAAGCCATGGTCAAATCAGACAGAATATCTGACCTGTAATTGGCACAGAAATATCTTGGGTATTAGCAGTGGATGGTCTCCCATGGTCCCGGGGGGAGGAGGTTTATTCGTGGTTCCAGAGCTAGAATTTACAGCAAGTTGTCCCTTTCTTCTGTGAGTTGTTTCACTTCTGTGAGAGCGGAAGCAGGAACCTGAGCCACATCTTTCTGATGTGGTGGCAGCCTTTTACCCCTCTGGGTTACAGCATGCCCTAAATAATAATAACTTAGGGGAGAAGGAAGAAATACATCCCATAATTGCTTCTCTTCTCCTTTTAACTGTTGTGCTGTTTGGTAGCACTCCCAAAACTCTTCCAAGAGAGACTGATGTTTAAGTGTATCATTGAAAGATGACCAAGTCCCCACCCTTAGATCTTCAACTCTTTATAAATTAAGCCTCGACTGCCTTTAAAGATGTTGCACAGTATGTTTAAGTCAGGTTGTAGACAGTCTAAGAGAATACAGTGTCCTCTGCACTACGCCTGAAATAATCTGAGCCGTTACTGTAGTTACTTAGGATTTTACCTCTTTCTGGGGGGAGATGAATGGCACCATGTGAAAACAAATTGTGTAAGGGGACTGTTGTCAGGACATTCAGGTGAAGCACGGGCATTTCAATTGAAGTACAGTGTGTTAGTCAAGTGCTGCCTGCTGTGCTGATTAGCAGCAACAGTTTAATTTTGTAGCCTGTGTTATACAGGAAATCATAGTAGAAGAATGAATGGCCTCACCTGACTGAAGTGTGGGGATAGAGAAATGGCCTGTCAGAGTGTGTTTGCTTTCTCTTAGGTTCTGGAATGACCAAGGGTCGGGTATGTGCTTTCATGGCATATCCATTTTCTTAAGTGCTTGGCAGAGCAAGAGGAGCAGTGATTGCAGGGAAGGACCCAATTGTTTTGTTAGTTTGTGGTTATTGTGTTGTGGTTGTTGTCGGTTTGCTTTGGGTTATTTTGGTTTTTCAACACAACTGATAGCTTTTGGATGAAAAGCCTCTTGAGGTGTTTGTTGGACGTAGCCTCTCTGGGGTTTTGATAAATAAACAGCGTGTATACCTAGGCCTTCAAAGAGAGGCTTTAAAAGTCCTGTAGTGTCTGGATGCCTGTCACTGCTGCCAGGATTATCCAGTGAGAGGCAGGACTGTCAGGTGTCACAGAAGTGCAGAATTTTAGCTTTTCTCTCTGCCTGCTCCTCTCGTGCTCCAGCTGGTTTTGTTTGTGTACCTGTCACATGCCTCTATTTTTCATATTCACGATCCCTGCAAATCCCAAATAACACTAGGCTACGTTGCCTTGTCTGATACATTTATTAGCTTGCTCCCAACACACCACAACCCCAAAGCTCTGTTTTGTGACTGCCTTTTCAAGAGGTCTACTCTACCCTAGATGGGTTTTATTTTCTTGCTTTTGGGCCACCAATCCACAGTGCTGCTGTTGAATAAGGAGGAGGACTTCTGGATCACTTCTGTTACACTTTAAAATGCAGAAGTTTTTTTGGGGGTTATGTTTTCCTTCAACTCGTGGTGCTCTAGCAATCTCTGTCACAAAAAGCTGCAGTCATGAGCATTTCTTAATTTCAGATGGGTCCTGTACTTCGTGGCAAGTACACGTGTGTGAATAACAGAGCAGGGTTTGTCTGAGATCCGGGCAGTTTTACAAGAGAAAGAAGAGCCGTTCAGAGCGTTGTTGCATCATCTTAATTACAAGTCATAGGGACCTCTGTGTTTCCTTCATTCTTGCCTTTTAAACTCTAGAAGACATCAAAGCCAAACCAAACAAGTTCATGTGTGGTGAGATATACACAACAAGAAGCTGTACAGTGGTTGCTCAGCTTTTTGAAGACCAGGCTAATGTTTAAGCTTCAGTCCCATTGCTCACAGCAAAAAGAACTGAAAGAGGGGAGATTTTCCTTAGATATTAGGAAGAAATTCTTTACAGTGAGGCAGGTGAGACCCTGGAACAGGTTGCCCAGAGAAGCTGTGGCTGACCCATCCCTGGAGGTGTTCAAGGCCATGCTGGATGGGGCTTGGAGCAACCTGGTCTGGTGGGAGGTGTCCCTGCCCAGGGCAGGGGGGTTGGAACTCGGTAATCTTAAAGGTCCCTTCCAACTCTATTCTATGATTCTAAAGTCACCTTAACTTCACTCTGTTTTGAGGTTGATGTAGCAGATTTTCTTCATGGCCTCTGTTGGGATGGGGGGCATTTTTACTGCTTGTCTGGTAGGGAACTGGTGTTGGTGCGTCATTTTTAGTGGCATTATTTTCAGAGAATTGATCCACTCTTTTAAATGACAGTCATCACCAGTCAGACCAAAGCAGTTTGCTTCTACACTGGAATCAATAAAATGGAAAGTGTATTTTGGCTGAGCTGGGAGCACATGGGTTTTACCTTCCCCTGTTTAAGGAGAGGTTTTTGTACCATTCATATTCTGTCGGTTGTACATTAGCTCCGTGTGATCGGTAACCTGCACAGAAAGCCCATACTATGGGCAGTAAAATACTAGGGGTTTTGTTTCGATATTTGATGCCAATATAATGTGTTATATCCATCCATTCTGACTTCTCATGTGGGTTTTTTTTGGTGATGATGAGAAAGATGGTATAATTCTTCATGAAGAGGAAAAGAGCTTAATTTTCATGCAAACCAATATTCGACGGAATCGTAAAGCCCTAGCCCTTGTAATGAGGATGGAAGCTGATGCTATTAATACATCATTCCAGATACACAGAGCACCATTATGTGGCTCCTGGGTTGAGTAAAACGTCATGTTATCACAATAGCCATAGACTTAAGGCCTATAAAGTTGAGAAGTTCACCAGACAGCCATTGCTGAGGCAGCTTCTAAAGACCCTGGTGCTCCAATGTGTTAGGGCTCTTGGTACGACTTACTCAGAAGTAGCTTTGAAAAGTACAATTGCTGAACATAACTGATCCACGTTATGGACCTAACAATACTACTAATACTTTGTACTTAGTGACCTTTTACCTGAGCACTCAAAAGCTCTTAACCAAGGCTTTTAAATACTCCTTTCTGCTTAAGGGAAATAAGGTGTTGAGAGCCTTGATGGAGCTGCCCTGGCCTAGCGCTCTGTGCTCTTGACTAGAGCCAGCCTGTGAGTGGGATTGCTTGAACATTAAAATGCTGTGAGGGAGGAACATGAATGAAGTATAATAGCCCGAGCCTGAAGTTTCCTTGATTCATTCCGTAAACTGTGAGGATAATAGAGAAATGATACTGAGATCTGGGGGTACTAAGGCTCAGACGTACCACACTTGGCTGAGGAGCTTACATGTGGAGTGACATGCTCTGTATGCTCCAGACCAACAGATAAGTACCTGCAACGACTGGTCTGTATTTTAGGGAGAATGGTTATATGCTTTGTAAAAGTACCACATGTTGGTTGTAAAGTTACTGAGCTTTAATACCCAGCCTTAGAAATCACATAATGGTATTTATCAGTAATGGGAGTAAATAACTGTATTTGACATTTGCTTTTGTGTAGTCAGTAGTTATTTTTTTCTTTCTTTTTTCCCCAGAATGATTTTATTGTTGATTTTCAGGGTCTAAAGATCATGCTTGAAAGTTTTCTTGGTGACTGTTTGTGTTTTTATCTTTTAGATTGATGTGATTGTGACTTTGGGTGGACTTGGAGGACGCTTTGACCAAACAATGGCATCAGTGGAAACGCTTTACCATGCAACAAGTATCACGCCTTTTCCAGTGGTAGTTCTCCAGGAGTGCTCACTGATTTACCTGCTTCAACCTGTAAGTGTTGCAAAAAGTTACTTGATCGTAAAACTGACCTTTCACCCACCCTTACCCTGTAGATCTGGCCTCATTAAGTGCTCATTTTGTTAATTGTATTCTGTAAGGTCAGAGCCTACATATAAAATACTTGGGGAATATGGGATGTGGATGGCCAAGGAGGGGCTCTGCCTTGGAAAAGATGGGGATTCATTTGTTCAGGATCATTTTCTTTTTAAAGGGGAGTGTCCTGTGGTTTGAGGACACGAGGAACACAGAAATCCAGAATGTATGAAAACTGAATTTGGGTAAAAACAGGTTTTTGATTATAAATAGGGGAGGGGGAAAAAGAAAAAAAAAAAGTTTTAAAACTCCTTAATTAGATTCTGGTAAGTTTAAATTTAGCACACAGCTCTTTTGCATGTTGGGTAGAAATAAGGGTGTCTGCAGTAAAAGAAACAGAAGAAAGCAGTAAGATGAAGATGTGAGGGAGTTCCTGACAAACACGTCAGGCAGAGCGCTTATGTGGTCTGGGTGGTGCAGCTCATTATGATGGGAATCCAGCTGGGATCAATGAGGGAATTTATTTAAGGTGTGTTATTTTTGGGGGTGTTCAGGTCTGGTTTTCCATTTATTGATTCATAAAACAACACACACAAAAGATCTAGCTGGGTTTCTGCTTCTGAAATTTAAATTAAAGGCAAATCTAAGTGTCAAAGAGTCTTCTCTAACAGTTACTCGTTTATTTGTTTGGAAATAGCTTTTTCCAATGTCCGGGTTTCTAGAAGCTTAGCTAACTTTCCCATTTTATCTTGCAAAACTTATTAGAATAAATAACATTCAGGGATACATTTGACAAAACCCTGCACCACACGGGCTTCGTCGTCATTTGAGAAAAGCATTAATAGGGTTCTGTGAGATTATAGATTTAAATCCACAGGGGCAGATGCTGTATTAACAACTTC
>VZTM01035556.1:214373-235041 GCA_013400555.1 Jacana jacana
AATAGTGTGACCAGCGGAAGCAGGGAGGGGATTGTTCCCCTGGACTCAGCACTGGTGAGGCCACCCCTTGAGTCTTGTGTCCAGTTCTGAGCACCTCAGCACAAGAGAGATCTGGAAGTGGTGGAGTGAGTGGAGAGGAGGGCAACAGAGCTGGTGAAAGGCCTGGAGAATCAATCAATGTAGAACAAGAGGGAATGGCTTCAAGCTGCAGCAGGGTAGCGTTAGAATGGACATTAGGAAAGAATTTTTCCCAGCAAGAGTGGTCAGACCCTGGAATGGGCTGCCCAGGGAGGTGGTGGAGTCCCCATCCCTGACTGTGTTTAGGAGTAGATTGGATGTGGTGTTGAGGGTTCTGGTGTAGGGGAGAACTTGTAGAGTAGGGCTGATGGTTGGACTCGATCCCAAGGGTTTTATCCAACCTGAATGATTCTGTGACTTTGTATGGGCTTGAATCCATATGCTTACCGCAGTCTGAGGAGCTAAACCCAAACATCCTTTAACTCCTGTTGCTCTCAGGAAGTTCTGCCTGATGTAGAGGACAAATAGAAAAATATTCAGAGGATAAAGAAAGTAAAAACAGAATGGGGAGTCAACAGATTGAAAAACCAGAAAGAGGAAGAAATTAAGGCAGAAAGGAGAGAATAAAGGTACAGGGAATCTGTGCTTCGTGTGCATAAATGACACTGCAGGCAGGATTTGACAGCAGTGCTTAGGAGCTTGGGCTGCTTCACATATATGGTGCTTTGTGAAGAAGCACATAAACAGTTCCATTGAGGTAGTTTCTCTGTTTTTAAAAATAAAATATAAAGAAACTCTTAATGGAATTGTGATATGCTTGAGTCTGGGGTAGAAGTGGATGAGGAAAGAGTTTTACAGACGGGACAGAGCACCGTGCCTTTATGTAAATACCCTGTATGTATAACATCAGAATGGGAACATTCTGTTAATACTTGCGTTGGACAAAATGGGAAACCAATGGCTTAGGCAGTTGCTCAACACATCTGAAGTAAGAAAGAAAAAAGGATTGGGGAAAGGGAGGGACGGTGGCATCAGAAAAAGGAATGCTGCTGTTTTAAAATGATGTTGTATGTGCAAATCACTGTTAACATTTTTTCAGAAAATGTCCAGTGTGACTTAGCTGAGCTTCCATGGGGCCCTGAGGAATTTGGTGGTGATGCTAGTTGAGAAGAGGGGCAGATGAGTAAAGAGCACCATTCAAAACAGCCCTCCGAAACGTCATTGATGTGCAGGAGAGATGCTGCAGCAGCATGACCTGCAGCAGCCTTTCTTTCCAGTGACAGCCCTGGCCTGTGAGACACAGAAAAGGGAGCCTGGTGTAATAAACCCCCCTCCCTCCTCAAAACTCTTTTCTGTCAGACCGTGCCTGTTCTCTGAAGCATCGTAGAGCTAAAGTAAATATCAGAACAGTTGAGCATCTTTACACTCGGGTTAGTAAAACTTAATTTAAAAGTAAAAGCTATTTTTACTGTACCCACTGATGTCCATGACTTAGAAGTGCTCAAATGCTTTTTTATTATTCTGGAAACAAACTAAAAGCATTAGCTTTTGGTTTGTGCTTGTCTCTGCCTAAAGCAAATTTTTATGGTCTAGTTAGGTTCATTTGAAAAGAGGCTTTTATAAGGAAATCCTCATGGATGATTAACCACCCTAAAATAAAACCAGTGTCAGATATTTAAAATGTGTAGTGCACGAGGGAGAAAGTATGGATGTGTTGACTTGGAAGCTAATTTCTACATTTTGGGCACGTGGTTTCCAAAACTGAGGCACCTGCAGACCTACTTCCGAGGATGTCGGCTTGGGGAAAGCCTCTTGTTTCATTTAGTTGCTTCTAGAGTTTGGGAACCAACAAAGAAACAAGTTGTAGCATGGTGAGGTAGTTTCCTAACTTCTGCAGTGTAAAGGAAGGATGGCTTAATCAAAGCAGATCTTTCAAGACCAAAACTATTTTTAGGAAGTTTAAATGGAACAGACATCAACTGAAGAAATGTCACCTGAAGAAACTTGGAGGAAACCCTGTAAATGAGTGTACAGAAAAGACTTTTATGTATTCTTTTACTGTACCCATCAATAAAATACCGATATACTGCTGGCTGGGTACTTGTCACTAGAAGAAAAAACAATCGGATTTTGGAAATTGATTTTCTTAGAAGGGCGTGCAGAAATCTTAGTTGCAGATAAGTATTTCACACCCTAATTTGGCTTTTCTCATTCATTCTTATTTCATGCATAATTTGTACAGCAGCGTACAGTCGGTAATTAATGCAGCGGACTCGGTTGAATTCCTTTGTAACTGACAAGAGACGGTCCTTTTTGACCTTAATTTTAATATTGCAAAATGAGGCAAAATGAACCAACTTCAGCAAAAGAATGAATAAAAAATGCTTTGGCATATGTCCTTTTGCAATCAAATAACACCGTTCTCTTTGTTGATCCATTAGTCACTGATAGCTGGTCTACATTTTTGGTGGCAAAAGCAAATAGCGTTTTATGACCTTCCTTGTATTTCTGCTCAATTTATAAGAGAATCTGTTTTTTTTATTATTATTGTTTCTATCTTCTGCTTTTAGAAATATTAGATCTTGATTAGTAAGCTGTAAGAGTTCTAATTGCAAACTTCTCCTGCCCAATAGATCCTGATTCTGTGAGCTTCCATTGGTTTTTTCCTCGGGAGTAAGGTGGAAGCACCAACATCTGTGGTGTGTAAGGGCTGGGCCTCCCAGGGCACCAGGAGCTCTGGGGACCCTGCTCGGGCAGAACATAGCAGCCCAACCTGTCTCCCCAGCCAGGTGGCAGCCCCAAGCATTGGGCATCTCCCTGGGGATGGAGAGGGGGCAGAACAGGATTGTGGAGCCACAGATGGGCCAAACTCCCAGAGGCTGATCGCACCAGGCCCTGGGCTGCAGGCAGGGTGGGAGGAACCCTGGAGGGCTGGGTAGGAACAGACAGAGGTGGCAGTTCTTTATAGAATCATGGAATGCTGGGGGGTTGGAAGGGACCTCTGGAGATCATCTTGTCCAAGCCCCTGCCAGAGCAGGCTGTACAGCGACTTGCACGGGTGGGTAGCAAAGGAGACTCCACCATCTCTCTGGGCAGCCTCTGCCAGGGCTCTGTCACTCTCAAAGGAAACAAGTTCCTCTTCATGTCTAGATGGAACTTCACATGTTCAAGTTTGTTCCCATTCCCTGTCCCTGGGTACCACTGGAAAAAAACAGCCCCTTCCACCCAATAGCCAACCATGAAGCATTTATAGGTGTTGTTCCCCCCTCAGGATGATGAGAAGAAGATTGGGTGTTTAAGGTGAGTGATGTGTCTATTAGTGACTTCACCTGAGAGGGAGCTCCAGGTGCTTTCACTCACATTGTGATTCAGGCCCTTCCCTTTGCACACAGGGCTCTTCCATAAAGACCCCTGCTTTCGATCCCACCTCATTCATGCTGTGAGCTGGTGAAGTTACTACTGGCTCTTCTCGGCCTTCCTGGGTCTCTGGCAGACTGACAGCGTGTTGTATGAGAGGTGGACCTAATATGCAAAGGCTACAGGACTGCTGGTGAGAGATGCTGCATTTCCTTGACAACAGGGGCGTTTTATGTCTGCTGACTGACGCTTTACTTCCTTCCCTTGCTTATAGCTTCACAAAACCTGCTGGTTTTCAGATAAGGGAGAGAGATTTCCTCAGGGATGTGAGCTCTGGGGTCAAAAGAGTTATTTACAGGCGGGAGAAAAGCCGAGCAGACCCGTGCTCTGCGTGGAAGCGGGAGGTTCAGCAGCAGCTGTGTGTTTGCAGCACGCAGAGGCAATTACTGAAAATTTAGTTTGAATATGAAAATGAATAGAGTCATTCATGTGGCTCAGGGTAGGTGTGGGGTTTTTCTCTTTCTTGTTTTCCAGCAGGTGAGGGAGCTCTGCCCGTCAGGCAGCTATTGTGGAGCCCATCTTTTAGACGGCTGCAGAAAAAGCATCCTGTGGTGCCTTTCTTCGCCTCTGGTTAATAATAGCTGATCTGGAAGTGGGGAGGGAGTCAATGGGTTACCTCCATACCTGCTGTGCTTTGCCAGCTGACTTTCTTATTTATACAGGGAACCCTGTGAGAATTTTCAAGGCCGGGGGGTGGGAAATTTGTGTTTTAAATGAAAAACAATAAGTAAGTCTCCTCCGGTGTTAAGTAGGGACTGCCAGAAGTAGGAATGAAAATGCGCTTTTAAGGATCCTAGGATGCATTGATTTCTTCCTCCTCCTCCTCCTTTCAAGTGTTGAGTTTGCCGAAGCCTCTGCTGTGCACTTCGGGAGTGATTCGAATCTGTGATTGTTGGATGAATCTGTGAACACTAAATTCCATAAATAAATCCCATTTTCCAGCCATTGAAATTGATGGTAAAACATCTCCTTGCAACCAAGCGAAGATCTGGCCTGTAGCCTGCTGGGTTTTAGTTGTGCCGCATAATTACATGCAGCAGCGCTCACACAAACTGGGGCTGACTGCATGCCAGGGATTTGCAGAAGTCATTAAGGGGGGGCTTTTGGGGGGAGGTAGAGCAAATGAAACATTATCAGCTGGCTGGTTAATGGGCATTTACTGTGTACGGGGATGGTGGCTGCGACGTAGGGTCTTTCATTCACAAAGTCGGGACAGATTTGTTCATTTTCTTCTGGCTCCCCAGATGGCAGTGTTAAGAGATTATGCATTTTTGGAAATATTTTGCACGGTGATGCAAAGGCAGCAATGAAGAAGGCATTCTTGAGGTGGAAGATGAAGGTTCTGTTTACCGGTGAAGCAGACAGTACTTTAAAATTTGGGACATGCTTCTCTTTAATAAATGCCCATGGTGAGCTCTACCATTGCCTGCTCTCCAGCCTTCCGTGTCTTAGGGCCACCCAATTTTTTTTGACAGTCACAAGCCTTTGTTAGGGAAGCAAAAGAAATAGACCCTTATTTCTCTCTTGCTGAACGAATAGGTGCCTACAGCAAGTAGTTTTTCATCTCTCAGCTGCGTAGATGTGATCAGGTAGTGGCCTGATTTAGGAACAGTATTACCCTCCTGCAGTTCATATCGCGTATCTCCAGCACAGACTGTTTACCGTATGGCCCACATCTGCCTTCAGATTAAGTTTGGATGTACAGTGAACCACAATTCTCTTTTCTTCCACAGCAGAGCAGCTCATCTTCAACTTAGGAAACATTAGAATTTATCCTTTGAAAGGATTTCTTCCTTTTCATCGTGAGAACAGCGTTTGAAAACATGGGTGTTGTGAATGGGATTACAGATACATGGCTGTGTCGTACAGTCTGAGGCTCAAGGGCTTTACTTTCCACAGGAGTCCAAAATCACATTCTAGATACCTTCATGTGTTTAAAATAGCAGGTTATCAGTATTTGCAAGTAAATACAGATCAAAGTTCCTACGTAGGTAACGTATCACTTCTCATGTGTCTCTTTTTTTGGAATATAGGCGAAAATGGTGTGCAAAAGTTGTACTAGAAGGGTTCAGCTTTGGTGGTAGTGAAATCGTCCTTCCCAAGTTTAACTATTCCTCCTTTAGAAAATAGGCTGTTGAATGTTTAAAACTGTAGAATCCCTTTGGTTTTTTATAAACCCCTTAATTCAGTGGGTTATAGAGATTTATGCTAGTACACCTGGTATGGGATAGGTTCTGCGTGTCACGCACTGTGAAGAGATAGTGGACCCAGCAAAAATGGAGTGTAATTTCAGGTGGTGTGGTGCACTAAATGTATTTACCTCTGATCTGGGAATATGGGGAAAGAGAACAATTACTCACAAACCCCTTCTGTTCCTCCCAGAGGCAAGAGATGTGTGGGTAGTGCAGGATTGCTTGCCTACACAGACTTTCTAGTAGAAAACACAGTTGCCGTATGAAACGTGAGGTTTTTTTATATAAACTGACTCCTTGCATTACTTCCAGCAGTAGTTGCAATAGCAAAATGGGTGGGACAGTGTTGGCTTGCAGCTCTTTCTGATTTAAGAAAGAAACATAAGTTTTGACTGCTCAGGTGTTTCATTGACCAGGCAAAAGAGATACACGAGGTCTGAAAAGGTTTAAATCTTCTCTGTACTCCTGATGTCTACTGGTACAAAGCACATGTGCCGTGCCCCAAAGTGCTTCCTATTTAGAGCAAAACCTCCTGACTTAGGGTGGATTAAAGGCTACCTTAGCTGCAGACGTCAGGAAATACAATGGTGTGTTAACTTTACCTGCTAGTAGTTTAAGATGCAATATCTTGAAAGCAATCTTGCTACTTTAAGCATAAAACTTTAACTACTGACACATTTCTTGTGGATGTAGCTGCGGTGACTGTAGGTTAGGGGTAATAACTCAAGTTTAAGTTGTCTTAGGTCTTGGCTCTTTCTTTGTTTTCCAGGATAAAAAGTGAAAAATCTGTGGAGTTCTTAAAATTCTTTGAGAAAATCACTAGCTGCTGTGATGAGAACTGCCTACCACCTCTTTCACCCTGGGAAACAAATTTTGAGCATTTCACAGTTGATAGCTGCAAAGGCAGCAGATAGAAAGGAAAAAGGGCATAAGCAATAAAGCAGCTCTTGATTTTGATATTAAGAAAAGACACATGGAAAATTAACTCCTTTGCAAAGCTAGAACTGCCACTAAGTTTATAGCTGGAATTCCCAGATGCTAGTGGGTGGGCCCTCAGAGTTGTCTGCTATGAGTGGCATCTAGACTGAAGATAATCATAGAATAACAGAATTGTAGAATTAGTCTAGGATGGAAGGGACCTTTCAGATCATCTAGTCCAACCATCTCTGAGCAAACCTGTTGCTAACCCATGTCTCTAAGCACTATGGCAACCTGTCATTTGATTCCCTCCAGGGATGGTGTCTCAACCCCTTCCCTGGACAGCCCATTCCAAGGCTTAAGAACCCTTTTTGTGTCAAAATTGTTCCCAATATCCAACCTGAACCTCCCCTGGTGCAGTTTGAGGCTGTTTCCTCTTGTCCTGTGGCCTGCGACTTGGAAGGAGAGACCAACCCCCTGCTGGCTACACCCTCCTTTCAGGGAGTTGTAGTAATCCAGCACCTCGGGCAGCTGTAGGGCGGTCTGTGTAATACAGGACTTGTTTCCATTTCAAGAGCTGTTTAAAAACTGCAGGGACTACTGGTACACCCAGCCAGTAGGCAAAGAGACAGCACAGAACAATGAGGCAAAGATACGTATTTTATTTTTGTGCAGAACAATCTGGAACACTGAAATCCTCCTGCTTTTTCTGTTATGTGCATTTACTCTAGAATTCAAATGGACATGCTTGTCTTTCTCCTGGGCTGGCTGGAGAGCAGGTTTCTGTGGTGAGTCAGGTTTTGCAGTAGCAGGTGGTAGTAAAAACTGAAACTCTGTACCTTAGTATTGAAAGTTTGGGAAAAACTTAGATTTAAAGTTGGATCTGAACTTCCTGATTGGTCCATATCAGAATTTGTCTTCCCTTACACATGGGTGTAATCACTTCCCAAGATACAAATGTGCTTCCTTTTGAAATGGTGCAGGTCAGTGCCATGTATATACACTGGTTGGAAGTGAGCAAACATCCGTGAATTCATGAGGAAAGGGCAAGGGAGAGTTTAGTAAACAAGAAGCTATGTATTTATTCTTAGTTCCTTAAAGTTGACACTGGGGCGGTGTAAAACAATAGTAGTTTTATTCTTTAAATCTATTTACACACTTGTAGATCTGAATATAATGGTTATTTATTTTTTTTGGCAATATATTTTGTAGTAACTCTCCCTGACTGTAGTAATAATTTTGAGGGGAACCATGATGTGCCATGGAGGGAGTGCAGATCTAGCCATGTGCCATTGTCACTTTATTATTACTTTATTTTCTAGCAAGAAAGAAGTTTACATAGAGAAGAAGAGAAAAGAGCAGGAAGACAATGTGTGAATAGTGTTCTATATCTTGTAAGCAGGTTGCAAAATGTTGCATTTTTGTGAATTTGGTATTGAGAACCTCAATTTTTGGTTTTGTGGGCTCAGTGAGGGTGTAGCAGCTCAGATTACCCCTTAAACCAGATGTAGGCTTCCTGGAAATAAGTCAGGATTAGCTTCTTGTCTTGTGTATTGTAGAGCCAGCCCTGGGGAACAGCAGGTGGAGAGAGGTCATCCTGCCCCTCTGCTCTGCCCCAGGGAGGCCCCATCTGGGACCAGTTCTGGGCTCTCCAGTTCCAGAAGGACAAGGAACTGCTGGAGAGGGTACAGCAGAGGACCAACCACGAAGATGATGATTTGGGGCCTGGAGCATCTCTGTGATGAGGAAAGGCTGAGGGACTTGGGTTTTTTTCAGTCTGGAGAAGAGAAGGCTGAGGGGAGATCTGATCAACACCTAGAAATACTTTAAGGGTGGGTGTCAGGAGGAAGGGGCCAGTCTTTTTTCAGTGGTGCCCAGGGACAGGACAAGAGGGAATGGGCAAAACCAGCAAAAAAAAACCACAAACCAAAACAAATGCTTCCTGATCTGAAATAGTCTTCATGTAAGCACGCTGTGAATTGCCAATGGTAAAAATGTACCAGTACATTAAAGCTGTACACTTTACAGCTTTAATCTCTCCTCATTTGGTATATAGGCATATGTTTATCGGAATCTATTTCCACCCCTGGGTGGATTTTCCGCCTCTATAGAGATTACTACTGTGCTTCCACCTTGCGCCTCCTTCCCTTCAGCTCTAATTCCTTGTCCTCCACTACCGGATTCAAAGTTGCCTTCATGTCACTGATGTCCCTGGCAGATGGATCTCGATCAGGTCAGGCACAGACAAGTGCAAGCTTCCAGGTAGATGGACAGGAAGCAGATGAGGTGTGGGGGAACCAATTGCATCTCTAGCTTGATCACTAAAAGATAATTTATCTAAAACAGAAGATTTCTGGATTTCACTTAAATTTTAGCATGACACATTAGGCCCTGGATGTGGCAACAAGAAATCCTGATGCGTTAAAATAGGTATTTTGTTGATAAAGACACTGTAAACACCCATCATACAAGGGAAGGAAGGATTTGCGTGAGAAAAAATGAAAACCTGCTGCTTTTTGACACCCTTTTGGCATTCTCAAAGCTTATGGGGAGTCCTGGGCTGGTGGCTGGGAGCAAATGAACACATGAAATGGTTTTTCCTCACCAACCACTAGTGATAAAACAGTGATTACTCAGCAGAAGTAATATTTTCTTAAAGCTAACAGAAGCATTCCTCTTGAGAATGTACGGGTACTTGATGCTGCTGAGATGCTGTCCTGAAACTATCCTATGAAAAGCAAAGGAGTGAAGGAGAAATGGAGGAAAAAAAAAAGCCTGGCTGTACTAATTTAGAAGGTAGACCTGAATTTTTTTCTTCCTTGTATTCCAAAAAGGCAGGTTACAATCCTTTGGTCTAAAAGGGAGATGGAGGCCGAGAGCACACATTACATCATGTACAAATTGTTTTCATTTGAACACAGTCACAAATAATTCTTCTCCAAACCTCGTTCTGTCGCAGAGCTAAGACAAGCACATACTGTTTTATTGTGCAGACACAGGCAGAATTAATGGTCCTGTATTCCATCTTACATGTCATCTCAGGTTTAACTTCTAGTGAACCTCATTTGAAAAAAAAAAAAAAAAGAAAAATAATACCGAGACACTCTTGTGTTAATTAGTTGAAATGACACTGTTTGGGGGCCTTGACAAAATAGACTTTCTAAATTAAGCTCAACTATCCAAAGTAATTTAGGTTAGTAAGTTAGTAACATACTGTAGAATATATTGGTCTGCAGCACCAGCCGAATGAAAGAACATATTAGACAATTCTTTTGGCATTACCCATGCTAAAGTGTCACTGAATGAATGTTGTTTTATTTATTACCTAAATAGTCTTTCATTTAGTAACAGTATAAAACCTTCTGGTGCTATTCATCCTCTCTAGTTGTGCACTAATTATTTAGGAAAGTGCTTCTCAGGTAGTTAACAAAGGCTTTGTGAGTATTTAAAGTAAAATAAAAATCTGTAAATTGAATTAGCATTATCACTAGGGATGGGAGTTCCATTAGGGTGACACCAGATCAGAGAGGGCTCTCCTGCTATTCCCTCCCCAAAGAAATCTGGAGTGCCTGTTTCTTGTCTGATAGTACAAAAATATTTTCTTCCACGTCGAGGTGAGTTGGCCCTATTGACTAACCAACATACTCCTGACCAAAGTTTGAAGCTCTGTATTCACCTTCTCTTTGATTTCTTTCTAAAAACCTCCAAAAAAACCCCAGGAAAAAAAATAATAGTTTGTCCCTAGAGATGCTGGTTATACATTAAGCTGTTGGATTTCATCCTGCCCTTGTGTGTAGCCCTGTGGCTAGCCCCTCCTAATGGGCTGCATGGGGATGGTTGGCTGTCAACAGCTGTTTGGAGAGATGTCCATTGAAAGGCTGGGAACAGCTGAAGGTGGTTGTCAGCTACCTGTCACATGTTGGTTCCTGTCACAGACATCTCCATTGTCAGGTTTTAGCTTGTGTTTCAAATGAGAAAGTGCTTTGTTGCCCTGGGTTTGTGCAAAGTCCAAGACCTGCCTGCAACAGGAGCAGTTGGAGCTCTGCTGGGGCATCTCAGTGGTCTCAAAAGTGCTGATCATAGAATGGTTTGGGTTGGAAGGGACCTTAAAGATCATGGAGTTCCAACCTCTCTGCCCTTGGCAGGGACACCTTCCACCAGACCAGGGTGCTCCAAGCCCCATCCAGCCTGGCCTTGAACCCCTTCAGGGATGGGGCAGCCACAGCTTTTCTGGGCAACCTCTTGTAGTGTCTCACCACCCTCACAGTGAAGAATTTTAATGCTGAATAGGGGGAAATAGAGGTGCAACCCAACCAGCAGCTGCAGATTGGATTTCTGTGACACCTGCAGCTACAAATACAAGGTTGTGTTCTTAGAAAGCTGGACTGCTTCAGCTTGCTAAGAAGTGATGAAAAGTTAACTCCATGACTCATTTTTGAGGGGTGGGGAAGGTATGTATGTGCAGATATTTTAGAAAGAGGAAAAATTGACATTTGATATAAGAAGATTTACTTATTCAAGGTCAAGCATTTTTTCCTAAAGTAGACAGAGATATGGACAAATACATTCAGAAATGCACAGGGTTGGTTTTATATAATAAAGATGATCATGTAAATGTCATAAGTCTCAATCTATGTATTCTTCTATGAAATTTAGCTAAAATATTCATAAACATACAGGTATATTCACTTTTTCAGTTTGACTGTATGTATTGCATTTCCTTCTTGACTTACACTTAAACTGAGGAGGTGAGTGTATGGTAGTTAAGGATTTGAGGATCCAAGATCAGCATCAAGAAATACAGAGACCTAATTTTCAGAGCATACTAAGCGTCTGTGATGGGAAATTTGACAGCCCCAGTTCCCAGGATATCAGCTGCTTTGTTTAAAACTAAACAAAATGGCACCTTCAGACTGTATTTTGTACCAGTATATAGGCCTGAAGAGATTTGTTGGAAGACATATTTTCCCTTAGTAGGAAAGTTCTCCCATTCTCCAGATGTCCACCACAGCCTCGCTGCTGGCAATGTTTTGAGGCAAGCAATAGGGTTTTTATTCTGTAATCTTAGGTGGTTTGAATGCAATTCTCTCCTAGTTCTAGCCCAAAGGCATCTCGCTTCATGTAGCAAGGAGCAGCAATGGAGTGGTGCAAGAGCTCTCCAAGAGGGAGATTCAGCTGGAGAAGATGAAGGAAGGAAATGGAGTGTTAAGGAGTGATGCACCTAATTCCATAAATGATCCTCGATTATGTACTCTTTCATCAGGCATCAATTTGCAGTTCTCTTGGAGTTTATTAGTGCTTTAAATAGCTTGAAATTAATTGTTTTGCCTTTGGATTTGGCCATATGTTTTCTTTGGAGCTAGTCTTTGTTTCCTTTTTGATCCTTTTGTAATGGAAGGAAAGAATTTGAGTCTTCGATGTCGTTAATACCGGCTGCGAACAGGTTTGCCCTCGTGAGCTCCTGGTTTATAGTAGGGTTCAGCTCCTTTTCTGGAAGATCACTTCTGACTTGCTGTTGTGTGAGATGGACTGGAAATTATTCTATACAGAAATGAGTATGTATGAGTATCAGTATACGAGTCCAAGGCCCTAAACGGGCAGTATTGCCTGTTCCAGCCTTTCTGCGTTTGGCAGGCTGAGCTATGCGGTGTTTTTGCAGCAATCAGTTGTTCTGTTGACCCTTATTTTATGCTTTATCGGCGTTCTTCTTTTTACTCCTGTATTTGGTATGGCATTACTTGTTCTACAGAGGTCTCATTTCGTGGATTCTGAATCTGTTGTATTCCCGAAGGGTAAATAAGCAGGGATTTAAGAGACTAGACGAGTTCAGGTGGAAGGGACCTCCGATGACCAGCTAGGCCCAACTGCCTGACGGCTTCAGGGCTGACCAAAAGTTAAAGTATATTAAGGCCACATTCAATGGTTTGTCCCTCTACGCTGAGCTCACATCAAAAATGTTGACAATCTTTATATGACCAGAAACAGTCTGGAGGCATGAGCAGGCGACTCGAGGTGACTGTGAGCCGTGAATGTGATAGAGGCAAATGCATTCTTGTCAGGCAGAATATTGCAGTAGGAAAGGCAAGCATTGTGTAAGGTCCTGGTGAGAAATCACCTGTACCAGTAGGATACTTCTCATTCCTCGGGTTCAAGACAGGCAAATTCCACTGGGGATAAAGGTGAACAGGGACTGAACAGTTGATTTGGGGCATGGAGGACCTACAGAAGACTATGACCAGCAGGAGCAACACAAAGACTTTAAAGTACTGCTGTCACTTTGAAGAAAGATATCAAGGATTAAGGCCAAAAGGGGAGAAGAGCTACTGAATTGCAAGGAAAAAGGTGGTCAAGAGCAGAAAACTGCTTAGGATGTCTTCCCAAGAAGACGACCTCACCATAAACAGGGTAGTGGCAAATGTCCCTTGGTGCCCTGGTAAGGAATGGTGAGGAAATCCTGCGTGCTCTCAACACCCTTGAAAATTTCATCTGGAGGGAACCAAAATACTTTATTTCACCTCCTGCATCCTCACATCCAAATGAATGTACTTGCTATAAATGCTCTTCTTTAAATAGTCTGTATGTACAAATGAATTTACAGGGATGCCCAGCAGCTGTGCCCAGTGCTTGGCCACCAAGGGCAGGGACAGCTGCCTGGCTCTTCTGAGCACAGGGACTACCTCAGGGCCAGCAACCCAAAGGTGTATCTCTGAATGACACTGGGCAGAGGGTTGGTGGGTGTGGCCCCATGAGCCCCATGTCACAGTGCCATCACCTGTTAACGCAGCAGTCACAATGCCCTGTGGCAGGATAAAAGGGAGCATCCTCTGCTGTCTCACTGCCACAACTGGCCTGAGGACAGCCTGAAGACATCTGAGAGAAAGGCCTTGAGGAACCAGTGGAATTCCTTGGAGAGGGCTCGGGGAGGAAGATCAGAAGCTGGACAAGGCTGCTGGATGGAGAATAGCTGCAAGTCCAGCTCCCAGTACAGGCATCTTCAGCGTTCATCTGAGGGATAGAAAGCCTTTTCAGCTGGAGAGCAATGGCAAGACCAAGGAAATGCCTTCTTGAGGAGCACTAGAGAGCTCACTGTCATCCCCCCACGGAGCGGGGGCCAGCAGCTGTAAGAAGTAGGATGCAGAGATGTTGCCAGGGCTTGCAGTGCTTTGGAGGCACCCGTTGGTGCCTTGCCAGGTGCAGAAAGGATTCTTGCTCCAAAGGTGAATTAAGGTAGGGGCCTTTGGCCACCCTCAGAAGCTCCTGAGATGGCTCCAGGGTGAGGGAGAATAGGGCGTGGGCATCTCCTGGGAGGCAGGACTAGCCTGTGGGACGAGGAAGCAGGTCTTGCTCAGGTGCTCAGGGAGCAGCCGATCGCCAGCGCTGGCTGGGGTCAGGAAGGAATTTTCCCCCGGGGCCGATTGGCACTGCTCCCCGGGGGTTTTTTGCCTTCCTCTGCAGCATCGAGCTTGACCACTTGTCAGGGCTCCTCCACTCCCTTTGGGCTAGGTTCCTGCCTGCTGCTCCTGCAGCACGCAGATGGCCTCTCGTGCCCTGCAGCTGGGGGGAGGAAGGCTTTTTTTCCCCCCGAGGTGACCTAATGAGTGTCCCCGGGGGGTTTTTTGCCTTCCTCTGCAGCACTGAGCAGGGCCCCTTGCCAGGGCTCCTTTGGGCCATTCTGGAAGGCTTTTTTTCCCCCTGAGGTGACCTAATGAGTGTCCCCGGGGGTTTNAGCCTTGAGGCAGCACCCACAGCTGGCACTTCTCAACTCTCCCTGCCTGTAATACAGGCACAGGGCAGGCACTAGAGCACTTTTCATCCATCCCTGGCCAAGGAGCACAGCGGTGGAGAAAGTTTTGGAAGGTTCTTTGGAAAAATTATGCTTGTCACTTATAAGGTCATACTTTGAAAAATACCCTGTAGTACCACATACCTCTTCTTTCTTTTTGTGTGTGGTCAGTACCAATGCTCATTCTTCAGGAGACAGGGCCTGACTGGCCTGTGTTCCTGCTGCTGCTATTTGTGACTCCGTGGCTTTCCTTTGCCAGATAGCAAAGGGATGTATTTTCAGGATAAACCGGATCTGCCTGCTCCTGGCTACACATACATTGTGTTTGTGCTTCTGAGCACCAGCTCTGAAACAGGTTCAGAGAAACAAAATCCTATTTCCTTATGTAACCTTTGGGATCTGTGTCCTTGAAAGCGTGGGCGTTTCTAAAAATGAATACAAGGAGGAAAAAACCAACTGAAGAACCACAGGAAAACGAAGGGGTATTGCTCCCCTCAAAAAGATTTGCAACCTCTTAGTTGAAGAGCATGTTCTGGTTTAGGTGGAGGGCTTTGATCTTTGAGCCTCACTAGGGTCGGGGATGTGGGATTTTGCCATCCCACGGAAGTTCAAGCATGGCATCAAACTGTCTAAATTTCTCAAACTGACAGGCTTGAGGCATCAGCCACCTCTCCAGGAAAACTCCTTCATGCTTTGACCACCTTCTCATTACCTTTCTTCAAAGCCTGCTGTTATAAAGCAGACACTATTTCCCTATCTACTGAAAATAGATACGGTTTCTTATCATAGGTCAGTGAAAGTCTTTGTGATGGCAAATTATTCCTTCCTGCTATGGAGATCAAAAAGGGATGATAAAAATTGTCTCAAAAGTTCATGCTTCACTCCTTCAGGCCTTTCTCTTTCTCACCCAAAGGTAAGTGAAAGTAACAGAAATGAAATGGAGAAAAGAGCGCTTCTGAGATTGCCCAGTTCAGTGCAAAAAAACCTGGGCACCAAGTAGAGAGGATGGGTCTTCATGAAGCCTCTAATCCTAACATGAAATCCATGGATATGAAGCTGTGTTCTCCTAAAAGGATGGAGTTATGTGAGAGGATATGTGGGCTCTTCGGTTGCTGCATGATATAATACATAGGAAAGCAAGATGGATGTAGATTAAGGAGTACAAGAAACATCAAGAAGATATTGACTAGGAGCCTGCTGTATGTTCTTGAGCATGTAGCAGAGAAGATTTGCAGGTGAGATTTTGGAGGAGGATTGCTATGGAGATTTGGCAGTACATCTGGGAAGACTTCTGAGAACAGACAAACAGAATCGAGTTTTAGGGGAAGTCACAATGGCACCTGCTACCACAGTCAACCTAGATTCAGGTGGTTGGTCATTGATGAAAGGAAAAATTAAGCAATTAGTGTTTTCCAGTTAAGTGGGACGCAATAGGTTGTGTCACAGGATGGACTGTGAAGAACTGTGAGAAAGGGAAGACGGATTAACTGTAACAAAGAAGAGAAAGCAAGACACGTCAAAAAAGGAATCCATTTGGAGCAACCCAGACAAACGGATCTAATATTGTTGCATATCTTATATTAATAAACACTGACACTCAGGCTTGGTAATCATACTTGTCTGTTTTTCTTCTTGTATAATAACAGAACCTAGGCACTTGCAAAAGAGTTCACTCTCAGCAGGTTTACTGATGACACCAAGCTGTGTGGTGTGGTTGCCAAGCTGGAGGGAAGGGGTGCCACAAGCTGTGTAGTGTGGTTGACAAGCTGGAGGGGAAGGGATGCCATCCAGAGGGAGCTAGATAGGCTGGAGAGGTGGGCTTATGCAAACCTCATGAAGTTTGACCAAGCCAAGTGCAGGGTCCTGCACCTGGGACACAGCAATCCTAAGCACAAATACAGGTTGGGTGGAGAATGGCTGGAGAGCAGCCCTAAGGAGGACTGGGGAGTGATGGTGGATGAGAAGCTCCACATGAGCTGGCAGTGCACACTGGCAGCCCAGAAAGCCAACCCTGTCCCGGCCCACATCTAAAGAAGTGTAGCCAGTAGGTCATAGGGGGGATTCTGCCCTTCTGGTCTCATGAGACCCCACTGGGAGTCTGTGTCTAGCTTTGGAGTCCTCAACATAGACAGGACATAGACCTGTTGGAACATGTCCAGCAGAGGACCATGAAGGAGATCAGAGGGCTGGGGCACTTCTGTGAATACAGGCTGAGGGAGCTGGGGTTGCTCACCTCCAGGGACACCTTAGAGCAGCCTTCCAGAACCTGAAGTGGGCTACAGGGGAATGGAGAGGGACTATTTTTCAGTGATTGGAGCCATATAAGGGGTAATGGTTTTAAACTGAAAAAGGGAGATTTAAATGAGATACTAGAAAGAACTTCTTTGGTGTGAGAGTGGTGAGACCCTGGCCCAGGTTGCCCAGAGAAGCTGTGGCTGCCCCATCCCTGGAGGGGTTCGAGGCCAGGCTGTGATGGGGCTTGGAGCAACTTGTTCTGGTGGGAGGTGTCCCTGCCCAGGGCAGGGGGTTTGGAACTGGATGATCTTGAAGGTCTCTTCCAACTCTTAACCATTCTATGATTCTGTGACAAAACAAAAACATCCTAGCACTATATAGATGCACAAAAATCCGGTGTATTCTGACACAGCGTCAATGTACCTTCCCCATAAAAAATATTTCTTGCTACAATTTAGGTGAAGAGTAGCCTGACTTTTAAATGAACTTCTGTGCTTCTCTAATACCAAGGAAAATGCAGTCCAGGTAGAAGAGATCCTCTGGCCTCTTCTCCTATTGCAATGTCCCATGAAAGCGTGAGCAGTGATGCGAAATGCATTACGAACTGGTGGATGGTGAGAAAGATCATGCTGTAATTTTCATCATTTAGGAATTATAGAATATTAGTGCTCATAGTAAAGGCCCTTCTAGAGTTACAATTTAGCTGCAACATTGCATAATAATTATGCAGGCAATATGAAATCTTCAGCAGCTTGTCTACTTTTCACTCTTATCTGCAATCTATTATACTCTGTAGTCTCATAAATGGATATAAAGAAAATGGTTCTGATTTTTTAGGGCCTCACTAAAAATGCTAATTAAACCTATAACGATGGCCCTGCTGAGGGTAGGGCAGCAGAAGCACAAGCTCAAGGATAAAATGTCACACTGGGCCAGTGTAAGGCTCGCTTGAACTTAGAGAAGAACCTGCCAGTTCTTGGGGGATGTAGTTTCACGCTGCACTTGTGGAAGTATTTTGCATCGATTTATGGTAGACTAAAGAAAATGTTATGGAATTTCGTCTGCAAGTGGGAAGTTTCAACAGAAGGAGGTTTTCTTTAGGGTAGTGTTCAGAGAAGAAGAAGAATATAATATTTATGGCATTTGTCAATCTTCAAGATATGCCCGTGAAAAGAAATTAAACCACCCAAACTCCCTTTTCAAGCCGGCTTTTATATTCCTGGGTATCTTATTTGCTTGATAAAGTGTTTGTGCCACCTCCTCTTGTGTGTGTGTTAGTGATGCCTGCGCTGCTGGAGTTTTAACTGCTTGTAGGCTCCTGGCCTGGGTTTTTTTTTTTGTGGTCAGTTCTAGGGGCTTGGTCAGAGTTGGTTTGACCCACTCATTCTGTGCCAGGGGGTGGCCTAAAGAGGGGATGCACCTACCGTGCTCGGTAAAACACCTTCCATGGGAAGTAGACGCTCAGGAGGGTTTTACTAGGCCTGTAGAAGAAGTGTGTGGACAAACGAGTGAAGCTCTGGCATCATTTGCGCTCTGTGGATAATCTGTACATTAGATATACAGTAGCAACCACTTAAATGTACAACCTCAAGGTATAGTAAATCTTTTCCATTTAGTAGCATTTACCTTCATGGGGATTTCTTTCTCTACCCTTACCATAAATTGGTTTGAAGCAGATGTGTTCATTAATTGGGTCTAATAATGGTTATAATTTATTCTCTCTCTACTGTCTGGGATTTTATTCCCTACAGAGTTATCATTTTCCAAAGTTCTCCTCTCGAAGGGTGGGCTTGGTGGGGCTCTGTGCCTGACTGCCACGCCACCCATGTCAGCAGGGGTGGCTCCAGCGTTGTTGCATGTTGTTTGGAAGTTCAACAAACGAGCAGGGTTTCGAGATCTCATTGATAGGATATCTGAGAGCTCTGAGGCTCCCGAGTTTCCACTGGAACTCTGGATACTTTTCAACAGCAACAAGAAGCCTGGTGTGCTCAAATAACGATCTGGGGATAGCATTCATCTAACAGCAACGTGGCACTGCCTGTGTTTGTTTGACAAGACAATGGGTGATATTTTGGGGTTATAACAAAGCAGCTCTTCTTAAATACATCCTTTTAGAGAAATTGGCTGTATTTATCATGCTCAGAATCTCAGCCTAAAAGCTTCTATTATTGTTAAGTCAAGCTCCTTACACAACTAATGATTAGTAGAAGTATTTCTAGAACTTTGTTTTTACTTTATTGCCAATCATGCTATTTGATTTTAAACATAAATGTTCTCGGTTTGCTTCCATCCTTGTTCCTTTCCTCCTCCTCTCTTCTGCAGTCCCTGGTGATCGTGTCGATCTCCACGCGTCTTTTGTCTGTAATGTCATTTTCTGCACCCAGATGTTTATGTGCTAAAACAGACTGTGGGTTTTGCCTTTCCCTGGGTAACGCTGTGACATCTGTATTTAGGTTTTTTTGCTGCTGCTGTTGTTTTCAAGGGTGTGCTGCCATCTATGGAGTAGTCACTGAAATAAAGGTGATCCAAAAAGTTGTTTATATATTTGGCACTAAAAAAGAAAATGGTATATTTAAAGATACAAATTTTATACATCAAGATGATCATCTGGTGGAGATGATCTAGGAGATCACCTAGCTGAAGAACTTGCCAGTGGAGGAGGTATCACGGGGCAGGTGGCGAGATCTCAAGAAATATCACAAGCTGTTTCTCTGTAGTCCCAGATCTCCCAGCAAGCACAGGTGAAAGCATACAGTTGAGAAAACCAGCAACTTTCAGGAGTTAAGTTTTTCAGATTTATTTATACTGCACTAACCACCAGAGCAACCTGAAAATCAGAGTAAGTTTGCTTTGTCTTCTAATCCTCTAACTCATTGCTTTTCCTTCCCTGGTACCTTTCACATGTTCTAGTCCTTCAGTCCAAGGTCTGTTTATTATATCTTTCTTCATTTCATTTGTTTTTAAACCTTTATTTTAATTCCTTATTCTCCCTCAGTGTATCGTTAACTGGCTTCCCCCGTAGCCAGTTTCAACCTGCCAGGTTCCAGGTTTCCCTCCTTCAGGTCCCTTCAGACGATCAGACCCCATGCTCGCTCTCAGAACTTTTTCTGGCTTGATGTGTATTTTAGAGTATCCATTTATTCAAGTTGGTCTGGAAAGCCCTTTGGAGAAGTCATTTTCTCTGGACTCTTGTGAAGTGCCGTGGGGTGTCTGTGCACAGAGGGAAGCTGTCAGCTTTTATCCTGCCCCTTGTTGCTTCTCAGCTTGTGCATTTTAGTGCCTCACAGCCTTGGATGGGGTTACAGCTATAAGTTCCTGGTAATCAGGATTCTATTTATTTAGGGAATGTGATGGAGAACAACTAAGTCTTCAGGTCTTTCCTTGGCAACAGGTGTTGGAAAAGGGGTGTGTGTAACCACTGGCACTTAAATGCCTTCTTACAACCCAAGACATCAGAAGGAGACGTTTAACCTGTATGGGTGAAGCATTCTTAAAAATACCTTCTGACATTTTCTTCTTAATGCTGAACTTAGAAATTGATCTTATTTCCCAGCATCAGAGACAAAATGAAGGAAAAAAAAATCAATGCTGAAGATTGATCAATGTTTTTCAAAACTGACTTAATAAGATAAAAATCAATGCAGCTGTGTTCTTTGCCATTATTTTATCACCAGTAGCATTCAAACGTGGTCATATTTGATTCTTTAGTTAAATGTGAAAATATTTCGGTTACCTCCTACAGAGGCAAAAAAAACCCTGTGAGGAGCCATTTATTTAGTCAAACTTTGGTTTTCTTTTTAATCTTAATTTTGGAACTTTGAGTTCTAGGGAAACTGAAAACAGTGTCATATTTTAAGTGCCAGTGTATAATTTTTCCTTTAATGGCAGAGATTTAAATAGAACAAATTATTACTTGTATTGGCAAATTGCAAGCTCGGATCCTCCTTTCCTGCTGCAAATAGCTGCTCCAGTTTGCTGGCTTGAAAGATCTGTACTGGAAAACTTGAAGATGAGCTTGGGCACCTCATTTCCCCCGTGGCAACTCACAGTACTTTGACTTTAGAGCCTTACTGTACCAGTGCATTGGTTAATTTTCTTTTTTTTT